>VDFB02281492.1:169448919-170048919 GCA_007258455.2 Sequoia sempervirens | reverse complement strand
AAAAATTATCAAATGCACATGGATTATATTTAACCTTAACTAGCGATTTGGTTTTTCCTCTTAAATTGGTTGTGGAATGTTTAGGTGAAATTTTAACCTTAGAAATCATAAATGTAGGGGGAAATGATAGTATTTAAGTAATTATATCTCTCTCTACTTTGACATGTAGGATAGGAATAAATTGTTAAAATGGGAATCATAATTCAGGCATGCGATTTTTTTGATAAAATGGCTTAAAGAAATGTGACCTTGGGCAAAGGCCTTTGTAATAAGATGTGCTCAAAATGGGTCTATTAAAAGGCTCTAGAAACTTTCAATTAAAAATAAACGACATTCTATTGCCTACACTCAAATTGGTGTTGAGAAGCTAGGTAAGGATGGTTAGAAAAATCAACTAAAAGGGATTTTTGATACTTGTTATGGTTGAAAGGTTGGTCTTTACGAATTTATCCATCTTATTTAATAAAGAAGAAGTTATGGCCAAGTTCTCTTTGAAGGATTTCGACTTGTAATCTATAATTGACATTCTTTAATTAATTATATGACAAATAATTTGATCATGGTAGATTTATGACTATTATACAGTCAAATTTTGTATAAAATGATTAACACAATTCTATTAGAGATATATGAATACACACACATTATTATTTTAGTGACATTTGATAGGAAATATATGCTCAAGGAAAAGTAGAAATCAAACATTATTGCATACTTTTATTTAAATTAAGTTCACAAGTAGAGGTAAGTGGAACTACACTAAGAAATGTAGTAGCCAACATTTAGCTCTTGATTGAATTGTCAACCTTAGTAATTGAATGGTGGGATAAAATTCTTGTTAAAATTGTAGTATGATAAGTGTAAGAACGATATAGGTTTTGTAAGGTTCTTGATATAATTAGTATCTTGTCCATGAACATGGTTTATGGTTATCATGGGATGCGTTTAGAACAATGATGGTTATGATTAAGATGCCTCTACTATGGCCTTCACGACAAATGCGAGAGAACTTAAAGGGTCACTTGTGGAACTGTAATAAATTCCTGAAATATTTCAATAAATTTAACTTGATATACATATTATTGAATTGATTAGGGTCTAATTCCCTTATTATCTATATCCTTTTAAAATATTGACATTAAGAAATTATCATACCATTATTGGGTATTAGAATATGAAAACTATTTATTGAGTGAAAGACCTTGTATTTGGGTTGTGTTATATTGAGTTGCTATTTCTCACATTATGTTGGACATTGAAAGTTGTTTACAAGTTTGTGATGTTTATACATCTTACACCTAATAAAATTTGAGAGTAAGGATGGATTTGAGAACCTAGTGTTGTCATAGGGGATCATTTATTGTTTGTTAAGTCCATATTTGGTATAAATGGTAAGGGTGAATAATACTTAGTCATTGAATTGGACTATTATAAGAATATGGGTTGTATCATAGGGTTAAAGAAGTTAGAAAAGTAAGAATATTATTAGTAATATTGTTAATGGGTTATGTTTTCATATGTTGGTCTAATAGATAAACTTTTTCCAACCATCTACCATCGATTTGCATATCAAATTTGTCTAGAAAAAGTTTATAACTATTGGGTTTTATCTTTCAAAGTAACATAAGATTTGTATGGCCTTATTGAGGTATGATGCGTTCTAATGGGAACTGTTTTCACAAATTAATAAGATCATGATGCTTAATCATATTAGTCAAATATCAATTGGAGCCATATTGGGGCTTCACATAATTGTCACATTGTGAATAGATAATGAGTATTACTGCTCTTACTATTAGTAAATGTATCCTAATAGACATATTCTACTATGTTATCTTCATATATGAATGTTTAGGGGGTTTTCAATTAGTATAATATAATGGTTCAAGATATCAAGAACCAATACACTTTTGATCTTTGAGATCACCAGATTATGTTCTAATCCTAAATAAAACCCTATATTAAAAACTATTACCCGAGGGTCAAATGTTGTATAATATCCTCAATAGATAATTATAAGGGTTTTGAGATGTTCACTTTGAATTAGAAATTAACATCCATGGTGAGGTCTAATTAGAGATGTTGATGTCCTTGGATGGAAGTGTCATGGTATATGTTCACCAGATTGGGAACTTGTACATTGGCGACCATAGAAAGGCATTGTAAGGAGAACTACGTGTGACTTTGATCCATTTGGAAGCGGGTACATAGGCAGTCCTTGGGCGAAGGATGTCCCTATGACCTCAAGTCCAAAGGGGGAGGGTCAGGGGATAACTCCAAGTTCAAGGTTGTTCCTAATTGATTTGACCTTTCATCCTCTGTAAGCTTTAGTTGAGGATGAAATGGGTATCGAATGGGTATTGAATGACTTAAGGAAATTTAATAACTTATAAGTAATAAATAATGTGCTTTTGAATAAAAAATTGAATGAAGATATTGACTACTTTATAATTGGTTTTCAAATATATGTATATGTTGGGTAAAGTCCATCTCGTGTTGGTTCCCTATCACTTTTATGTGTGTAGACATGTAAAAATTACCTAACATATATCACACATCTTGAATGCCATTTTTTCATTAATCAACATCATTATCATTAATATCACTACATTTCACATCATTTACATCAAAAACCCTATTTTCCTTTATTAATTGAATAATCTTTAAAATATTTAATTAATTCACTATTTCAGCATTTATGTAACTTTATTCCTCTTGATTAATTAAATAATATAAATTATTTAATTATGTCACTAATATACTCCATTCTCCTAAATCAATTAAATTGTTATTACTTAATAATTTAATTAAATCACTTTCCCCTTTCTAAACTTGAATAATTAAATTAATTATTCAACATCATTCAACATAGTCAACAAACAAATACAACTTTATTTGTTAAATATTTCAAACATGACTTGCATGTTCAACTCAAAATATTAATTAATTTATTCAATTAATTAATTATCTTCACCCCTTTTGTGATTGAGCAAATCATGACCACTGATTTATCACTCTAAACAGTTGACTAACTCATCTATTCTTCAATCCCACTAACCTCTCAATCTATTTCCTCAATCACACAAATTATGCAATCTAAAACCACTAATTCTTCCAATCTAATTCCTCTCAATGGTTCTCAACCATTGAATATGATCTTTTACTACGAAATCTTGATCATTCATCTTGAAACAAGAAATCTATAAAACAAGCCTCTACCTTCTCACAAATCATCTAGAATCTTCATAGCGAAGCACTGAGCAATTATCCCTTGAGCACATTGAGAGATATTATCACATTCTAGTTCAACATTTTATACACATTAAAGATTTTGCAACAACAACAATGGAGTCTTTGTATTGAATCGAGCAATCCAACATCCAAACATCAATACAAACACAACTCTGACATGGTATGGTAAGAATTGCGTGTTTTGGATTCATTCTAGTTTTCTTAATTGCTTATTTGGTTGAATTCATGGATTTCATTCCATATTTCATGAGTATGGATATGGGATCTTAATCTTGTTTGAATTAAGCTAGTTTGATTCATTCTTATGTTTTCCTATTGGTTTATTCCCCCCTTACGATATTTGGCACACCCAGTGGGACCTAGTTCCTTAACTTTAACTTTTTCTTTGAGTTTGATAAGCAATTGTAGGTTCTCGGTCGCTTTTGCTAAAACTGGAATGTTTTCACTCCAAACTTGAGCACACTTGTCTCTTCTATTTGGTCGCTATTGACCTAAACAGGGTTGCTATTGACCCAAACTAGATCACTATTGACATTTTTTTTTGTAGGTTTCTAAACAAAAGTATTTGAACTGACATTTACAGGGGAACTATTGACCTAAACTTGTTCACTATTGCAAGGAACATGGTCGCTTTGGATGTATTTTTTGAATCTGTAAATTTTTTTCAAAACTTCTTTAATTTCACAAGTTTACCTAATGATAACGTTTGACTATTTGGTGTGCTTGAGAAGTTTCTAACATTGTTTGTGCAGCCCTTGCAGGAATATGACATATTTTCATGAAAATGACTAACAATCTGATTGCAGAGTTGGTGAATGGACTAAGTATATTTCAATTTTTAAGCTTTCATATTTAGAATACATTTCAAATTGTTGTTTTAAAAATTGAACCCACAACTTTCACACTTCAATTGGTGTTTTTAAAAATGAACAAGGAAAACTCTCACACTTCAAGTGTTGTTTCTTAAAATTGAACAAGGGAACTTTTCACATTTTATTTAGTGCTTCTTAAAATTGAACAAAGGTAACTTTTCACATTTTCAATTGGTGCTTAAGAATTGAACAAAAGTAACTTTTCACATTTCAATTGATGCTTCTAAAAATGAACAAAGAAAAACTCACATTTCAAGTTTGGTGCTTCTAAAAATTGAATGTCTTTGTTTTTGACAAATGCCTTTTATTTTGTTGACACACAAACACCTTTATTTTGTTGACAATTGAGCACATTTCATTTTGTTGACCATATTAAGATGAACAAGGAAATTAGAAGTTCACTCAAACTTTGGTGCTTAAAATTGAACAAATCAATTTTGATTTTCACATTGCTATATTTTTCTGAATTCTCAAAATGCTTTTAATTTGGTGCATGTAAAAATGAATTGATATCTTCACATTTTAAATTTTGGAACTTAAAAAGAAACTATGATGAATTGTATATCGTGTTCACCGTGCTTGGAAAACCAAGTGTGTATCCTCTCCCCTCACGTCTTTTGATGATCTTGGGTGATGAAAAGCACTTTGGGTTTTGTATTTATTTTATTTTAATCATCACCTTTAGATCGGGTGTGCCTTGAGATACATCTTGCATTGGAGAACTCAAGGTGACTCAAAGTAGTATTTCCCTCAAGCTACTATATAAATCGATCAAGGCTAAACACCAAGATCAAATAGGCAATTACTTGGTCAATAGTGTCGTTCAAAATGAGGAGGTACCTTCGGGTATATAGAGCCCCTAGTAGGAGTGGTTAAAGCTTTAATTAGCTTGTTAGATGATAGCTAGGCGTTGTGTCCCTTGAGTTGTGACTAAGAACTCTATAGTAGAAAGCCACGCTTTTTCATATATTCTACTTGGCGTCATAGTTTAGTGCAAGAGATGTGCACCATACTCGAAGAACTTTACTCGCCATATTAACTACCTTGAATTGAGATAGAAGTCTTTGGCTTGTATAAGTTACTTGTAGCTCGCTACTTGTAACTTTTTGAGGAAAGGGTGATTGGGTCATCCTTCCACTAGGAGGCCCATATCTATCCATTCTTGAAAGGCTTAAGTGTTTATACTCGAAAGAGTATCCCTACCTTTTTCTGAAGTAGCTTCCAAGTTGTGGGCCTAAAAGTGTTGCCATTGACCAATTTGACCTTAGGGATAAAATTGCTTGATATATTTTGATGTTATTACCAATTTGAACATGAGCTAGTTTTTGCTCCTTATCATCAAAACATTACAGTCAGTTTTATACTCTTTGATTGATTGCTTTATCACTTGCCAATTCTCAAAACAATCAGATCAACCAAAACATCAAAATTTGTAAACTTGACCAAACTGTTGTTAAACAAAAACTAGAGACAAACTGAATAGAGTAGTTATTGACTCAAACTGGGTAGCTATTGATCTAAACAAGGCTGCTTTTGACCTAAAATTTGTCTACTATTGCTCAAAACAATCTCTTTTATTGTCCTTATTTATGATAGCCACTACCAAAAGAGGTTCGCTTTTGAAAAATAGGAATGTTTTTGACCTAAATAGAGTCGCTATTAAAACTTTGTTGCTATTGATCTAAACATTCCCGCTATTGAACTAAATCTTGGTCATTATTACTCAGAAATTGTGTTATTGTTGTCTTTGGTTTTTGATAGTCACTATCAAAACAAAGTCGCTTTTGCTAAACTTGACCACTTTTTCCAAAAATACCAACCACTATTGACCTAAAAGATTACCGCTATTGACCTGTTTTCTAGTGCAAATCAGAAATTAGTCCAAAATTGGTTAAATCTTTCATCTTTTGAAAACAAAAAACAAAAGTCAAACCTCCAACACAATCCATATTTGCATCTTTCCATATCCATTTTCACATCAAAATAATCAACCTAGTTTTAGGATTCAAATCAAACACCAACTTGGATTATTCCTTTGCTCTTGATTTCTAAGATATTTAAATTTTCTTGCACCTCAAGGCTAGTTCAAGTAGATCTTCAAAACATATCCTCTAGAAAAAAATAGAGTAAAATATCAATCCAAATTTTCTACACTTTGAATCCCAAAAATAGCACCATCTCCAAAACATCAACCAAACATCACTCATACTTTAGGGTCTTGAGCATCACAATCCATAGTAAAATCTATCAATACCTTTGTCCAAAAGGTATCTTTTTACATCATTTTCATACAACATTCTTTTTTAAAACAAAAATCCAAAAAAAAAACACCATTCCATCCCATAGTTAGATGAAAAAATTCAACTAGGTCTTGGAATTGTTAATGACAACCACGAGTTCTCAACATAAGAAAAAGATGGAAACTAACAAAGGTAGTTCAAGTGCACCTATGACAAACAACACCAATGTGGAAACCCAACCATGGGGTTACAAACCAGTTGACCTTACAACTCCTCAAAGAGAACCCACATTTAAGGCAACACCAAACCAATGACCAAGTGATGAGGAAGTACTCCTTAGGCACCAAGAAGGAATTAATAGAAAAGACCAACCTCATGATTCTCAAACTTACACCATAGAAGAAGAGGATAGTGACGAGGAACTTATTGAGGAAAGACTCTTAGAACATTCCCAAAATCCTAAGATGCAAAAGCTTATGGATAAGATGCTTGGGATAAACGTAAACCAATATTTCATCACACTCACAAAAAGTGGTGCTAAACTACCCATTGACTTCAATGTGGACATGCTAAGAGATCCTAATCTTATTCCACTAGGAGATCAAATAGTAAGACAAATTCCAAAACCAACCATAAATCCCAACATACCACCATTGTTTTCACAAAATAAATGATCAAACGCAACCCATGGATAACCCATTGTTTAGGCCACCATCCTAAATTGAACAAGCATTTGTGGCACAATAGTATCAAGGAAATGCACCCCAAAGCATGACACAACATAACACAATGCAAAACATGGGAAACCTTCCAATGGACCAACAAGGTAGAAACCCATCACAAGGGAAATACATGCCACAACATACCTCATACATTCACCCTTCCAACAATGTACACTACCAATAAGGGAAATTATCATAAAATCCACAAGGTGTACCATCAACGAACTACCAAGTTACTCTTCAAAAAAATAAACCACAACAAGGTGTACCATCAATGCAATACCAAGGTACCCTTCAAAAAAATAAACCACAACAAGATGTACCATCAATGCAATACCAAGGTACCCTTCAAAAAAATCAACCACAACAAGGTGTACCATCAATGCAATACCAAAGTACCCTTCAAAAAAATCATCCACAACAAGGTGTACCCATCAATGAACTACCAAGGTACCCTTCAACATGTCCACAACAACAAGGTGTGCCACCAACGAACTACCAAGGTACCCTTCAACAAAATCATCCACAACAAGTTGTACCATCAACAAACTACCAAGGTACCCTTCAACACAATCCACCACAACAAGGTGTACCATCAACACAATACCAAGGTACCCTTCCACAACATTTACAAAAATAAGGTGTACCATCAATGCAATACCAAGGTAACTTTCACAAAATTCACAACAAAAAGGGATACCACAAACAAATTATCAAGGTATACCCCAAACTCAACAACACGTTTTTCAACAAACCCAAAATCAAAATCCACAACAGTGAGGAGGACCACAAAATTAGTATCAAGGAACACCTCAACAACAATATCAGGGTACACAACAAGGACCTAAACCACCTTATGCACATTAAGGACCCAACATAACTTATACAAAACATGGTCCTCAAAGTCCCATGACTACACAATTATCATGTTTATGACCAAAAAAACATCATGGGACAACAAATCTACAATACCCAAAATCCTCAAGCAAGCACACCAAACAACAACATAAATGTGCAACTACAAACACTCAATCAAAGGAAATTGGAAAGCAGAGAAAGAGCTATGACAAGGCATTTTTCCATATCCATTTGATCAAAATTTATCCATGGTACCTTTCCCCAAAGGCTTTGAAATACCAATATTTGACAAGTATAGGGGGAAAGGGGATCTAATAGAGCATGTATGTGAATTTTCAATATCTTGCATGGAACTACAAGGAAATGATACCTACTTGATGATACATTTTCCATGGAGTTTCAGTGGGCCCACTATAGATTGATTCTCTCATTTATTTCCAGGTATCAAAACATTTGACGAGTTATCAGATAAGTTTGTTAACCATTTCTTGTATAACATAAAACAAGACATAATAATCATTAACCTCTATAAAATAAAGAAAAATCAAGGGGAATTATTTGCCTCATACCTACAAATATGGAGACAAAAAGCAGTCAAATGTAAATGGCTCGTTCCAAAGAAACAATGTGTAGATATCTTTATCTCCAATGTACATGCAAATATCAATTACTCACTCACTGTGTTATGCCTAAGAAATTTTTGAAGAAACTATTGAAGAGGGAATATTTATCGAAAGAGCCCTCATTGCAAGGGGAGTAATAAAATTTACAACCCTAAGGATCAACCTTCCACTTCAAATGACAAACCCAAGATATGGGCTAAAAACAAAAATGTAACCAATGATGGAGTTGTTGATGCTAAGGTTGTACGCAATGTACAAACTCCACAAAATCATACATTCAAACAACACAACAAGGTTATGCTTCAGATAACCCATAGAACAACCAACCCAATTATCAACAGAACAACCAACTTAGTTATCCTTAGAACAATCAATCCAACAACCAACAACAAAATCAAGGACAGGATAATGAAAGAAGACCACCAAGACAATATGACCAACCGCGAAGAAAATTTACTCCATTGAGAGAATCCCTTAAGGTGATTATGCACAAACTAATCCAAAAGAACCTCATCAAGATCAATGATAGAGAAAAATATGAAGAACCTGACTTCAAACCCCCTTGGTATAACAAGAACGACCAATGTGAATTTCACAAAATCAAGGGGCATACTACCAACAATTGCATGAGACTCAAGAACATCATGCAAGATTTAATCGAAAATGGAGAGGTCAACATAAAACATTGACCTGAAAATAAAGAGCTAAAGATCTACAAGGATCCAATCCCTGACCATTCTAGGGGAAACAACCACTAGTAGAATTTGGAAAATAAATGACTACGTGACTAAAAATTTTAGTCATTTTAACTAAAAATGACTAAATTCTACTAATTTTTTGCAACTTGGCTATAAATGAGTAAATAAATGACTAATTTGGTCGTTGACTAAAAAATTATTTAGTCACACAAATAAAAATGGCTAAATAGTTAGTCATTTATTTAGTCACAATCTATTTGAATAAATCATTTAAGGAATCAAGAATCAATAGCCCGCCAAAATACTCTAAAAATTTAATAAACATACTTTAAAACTTTCGTCGAAATCTTATTTTTAGACGTAGCCCACCAAAATGGAGTAGTCATTTTAATAAACATACTCTAAAACCTTCATCAAAACCTTATTTTCAGGCGTAGCCTGCCAAGATGGAGAAGTGTTTTAGTAAAGAATGGCAGAGAATGGTAAGGAGATGTGCATGACAGGAGGCATAGGATTCATTGTTGCTTATCTCATTCTTGCTCTGTTCAACAATCGGGTTACATTGTTTGCGCTATTATTTGTAATCCAGGTATTTAATTGACATATATTTGCATAATTTCAAATTCCTTCAAATGCTTTTGAAGTATCAATGTATCCTATATAGGGTTTAGAATGATTTATTTTAATTTAAATAAATAAATAAATGATGTATTTGCATGTGATTAGATAATGTGGAGATCTCCTAAATCTGCCCCAACTCACTGTCCTCTTTGGCACTCTATTCATTACTCCAACTACTAGGGTTTTGCATGTGACATCTTTAATATCTTCATGAAAGTTGCTTTTAAATAGATCTCAGTCTTTGCTTTAATCTCTATCATGGTAACCCTTGAGTTCCATAATCCACCTTCAATCTCTTCTCAGAACATTGTCTTAAGCTAGACTGCATAGTATGCATATAAATCAAGTCCTTCATAACTACCATTGTTCCAAACCACCACTCACTGCCTTGCTTAAAATTTTGCATCCATATGCACAATAACGTGTTTTAAAATCATGGTTGCTAGTGATTGACCATTAAGGTCACTACTTTCATCAAAGATACAATGATATTTTTGTCTTCAAACTCAAGGCATTATGCAAGATAACATTGTGAATTGTTTGTTGTGTAGGGATTGATTTTCTTACACATTTACTGGTTTGCTAACTGCCTTTAAGACTAGATATTGCACCCTCAGTTACAATCTCAAATAGCTCACTCACTGTCACTTGAAAATTCCTTCATGAGCATCCTTCTATAAATCAAACTATTCCCTATAGATTGCCTACTTACTTACTACAGGGGACTCATTGTTTCATGGTATTGTGGGTCTTAAGATCCTTCAACCTTATTGTCACTACTTCATAGTCCATAAGGTATTATTCACTATTCTCCCATCTTTGATGAGTCTCAAAACATTGCTCAAACATGCAATCCACTACCTCCATTATATAATGGCTAAGAAGAAACATTGAACTGTGATTACCACTGTTACTTCATTTGGATAGTCATACCCTAATTTCATTTTCCTTGTCTAACACTATCAATAGCATTTAAAAAACCCTTAAGGTCAACAAGGGGGTAAGTAAAATCACTGTTAAAATCTCCACTTTACTATGCAAGGTTTGAACTTTATTATCTTGTCACTGCTCAGCCTCTTTTTGATTGTCACACCTCAAGTGATTGTCATTCTTCTTACCATAGATTGCGTTTACAAATGTCACTGAGCTACATATTATGTTATTGCCATGAAGGACTGTCACAATTTATTTATAACATATTGTGTTTTCAGGGATTCTCTTTGTGATATCTTCTTATTAGTGGCCATGGAAATTTTGGATCAATTGATGTACATCCTCCTACTACCATGCGATATACAGAAGTGAGATTACAAGTAGGTATTTATTTTTGTTTCTTGTGCTAGGTTGGCATTTTTGTTAGCTTACTTCTGCATTTTCAATGTTTGTTTCGATAGGATACAACAATGAATGAATTTATAGCTAAAGATTATGTAGAATGCAAGGAATGTAAATCCTGCATGAATTTCTTTTGTCTAGTAGCAAGAAACAACCTTATTAACCTTGTTGAATTTAATTCTTAAAAGGATATTTGATTAATTATGATGTACTGATATACAACTATGGAAAATAAGATTTTGAAAGTTTACAAAATTATACAGCCTTTGTTTTTCCCTCTTGAATTTATTGCAATTGAAGATTGTTGTTATCATCCTTTTATAGAACATTGTATTTTAGATGGTGGTACTGCCTTTTGAGGAAGTAACATTGTTCAAAGCAATTATTAAAACTGTAGTAATTAAATATATGGTCAGCAAAGCATGTGTTTGTTCAATGATTAGTTTGAGGAGGGGAATATGCCCCCAATACATGCATAATTAGTGGTATTATCTTCATTTTTTTTAGAATTACAGGAAGTTTTTGGTGTTTCAAGTTTATTTTTGCATGGTATCTATGAAAATGCAGTATGTTACTTGTAATTCACAAATTGACATTTTGGGTTGTATAAGCCCTGTGATATATAATGCTAAAGTTTAAAGATAGGAAAAATGAAATTAGTTATTTAAGGGTAATGTTCTACAATTTTGTAAATATTGATAGTTAATCACTATAGGATAGAGCATAGCAGAAAAAATATTTTGGGGAAAAAATCGACAAACCAAAAGTATAAGATTTTTTGAACAAATAGTGAAAAAATTGGGAAAAAATTAGGAAAAAATCAGATTAAAAAAAAAGAGCATAACCATAACATAGAGATATAGAGAGAAAATAAAATAGAGTTTAACTAATGAATTGTAAAAACTAGATTTTTGTAGTTTATATTCATATCACTGATTGCATTGCATTGCACATCTTTCAAACTCAAAGCATTACTCCACATTGCATGGCTAATAAGTAGATGTTGGTAAATGAAAAAAAATCAATTACAATATAGTTTTTACAAAGTCAACCTAAACAGTTATGAAATTACTTCACATTGCATAACTAATAACTAGGAGTAGCTACCAATTGCATTTGCTTGTCATGGAATTCCATGAGACCACATTTCTTTGAGGAATTTTTTCAAACAGTTCATTGTCTTGTCTATGCTACCACATTTTTCATACCTATCTACCAAATAATTTTATCAAACAATTCACTACCTTGTTGCTATGGCTAAAATCCTAAAACAAGTGCTTTCAAACAAGCTATGGATGCCTGGAAAAAATCTATCAAAGCATAATAGTTAGCAATAACATAGACACGGCAATGAACTATTTGAAAAAAATGCCTCAAAGAAATGTGGTCTCATGGTGATGGAATGCCATGACAAGCAAATTGCTATGTATTGTGATGACATTCCATCACCATGAGACCACATTTCTTTGAGGCATTTTTTCAAACAATTCACTTCCTTTTCTATGATACCACATTTTTCATACATGTCTACCAAAGTATTTTATCAAACAGTTTAACTAATGAATTGTAAAAATCTAGATTTTTGTAGTTTATATTCATATCGCTGATTGCATTGCATTGCACATCTTTCAAACTCAAAGCATTACTTCACATTGCATAGCTAATAACTAGATGTTGATAAATGAAAAAAGTTCAATTACAATATAGTTTTCACAAAGTCAACCTAAACAGTTATGAAATTACTTCACATTGCATAACTAATAACTAGGAGTAGCTACCAATTGCATTTGCTTGTCATGGCATTCCATGAGACCACATTTCTTTGAGGAATTTTTTCAAATAGTTCATTTTCTTGTCTATGCTACCACATTTTTCATACCTATCTACCAAAGAATTTTATCAAACAGTTCACTAGCTTGTTGCTATGGCTAAAATCCTAAAACAAGTGCTTTCAAACAAGCTATGGATGCCTGGAAAAAATCTATCAAAGCATAATAGTTAGCAATAGCATAGACAAGGCAATGAACTATTTGAAAAAAATGCCTCAAAGAAATGTGGTCTCATGGTGATGGAATGCCATGACAAGCAAATTGCTATGTATTGTGATGACATTCCATCACCATGAGACCACATTTCTTTGAGGCATTTTTTCAAACAATTCACTTCCTTTTCTATGATACCACATTTTTTATACGTGTCTACCAAAGCATTTTATCAAACAGTTTAACTAATGAATTGTAAAAATCTAGATTTTTGTAGTTTATATTCATATCACTGATTGCATTGCATTGCACATCTTTCAAACTCAAAGCATTACTTCACATTGCATAGCTAATAACTAGATGTTGATAAATGAAAAAAGTTCAATTACAATATAGTTTTCACAAAGTCAACCTAAGCAGTTATGAAATTACTTCACATTGCATAACTAATAACTAGGAGCAACTGCCAATTGCATTTGCTTGTCATGGCATTCCATGAGACCACATTTCTTTGAGGTATTTTTTCAAATAGTTCACTATCTTGTCTATGCTACCACATTTTTCATACCTATCTACCAAATAATTTTATCAAACAGTTCACTACCTTGTTGCTATGGCTAAAAGCCTAAAACAAGTGCTTTCAAACAAGCTATGGATGCCTGGAAATTTTTTATCAAAGCATAATAGTTATCAATAGCATAGACAAGGCAATGAACTATTTGAAAAAAATGCCTCAAAGAAATGTGGTCTCATGGTGATGGAATGCCATGACAAGCAAATTTCTATGTATTGTGGTGACATTCCATCACCATGAGACCACATTTCTTTGAGACATTTTTTCAAATAGTTCACTGCCTTGTCTATGCTACCACATTTTTCATACATGTCTACCAAAGCATTTTATCAAACAGTTCATTTCCTTGTTGCTATGGCTAAAAGCCTAAAACAGGTGCTTTTGAACAAGCTATGGATGCCTGGAAAAAATATATCAAAGCATAATAATAAGCAATAACATAGACAAGACAATGAACTATTCAAAAAAATGCCTCAAAGCACTAACTCATTTGACTAAAAAATATGACAAAACTTTCCGACGAAAGATGTATAATTAGATGAATCGTCGGGTACCTATGTATTTAATGTGAAATTTAAAAATAAAAATAAAAATTATGCCCGACGTTCATCGAAATTTCGACGATCCATGATTTTCATCGCTATTTCGACGAACATTGGGCATACATTTTAATAAATAAAAGTGAGTTCAGCAATTTATCTATACTTGCGACAGTGTTTTCATGCTATACTTGCGAATTTTCTATACTTGCCAATTTGCTATACTTGTGATAGTTTGTGGAGGTTATAGGCCAAATTTTTTTGGTGCAAAATATCAGAATTATTAGATTTTGTTACCTGTCTATTATTAAAAATTATTGGAGTGTGAGTTTGATATTTTCTGAAGATCTAAATATTCAAACTTGGTAAAGAAAAATCATGTCAGATAATATTAGTGCAGAACAAAATGAAGAGACACTTGCTAGATTGAAAAGAAAGGGTGATGGGAAATGTTATTGTCCTTGCAATAATTACAAGGGCTTAAAGACAAGAAGACTTTTAATCACAACAGCTGAGAAACATTGTAGGCAGCATGGTCATGTTGAAGGGGGGCATGATTATCGTCCATTGGTAAGTTGTTCATTATATGTCTTTATATTGATTGAATTTGTAAATGTTTATATCATTTTAACATTTTTTTTATATATAAAAAATCACTTGATCATGATCATGGTTTATTTGTGTCGATCATTATTATAAAGGTGGGGCACCCTAGGGCACATGATATGGATTATCATGACCCAGAGAATGTGGTTTTGCAAGCGAAGGAACATGGAGTTGTGAATATCGAAGATGAAGTTTATGATCCTATGGAAGAATATGACCATGCTCCAGAAAACACAGTTGAAGATGATGGTACAAATACATTGATGCATGACACATTTAGTGGCGCAACTGATCATGATGATCGAGATGACTTTGATGATGTTCATGATTTACTTGTACTTGAGAAGGAATACAAACCCCTTTATGAAGGCTCCCAAACAACTCTTCTCTCTGCTGTATTTTTGTTGGTGAACTTGAAGGTTATGAATGGTTTATCCAACATAGCAATCTCACAGATGTTAAGGTATGTCATATATGTCATCTTTGTTCATCTATTTTTGTTGTTAGTTCATCACTAGTGAATAAAGGATGAAATATGTACCATTAATATTCTTTATATTAACAAATTATTATAGGTGAATTTTTGTTACCACCATCAAATATTTTACCTCGCTCATACCAAGATTTATCTGCCATTATGAAAGATATTGGAATGGAGTATCAAGCAATAGATGCATGTCCCAATGATCATATTATATATCATAAACAACATGAATTTGCAACAAAATTCTCAGAATGTCATATCAGTAGATATCGAACAGATCAACTAACAAAAATGGTACCTCGCAAGATTCTTCATTATATTCCCATTATTCCACGTATGCAACGATTATTTAGGTGTGAAAGGTTAGCGCAATTTATAGATTACCGTGCATGGAATAGAAGTGGAAATGACATTCTTTGAATGCCTACGGATGGTTCTTCATTTAGGGACATGGAGGAAAAATGGCCACACTTTAAAGAAGAACCTTGCAATCTCAGGCTTTCATTGGCAACAGATGGTGTCAATCCATTTGGAGAGCTGAGATCTATTTACTCGGTGTGGCCTATTTTTGTTATCAACAATAACATTCCTCCATGGATGTCAATAAAGAGGGAGCACATAATGTTGGAAATGATTGTTCCAGGTATTTGTTTACATCAATTTTCTTTAACGTAGTAGTATCTCATTTGTCTTATTTGTTGCATAATGACTTATAATTTTTTCATTTAATAGTCATGTACATTAATTTATATATATTGCAGTAAAATGGTTATAATAATTATGTAATGTTTATGTTCATTCAACTACGTAAGTACCAAGTTAAAGATATGAATGTATATATCGAGCCTCTTATTGACAAGTTTCTAAAGTTATGGAATGGCGTCAATATGTATGACGTCTTTAGACCAATAGGACAAAGACAATTTAAATTTCATGCAATGATTGTATGGAAAATTCATGATGCCCTAGGGCTAACACATTTTTGTGGTATGTTATAACATTCAATTGCACTTTAATGATATTTAATTTTATGAAGTAGATATCATGCATATTTTTTAAATAATCTATTCATTATACATAATTATAAAAATTGGCATATTTAATCCAATTATATATGATCTTACAGGTCTTCAAACAAAGGGAAAATTTGCATGTCCAGTTTGTGGTCCAAAGATGAAATCTCGTTGTTCAAAAAGTTTAGGAAAGTAGGTGTTTGATGAGTATAGCCACTTCCTCCATAGAAATCAAAAGTATCAAACTACTGAAAAACATCTTTTCAATGGGAAAGAAGAGACTACATCAAAACCATGAAGAATGACACCTCACCTATGGAAGTTGGAATATAATAGAATTAATCGTCAAGGTTATACATCAGATCAAATTGTTTATCTATCATAAATGATATGTTTGGAATTTATATTTTTATATTGTGTTTTGTTTACTCATGCTATAATTGACAATGATTTTCGTTATTAATTTGTTTAACTTATATGCTTCATGAAGGTCGTCAAGGCATTAATGGCCAGCTTCCACAGGGACTAAAAAGTTATCCCACACAATTTAGTAGGTTTCCCTACTATGAGTAGCTACAAATTGTGCATTTGTTTGATACAATGCATATCGGAAAGAATATAATAGAAACATTATGGAAAATATTGGATGGAGGGCATGACAAAGAAAAAATTCTCAAAATTTGTAGTGACATTCAAGAAGCCAATCATGCAATGAAAAATGTCATTCAATTAAATAGCGATGGAGACCAAATTAATATAAGCGCCCTTCCTTAGTTATTAACGGAGTAGCAAAACAATGCTATAAAAGAAGTCATACGAAAAATTTGATTTCCCATAGGATTTTCTGCGAACATAAACAATATCATAACAAAGAAAGGTGAATTTGGGTTAGGGATGAAAATGCATGATTGGAATACCTTCATTAAGGTAATTATTCTAGTATATTTTATATATATTTGTATACTGCATGTACTTTTCAGTGTATTATGTTTACTAGTTTTGGAAAAATAATGAAAAGATCATTTTATAATTGTTGCAGTAGGTTCTACCTCTATCTCTCCTAGACAACTTCGAAAACAATGTCAAGCAAGTTATACATGATCCTGGAAAATATATGAGGTAAGTAGAGATATTTGTTCAATTTTTTGTATAGATCTTATATTTTCCATTTGTTTTACTTGTTTATATGTAATATATTGTATATTTTTGTTAAATCTTGTTAATATATTTGTTCCTTGAATCACTTGTAGATGGTTGTCATCTAAAGAAATCCATAAAGAAGATGTAAATTATTGTAGGAGAAAAATTCCTCGTCTAATGTGTGAAATGCAAAGTGTCTACCTTCGACATTTTTCAATGCACAAGAACACTACCTCATACACCAAGTTGAGGAGATTGAATTCTGTGGACCTGTACACACAAGGTCAATGTGGATGGTTGAGAGGCACTTGAAATTTTTGAAGGCTTTGGTTAGACAAAGAGAACATCCTGAGGGTTCTATGGTGGAGGGATATATGGTATACCAGACCATGGTGTACATTACTGAATATCTTCCTAAGTTCGCAGCAAAGATCCATGTGGATCGCATTTGGGATCACAACTCCATTAACAAATTCAAAGGGGAGTACCTGATGGGGAAAGGTAGATTGAGGAAAGTGAGAGGTAATTATAAGATGGTCATGGAGATTAATTAGAATACATTTTGCATTTCCTTCAATTGCTTGAAAAGAAACAACAGAGAACTAGTCCAAATGAAAGAATCTTCCACACACAAATAGAAAAGTACTGGTATTGTATTACTCCAGAAAATAAGTCTTTCACTACTGAAAAGTATTAAAATCTTAAAAAGTGTTGATGATCAAATATTACAATTCAAATTTCATATATATAAGAAGAAGACCCAACAAAGGTGTCTCTTCGGATTGTCTTTTGGAAAATAATTAAACTACTGATCTTAATTAAACTTATAAAACAATTTAATCTTCTCCTAACAATGACTAAGCCACTAAGAGATGCTTTTAATACTCCTCCAAGGTATGGGTATCTGCATCATGCACTGCATTTCAGGCTTCATATTCGAGTTCTATCATCAATTCCATATGTTTGCATGCTCCATCCAACAATAGCCCTTCTTCTTTGACTGTATCCAATGCTTCTTGAAGTATCCTATTGCATTCATCCATCCAATCATCTCATTCCTTCATAAACCCGTTCTTATCACATAATTTGGGTAATCCCAACTTCATAGTATCATCAAACCCTGTGTTTTCTGAGTGATAAGTCTTCATCATATTTGTCATGCTTTCTCATGATTGTGTCAATGGACGAGGTGGAATTGGTGTCAGATCCCTCATGTATTTTCACTCTCCCATGCTCAAGAATGGCTTCATAGTTCATTGTGCTTCATTTTCTCCCGTAGATTCTTCTTCAGATGAATCATCCATTTCTTGCAACCTTTGATTTTTTTTCTCTAACTCCATGAAATTTTCTATAACCTCCTCTGATTCTTTGTATTCTTTGTTCTTAAACACATCTTCCCCCGGTATAGGAACATGGGTGTATCCACTAAGGTTTTGTTTTTTCTTACAAGAGTGTATGTACCCTTCAGGGTCATAATTCATTCTTTGTGCATACTCCTTTAATTTGAATTCATCCAACAATGAAAG
Source organism: Sequoia sempervirens (assembly GCA_007258455.2). Lineage (NCBI taxonomy): Eukaryota > Viridiplantae > Streptophyta > Pinopsida > Cupressales > Cupressaceae > Sequoia > Sequoia sempervirens. The sequence continues at coordinate 170,029,834 of VDFB02281492.1, read as the reverse complement.
ATAATAAGATCATTGGTAGTGGGATGTTAGGTTTTTAGGTACATCAATTATAAATTAATTTCATATACCGTGGTAATTAATTAATTATACGTCGTTTGTGAATTTCAATTTTTTTTTGATATAGTTGGTCGAGAGTGGGATGCACTACATTTGTACGTCGCAAACAATCTTGATTGGATGACGGTATGGATTGAACAATGTCAACAATTTGGTCACGCATTAACATGGGAAGGTGTGGCTTCATTGGTTAAAGAAGCTCATCGTAATGGAGATTCCAATATTACACCAAGGGAAATTGATTTAGCATATGGTTTAAGAGATAAACAAGTATGTATAAATATATTAATCACCCATATTATTTAATTGTTTATGTATATATATGTTAATTTTTTTTTCTTTGTATACATTCGGCCAAGAATAAATATGTTTACCAACTGATGATGCAATAATGTTTACATGTTTGACATATTGCAGGTGAAACACCACAAGGCTATGTGGTGCAATGGTCGTAAATTTTGAATCAAAAAGTTGGATGACATGAAGAAAAATTGTGATTTTGGGATAACTGCAGTCTTTCAGGCGACTAATGTTTCATCTAGAAGTGACATACATCCAAAAGTCTTAGAAAATCGATAATATGGGATTTTGGATGATATACTTGAGTGTGACTTTAAGTCCTTCAAATTAGTTTTGTTCGTCATCCAATGGTACAGGCTACGATTGAATGAAAATGATCCCGAGAGAATTGTTATTGAACATGATAATGGATTTACCATGGTTAATACAAGGTCGATTGAGTGAGCTAGAAATGAGCCCTATGTTCTTCCAAGCCAATGTGAGTAGGTATTTTACTCAGAGGTTCCAGGTAAAATGGGTTGGTCATTTTTGTTAGACATGATCCAAGAGGAAGGCCGGCAAAGTATAATGTGGTGGAAGAGGAAGATACTGAAGAACTAGAAGATGATGTAGATGATGATCAAGATCAACAGTTAGTTGATGGTGTGCCTAACGAAGATGTCAAAGAAGAGGAACTAGATCATGATGATGTAGGAGTTAATGTTCATGAAGATGATATTCGTGTGGATGATGACATTATCGAAACTGATATCAATGACGATGATGATGATATGACCAATCCTTACAATGTCGAATTTGGATTGGATGATACAGATAAAGAGTTGGATGAAGAAGAATATCAATGACATTTAAATGTATGAGTTATGAAATTATATTAGCAATTTGATATTGATTTCTTGATAGAATTATATTTGACTTATATGGTTACATAATTAATTCATGATGTACTTTTTAATGTTTTTAATTCATGATGCTACAACTATTGTAGCTCTCCTAGAAATATTAAAATTAAAAAACTCCCACATCCAAAATAAAGACGGTTTTTCAAGAATATTAAAATTAACTCCTAAATGGACCATGAATAATGAAAATGACCTATGTACTAATAATTTAAAGATATTTGACTTTTAACTCTATAATGAACCATATCCCAAGATAAAATTATTGATAAAATTATTGTAAAAACTAACCCATGAAGATAAAATTAAAAATATTTCTTATCATTCTTTATGACAACAATAATTGCTATACCACTAAAATTATTGATAAAATTATTGTAAAAACTAACCCATGAAGATATATACTTTATAAATGCTTTTGGCCATTCAAAAATAAATTTGATTTTCTTAGGATCTATCTTCAGATCATTAGGAAAAATAACAAAACCTATAAAACTAGTTGTTTCTTCATAATACTATATTTCCTCACATTCATCAACATTTTTTTTCTTTCAACCTTTGTAGTACTAATCTAAGATACTCTAGATATATTTTACTAAAAAATAAAATATCATCTATGCATATAAGGAAAAATTTATCAAGATTTAGTTTCAATACTTCATTTATTAGCCTCATAAAAGTACTAGGTACATTAGTCAATGTGAAGGCATAATCAACCATTCATATAAACCTTATTTTATCTGAAAATTTTATGTTCCACTCAACTCCTTATCTAATCCTTATTTGTTGACATCCTCTTTTCAAATCTATCTTGTTGAAATATTTTGTGCCACATTAACAATCCATAAGATCATTCATCCTTTGTAAAGGAAATTTGTACTTGATAGTAATTTTTTTTATAGCTCTATTATTTTTACACATTCTCTATGCCCCTCCTTTCTTTGGTGCTAGAATTGGTAGTATTGCACATGGAATGAAACTTTATTTTGCAATCAATCCTTCAACAATTATGCAACTTGCTAGTTCAATTCTTCATTTTCAGTTGGTGTCAACCTATGTGTCACTTTATTAGGTAAACTTTCTCATTAAATTAAATACATATTCTGACTTCTCTCTAGTGAAAATATTTCTAAAAAACTATTAAAAATAATATCAATATACTATGTCAACAAGTTAGAAAATGAGGATGTACTCTTGCATTTTCTTCTCCCACTTTTGTGTCATCTTCTTTTCTCGTAAAATAAAAAATAAATTATTTTATTTCTTCACATTCTTAGGAATTTCATGCAATTTACTAACATTACTCTTGCAATATCAATCATTCATTCACCACCCTCTTTCAATGGTAGAAGTACATGTTTCACTTTATCTTTTGTAAATCTATAAGTATTTTCCCTCCCATCATGTATATGTTTCCTATGAAACTTCCATGGTCCACCCAACAAAATATGACAAACATATATTGGTATAATGTCACAAAAAGCCTCATCTCCATATACTCCAATTTAAATTTCATGATATTGTTCACTAACCAAAATTCTATGATCATTTTGTAACCAAGATACTCTATATGAATTAGGATGCTCTAGCATTTTCAAAATTAATTTCTTCGCCATTTTACTTGAAACTTGATTGTTAAAACAATCACTATTAAATTTACCAAATTTACATAGAGTTCTAACTAAGAAATTATTTGTAATAGTTCTTTTAGATCTTTACAAGACTAGCAAACTTATTCTTAGCAAGAATGATTTTCCTTTTTCTAGCATACTTGTTCAAGTTATTAGAAGAAACTTCTTCATCAAGATGTGATGATCTTGTGGTTCTCTTAGATCTTCTTTAATATTCTCCTTGTGACTAATTACACAAATAATCTGTGACCTTTACCTCCACACTTAAAAAAAGTGGTTCCTCTAGATTACCTTCCACCACTTATTCCATATCCACCTCAACCTGTTTTATAGTTATATTTTTTATTGCACTAACTTTATATACTTTCTTTTGTTTTAGCATCATCATCATCATGAACTCCTCATCCACTTCCATGGTTCCTACCTTTGGAAAATTTGTTGCTTCTTCCTCTCTTATTCTCTTTATTTTTTAATCTAAATTTTATGTTATCTTTATGATTTAGTGAAATTAATATGATTTATCAACATAATATATAGTTAATATATTCAATTCTTCTTCGATTGAACCCCTTCAACTATTTAATATATATCTAGACACCTTCTCTTGGTTACCTTCTTGATGGCCAACTCTAATAGATAACTTATAATGATCCTTGGTATAATTTTTCTATCTCACATTTTGTAACCTATTTAGTAGATCTAGTTGATAAAATATAGGAAAAAACCTAGAATCCCATTTATTTACCATCCTTCCGCATTTTTCAATTTTAGGCTTACCTTTCCTATTTCTCTCCAATTGAGTTTCCTTACATTAGATTGTAGAATAATATTTCAACTCTATCTTACCAAAATTTACTTTATTAGGATGATAAATATTCTCATATTTAAAATATCCTTCAAGATCATTAATCCAATCAATCAATTCTTTAGGATCTAGACTATTCGAGAAATTATGTATATCCATTTCACTTTTCTTACCAAATCTTGTAAGTGATTTTATTATTCTATATTTGTCTCTTTCTTCTTCAACTATGAATGCTTCTTCTAATCCAACATCATCATGTTCATAATCACTATCATCCAATTTAGGGTTAATAATACCTCTTCTATCATGTCCAACCAAATATGGATATTCCTAATCATAGTGAAAATTTTCTCAATTAATTCTAAAACATAATTTTAGCCTCTATCCATCCTTCTAGGTGACATCTTTAAATTTTGATATGAAAAACATCAATATTTGTTAGTCTATCTACTATAATTTAAATTATGAGAATATTCTACACAACATTATCTTAGTAGAAGACTTGTGGTGTCAATTTTTTAATACATCTTGATTTACTAACCTTATTATATTACTCCAATATCAACTAATATCGAACCTTTCTTTACCCTACTCTAATACCAACTAATCTAGTCAAGGTAGCCTAGTCTAGTTAGGCATTATCCAACCATTCATCCAATAAAACTTTCATATATCAACCTTATTTAAACATGGTCGAAATTTATAGAAATCAATATGAAAGGAACAACATGATATCATTTATCGAATTTTCATAAGAGTTAAATTACACGTTTAGGCATCAACCTTTGGTTACAAAATAGATATTATGATCGATCACTTAATTTCTTGTATGGACATAGTGACATGTGAATGGGACCAATGTTGATTTTTTTTCAATTTGTGCTTGTATGGAGTGAAACTTGACATGGTTAGCCTAGACGCATGTGTTGATGATATGGGAGGGTTTCAAGACTCAAACATGACATCATGCTATATGAAGGCATCTCATCCTTCCTAATAATACAAGTTGCCTTATTCATCGTCTCTTTCATATAATGTTCCTAATTATCAAATGGTGGTAAGTGATTATTCCATTATATATCATTGTATAATTAATTTTTTCTATATTAATTTATATATTTTTATTATATTATGTGGAGCTCCAAAAAGTTAGAGAGGAGTTCAAGTTAGTAGGTTCAAAATAAAAAATCATCACTTGTCTCTCTATCTACTCAATAATCAAAAGGTCATCAACTCTTCCATCCTAGTTGAGAGGACTGATTATATTATGAATTTTTTATGTTCCTATATAGATTTCTTGTACATGTATTTTGTATTACTAACATGTGACATTGTATGCATATATTGCTTTCTTGTATATATTATAGTTTTACCAACATATAATATTGTATGCTTTCATGGATAATATAAAGAAGATATATCTATATATGTATCATTTATGAGTTTCTAAAATATTTTACTTCTATGTCAACCACTTTCTTTACTTCAATTGAGAAACATAATACCTCTATAATCTTGCATTTAGCAAGTGTCAATAAAATAAAATTCAAGTACTTAGCTATCAATTTTCTATCCTATCTCTACCATTCTAGTTCTAAAATAAAACATACAAATCAAACATAAATATTAATTTGAATTTCACATTTTATTTTGATTTTTGACCTGGTGCGCATAGGAGCATGACATAGCTTAGTGCACAGAGACCCTAACTAGAAAAAAAAGGCAGGAGGAAATTCAGAGCGATGAGGTTGAGCACACTCAGAAAGGGAAAATCGACGACCAAGGGACAATGAGTATTGTAAGTGATTTATATCTTTTATATTGGCACCCCCATTCTCTTTAACTTGCAATTTTCTTACCAATCGATGACCAAGGGACAATAAGTACCAAGGGTAGGTCATTGCTTGATAAAATATCTCCATTCCTCCCTTCCATAACTGACTTACAAACCAAGGTAGTTCCTACACCATTTTGTCTTTCAAGCATAGTGCCTTCATCATTTTGTCACTTTCCCTTGCACCAAAAGACACAATAGTAGGCTTTCAAGATGACATTCATACCTGTAGGCTTGATATGGGATCTTTGCTCTGCAAGACAATCCACAACAATGACTTGTCTAAATTTCTCATACATTAGGATAATTCAGTATTCAAAGCATGAAGACATCTTAGCCATCAAGAAATCAATGACAATTTCAAGAGGATAGTATTACACATAGCTAGAAAGATTCATTCTTCAAAGGGATTCAAGGTATAAAATAATTAGTGCACATGTTACTTTCATTTTCAATAGATAAGAAATAAATTGTAGAGTCCTTTAACCTTGAATAATTGGATAATATTTCAAACACTTATATCTCAAACAAATAAGCAGAGTCAAAACCATGTAAGTGTAGTCTATGAAGTTATGTAAGCTCACATACCAATAGGTGACAGAGGGCATGGTTTTGAATTTGGTTAAAAAAGGTGTTGGTAAGGGGATCTTGACAGTGAAATATGACAAACATTGTAATGGTATTAGTTAACTCTTGACAGTAGAAACTGTCAATCAATCAATTGGAAAATAGTTTCAAATTTTTAGAGGTAGTGTGTAATGGTAAACCTATGTGGTATTCCCTAAGAGTAACCTTATGGTTATGAAAGACAATGATTTCTATCACACACATATACTCTCAAAGGGAATACTTAATGATAATATAGGTTTAAGGAAGCAACAAAGGACAAGTCTATAGAAGGTATGCTCAGTTAATGTGTGTGCAGCAAGGGGGTTGTGGTTGACATATCTTTGTACTTACATGTTGTATGGAGAATTGCATACCTTAGTAGTGGCTGAAGATCACTTTAGAAACTATCACTAAAAAGATGTTGAGTCAGTGATGAAACTGTGGTGGATTAGTTGTTGGTTCTAGGAATAACTTATTAGTATTACAAAATATTCAAACAAGCTCTAGAGGTTGGGTCCTTTCTCAAGTAGGGATTCTTCACTACCATATAATTTTAGCAACTATTGGACAAGTTGTGGCAAGTACACCTAGATTTAGTGCTAATCGTTTTAATGCATTGAAAAAGGCCAATATCAACATTCAAGCTATCACCCAAGATAGCTTTGAGTAAAATATCATAGTGGTTGTAAAGAGAGAAGATCTTGGCATGTTTTGAAAGTGCACAGTGACAAGAAACAATCATGTGATGTTATTATGAAAAGCCTTGTCAAGAGGGCACTACTACAAGGATAGTTATAAGCCTTGGCATACCATCCATGCACAATGAAAAGACAGTGAAGATCTTTGAAACAGAGTTTAAATGAGTCCATCATTGGCTCACAAAGTGACAATGAAGAACCCCTATCAAATGTCAAAAACCTTATAAAATTTTGTGCACTTCAACACAAATTTTTTATTACAAACTCATAATTTTTCATGTTTCATTCATTAACTTTAGTTATGCAGGACTGAAGCAGTGAGTGTTTCACAGTGGTGAATAGTTAAAAGGCTATTTGTTTAGATTGAATGCAAACACTTGCAAGCACAGTCATAGGGAAATAAGGAGTAAGTGCACTAAATTTAAGAAGACAAACATCAACAAAATGGAATGGATAGTCAACACACAAATAGAGAGAGAAGTCTTTACATAAAAGAGGAAATTATCCATTAGGTACAAGAATAGTCTTTTAAAGTTGAGAGCAATGGCATGAATGATTTGGAGCAATAAAGAAAGAAAAATCATGATCCCTATAGGAGAACAATCATGTCATACCAATTCCAATCCAAAGTGGTAGTCAAAAGGGTAGATCATGATATAACTTTGACAAGATTAATGCATACCACAAGATCTATGGACTATGTGACTGAAATCAAAGCAATCACTATACAAAAATGTATGGAGCAGAAATAGTATGAGGTTAAGGGGCAGTCCAGTGAGCAATATATGATGGAGAGGATGCAATTTAGTATGAACATCAACTTAGAACAAAGATGATTGTCCTTCAATGAAATATGCCAAATTAAATGTTAAAGGACACGGATAAAAGTCCCTAAGATAGTCTAGTCAAGAATCTACAAGGCTTGCAATTCCTTTATTGCTATTAGTTGGAGTTGTTCATCAACACTTGATACAAATGGACCGTGCATGCTAAATTTTGTAGTTGTTGATTGAGGTAAATACTTTAGCACCCATCATTTTGCATGTCTAATTAGATATGGTGCCTATATTATTTGTCCTTATTTGGCCCTGAAGAAATTTCATCAATGTAATTTGAGCACTTCGAGCTATAGTAAATATGATGAGGAATAGGATGATGCTAACAATTACTATTGAGAAAGAATAGAAGAATTCTTGCAAGGTAGTGTAGTCAACACTTTTGAAGATACTTTAAAGATGGGCATCTTTTTTATTTCAAACATTATCAACCTTGTAGATCCATTAAAATATCTTACTTATGAACAATGGGTAGGTTTATGATAGTAAAGAGGACAACCTACATAGTAGTGAATTGTGTGAGATATGGGGGAAGCTTAATCACATGAGCATCTATCAAATCATGATAGTGAATGAAGAATGTTAGTGGGGTTTCAAAAAGTTATGCCAAGTTTTTGGGTAAAATACCAAGGGTTCTGTGTAAAGAAGGTAGGATATAAAAAATATGCATAGCCAAAAACAATAAAAACACAAAAAATTGCTTCAAGAACGTGGTATTTGATATGAAATTTTGGTATCAACTCCTCCAAAAACCTTTTCTCAGGCCTTGGAATGATTTTTAAATCATCTCATACCCCAACTACCTTCAACCAACATCCATAACTGACTTACAAACACTTAACAACCCATTATTTTGCAAAATTGCAATTTTGACAACTTTTAATGTCAACAATTGCAACTTTTTACATTATCAACTAGATGATTCCAAGCACCCTAAACACATTGAAAATGGTATTTTTATACCTTATTCACCTTGAATACATGACTCCCTACAAGAAAACCTATTCTACCTACTTTGACAATATTTGACCATCATTGACAATTTCTTCACATATTTGATATTGTTTACAATATGGATCAATGAAACAATAAATGGTCTTCTACACCTTATTAGAAAATCAAACAACTTTTCAAACCTCCCTAGACACTTCTATGATCAACCTATAATGCTTCAGTTGTGAACATAAGGTGTAGGTGCTCTCGCACCAAAGACTCCCCAATGAGCTATGCTTGTATCGCATGGAGCCGTCTTCCATTGATTGTAGAACATATTATTGACCCCCATTCAAAAAAAGATAATATGGTTCCTTGGGCACAAAAGTGGATCAACTCAAAGATAAGGTCTTAGCAACTTTTAAAATTTAAAACTTCATTCTTCCTTTCTTATCATGCAAACTTGTGACTCAAAAAAACAAGTATGCAAGGCCAACAACTTCAAAGCTAAGAATGGAAGATTGCTAAATTTTTAACCTTTTTTCTTTGCAATGGGATGGGAATACAATATGATAGAAGTGGGATAAGAAATGCATCATTTGAAGCATCAAACCAATATGCAAAGATGAAGGAAAGTGCTAACCCCTTAAACTAAAAAAGTTTCTTTTAACATTAAGTTTGTTGGGTAGCCAATTCTTTTAAGTTATCAAATCCTACCATCATACATAATCAAAATGTTGTTGTTTCAAATGACTATGAGCACTAACTTTCACTATTTGAAGATGTTGAAACCTTGTCATAGAGAACTAGAACATTGATGCAACTACTCATCCTACCTTAAAACATACCAAAAGTCTCCTAGGAATTAGACATAAGAAGATTTAAGATGACTTAAACAATTTTTATTGCCAAAGCATAAACTTATGATGACTTAACCAAGCCTAGTACACACTCCCTCCCCATTAACCACTTAGACATATGGAGTTTATCAGTGGACAACTAAACCACCTCACACGTGCACCTGAATTATGTCTATTAGTGTTCTAATTCATCTTTTTCAAGACAACTTAAACCAAAATATTATGTATGGTGAAACCATTCTTCTGCACAATACAAAAAATTTCAATGGAAATTTGCATTAAATTTGCATTAAATGTAAATTTTCTGCCATTTTTAGTCATGTAGGTGTCCAATAAACCACTTGGTGGTGTTTCCCTTCAAGTTTATTTACTTGAATGAAGAGAAAAATTCCTTTGATTACAATTAGAGAATACATTTGATGCCTTGGTTGTGTAACCAGTGGACCATAGTCACATTTAACACTTGTTACAAAGTTTGGGAGCTAAAATGTTAAGTAGAAGTCTAGTAAATCAAATAACTTGGATTAAGAGAAGATATAACGTGAATTCATACCTTTGAAAGGTTGTATATGAGGTTGCATGGTACTTTACAATAGATAATAGAATAAGTTGTATAATCTCCCTTGAATTGATGAGGAGCCTAACCATCAATTTGACCAAGTGAAATATGCACCTTCCAACTCCAAATCCATCAAGGCATTTTGGTTGATGAAATTAGCAAGGTCTTCTCAGCTTTCAGAATATGTTTGAATATTTTCGAGGAACTTGTTTCCTTCAACAAAATTACAATCAAACCCACTTGACAATTCTCTAAGTACAAGATCATAATAATGCATGTTTTGAAAGTCAAAAAATAGTAGAATGTTTGCTCTTCCACTGCAGTGGATTTTAAATTACTATGTTGGCCTCTCCCCTAAGAATATTTCTAGAAATGCAATCGTTCACTTCAACATTTTCATAATAGTACAGAGACCTAGGGATAAGAAATTTTACCTTGTACCAATATTAAATATACTTTTCCAAATGATAAGTGTTTGACAGATACTCGTATAACATTCATTCCTTAAAAACTGCTATCTAGCAATTGAACCAAGAGCAATCATGGAATGCTTTGAAGAAACTTCACTATTGGGCATCTTATCAATATGGTTCTCAATCTAATTAAAATAAAAAACCCACCGACACAAAACTATTGAACCAAGGGCAATCATACCTTATTCCATGGCACCTCCCTCATCAAGGTTTGTGCCTACTATGATTGGCACCTATGGACTGTCGACTGAAATGTGATCATACAACACTATCAAACACTTAAAGACTGTGAGACCGATAATGACTATCATTCATTACCTTTTCCCCTCAATTTTCATGCAAAAATCCTTGGAACATTGCCATACATTGTTCATGTAGGAAAATTCATCACTGAGTCTAGGTTTTTTAGGCTTCCAAAGCCTCAACTACTGTGAACTACATCTCACAAACTCCATGTTTGTGTTAGGTTGTAAAATAATGTCATTTTAAAGTCATTAATTACAAGGGACAGTCTCCTTCATACATTGATTTGATTTGTGATGGACACATTTGGACAGTAGTAACAATAACTTGCAAACTATCAAGACTTGATTACCTTATAACATGTCAAATTCTAGTGATGAAATGATAGATTAATCATAATGTCACCTTGGGATCACATCACCATGAAAGAACTTCATCCAACATCATTATGACTGCAGGTACCACCAAATAGGTATTTGTCAGATCTCTCTTCCTCGAGTGAGGGAAATTCAGGAAGAGAAGAGGAAAGCAAGACATGTAGTAGGTCTAAAAGAGGGAGATTAACTAGAGGTCAAAAGATTAGAAGAAAATTTTGTAAACGCATGTAATTTTTTCTTGCTAAAGGGGGGTCATGTTCTTATGATGATGAGAGCATAGGCGACATCAAGGTTCCCTTGAGGTACAAACATCTATGGAAACAATGGGTACCCAAGGAACTTCCTCCAATAAATACTATTTTTTTTGTCAATGAGAGGATATATTGCATAGCACCATTGTCATTACATGGTTTGCATGGACGACATAAAGGTTTGTTACCAAAAAGTTATTGAATTGATGGAGTATGTGGGACCCTATTACAGTGACAAAGATTGGATGCAGCTGGTTCGATATACACGAAGTATGCGTAGGTATGCACTGTCAGCAAATTATATACAGCTAAAAGATAAGGATCAAAATAAAGGAGTGGCTATGTACATTGATGGAAGGCCAAAAGCATCAGGGAATTTTGCAGGGTTTATAAACAATACACGACTTGGGTCAACAAATAAGCAACCCAATTGCATATTGGAGGCGCGCAAGGGAAACCGTGTATTTGTATGTGCGATAAAATCAATAATTGCAGGGGAAGAGTTGCTAATCAATTACAATTTGAATCGCATAGAGACAAACACAGTTACTATGGGGGTGGTACGTACTATATACCATTTTACCCAACCTCCAATTAATGACTCCAATATACCATTTTATTATTATGTTTTTTTTTCGTAAGTCTATTGGTTTCATTTCGGTAATGTTTTTTTATATTTAATTTTTGTCATAGTGGGACATTGATTGTACAGGGAAGGCTTCGACCCAAAGCACAGATCACGATGCATCTTTAGGTGCTTCTACCTGACAGGTTTACCTCATTGTAATTGTACAAATTAGATACGAGCAAAATGTTTTATTATTATGTTTTTTTCATAAGTTTATTGGGTTAATTTTGATAATTTGTTTAATATTCTTGTCACAGTTGGCTGATCGGGGAAAGGCACTGGCAGTAGAGGAGAGCATCCATAGGGAGGTGCAGTCACTATTATGTGATGATGACATCGCATATTCTACAAACCCTCTGGATATGACAAGAAAGACCCAAAAAAAAATGCAATGAAGAAATCCTTTAGTTGTTATTCATAGTGCCTCAAACAGATGAGATAAGAGAAAGGTTTAAAATACTGACTAAGAGAGCACAAAACTTGCAAGCATGAGATCTTTAATTATAACATAAGTTCATTCATGGTTTTATATTTTATACTCTTTTATGTCATGAACTAAAATGTGTTGTTTTTACAGGATTTTTTGCATCCTCATGATGTTGGCCATGATCAGGGTACTGCTGGTGTTGCCCGGGGAGTAGGGGTTGGTAGAAGTGTCGATCCTTATCTTCTTGTGCATACATCACATCATCTGACCCTACATTCGTGCCTATATTGTCAACTAAAATGCCAGCAACACATAACATGCAAACACCAGGTAGTGCACCCTCTGGCAATGAACACATGCCAGAACATGTGTCATGACATGTACCTGGGGATGCAGAGGCCACTAGTACTGGTGATGTTTTAGCAGCATCTCCTGGATCTTCCCATATTACTAGTACAGTAACATTTTCGGTCACATTTGTGGTCACCGAGGATTTCGTTCCCATAAAGATAGAGAAGGTCCTAGGTACTTTAAAAAAAATTAATTATTATTATATATAATCCAATTGAAATTTACTTATCAATCACTCTTTTTAGACTAATGATCCCATGATCATTTTGCAGGAAATGATTTTTTTTATAAACATCTAAATGATATTACATTGGAGATCTTCGGGCCCACCATGCATACATGGTGGAATTTCCAAAATCAAGATTTAAAAGATGAGCTCATTAACCGTTTAGTTGTGTTGTTCGGTAATAACACATTCAACTAAACCAAGGTCCTAAAGAAAGTTGGTACCTATCTAAAGTATGTGAGGGACCAATATAGGTCACATTTAGAGAAGAAAAAAAAGTATGAGCATCCCCCCATGATTTCGGAGAGGGAGTGGAAGGACCTGGTGTCGGATGGAAAGGAGAAGGCTAAAAAGAAAAAAGGAAAGACACCACCAGGCCAAGGAAGGTATGTGATACTATCAACAATGTAATTATATACTGATTACTCTTTATTTTTACATAATCTAACGTATTTCAAAATTTTCATAGGTTTCTTGACACATCGAAGGAAACAAAGGCAAGACTAGAAAAAAATAGGCAACACAAACTTGGCTCTAGTGGTTATATGAAATTAGCCACACGAATTGTAAGTATCAATAAATGAAATATTGTATCCAAATAATAAATTGCAAACAATTTTGGTTTAATCACACCATAGAAGAAAAATGCATGATCTTATGCAAAAATGCAGGGCTCTGAATTCAATAGAGTACCCATAGAAGAGGACCTGAAGATTTCCTTTTAGCAAGGCTATGGAGCCGTGGCTGAATGCCTAAGACTGTTGACTAGGAAAACACAAGCTTCCACTGCATCTGGCACATAGGTAAATAAACTCAATGAAGTTTATTTAAAATTGAATACTTGTGCAATCTATTCAATATTAATTTCCACCATAAAGTAATTATGTGTCTATTTGTTTTAAATAGGCAAGCAATGATAATACTGCACATGACATTGGAATGCAGCCTAGTGAGGGTGGAGGAAAACCTGTAGATGAAGGTCATGGTGTGCATCCCAGTACTGGGTGTATTCATGTGCTATACAAAATGCAGTATGGATTAATACAATTAAACATCTTTAACTACAATTGTGTATTAATTAATGTAACCTTTCGTGTTTCAACTTTAGAGCATGTAGAGCATGATCAACATGTTGAGCATGATCAGGCTAGACAAGATCAAGAACATGATGTGGCCCCATTAGGTAAAGAGGACCACTCTAATGTTATTTTAAACATATTTAATTGCAATTTGTGTATTAATTAATGTAACCTTTCATGTTTCAACTCCGGATCAAGATTTAGAGGGTGTTCAGCATGTTGATCATGAGGCTATAAGACAAGATCAAGAACATGATGTGGCCCCATCAGGTAAAGAGCACCACTCTAATGTTCTTTTAATTAATGAAATACTTGTAACAATAATAATAAAACATATCAATTTAACATTTCTTTGTTATTGCAGCAGACCCCCCCTTGCAGTGGCCTCCGAGTCGTGAGTACACAACTAGGTATACATTAAGATCACGAGCAGAGGGAAGAACAACTGAAGGGGGGACAAATGATTTAGAAAACGATACTCCACTTCAGCTTTTTTAGCTTCAAAAAAGAAACCAAAAAAAAAGTGATTGTAATCATATTATGACAACCATATTTTTGATAATATGTTAATGAATGTTAAAAATTGATATTTTTGACAACCATATTTTTGATAATATGTAAAAACTAAAAGAATGAATGTTATATGTTAATGAATGAATGTTATATGTTATTAATGGATGAATGAATGAATGTTATATGTTATTAATGGATGAATGAATGAATAATGTTATATGATCGGGTATGGGGAATTGAGAGTGATGTGAGGGGGGGGGGACCAAATGAGCTTCCACCATCACGTGGTTGGCCCTATTAAGTAGAGAATATTAAACTATTCTCGAAACAAAGAGAAGCTTAATAAGGTAATGCACTTTTCAATATAAGAAATGCATCATTTGAAGCATCAAACCAATATGTAAAGATGAAGGAAAGTGCTAAATTTTCACTATGGTGGCAGAAAAATGATTCTTTATACCCTGATGCCTTCATTTTCCAAGCCAATTTCTCCTAGTTTGCATAGCTCTGTCATGTTTGTGGATGTGATATTTCTCCAACACAAAAAACATGTACCAGTTTATGACCTTCAATCAAACTACATCCAAGTATCTTTTTAATTCCTCTATCTTTCATCAATCTCTTTACTATTTGAACCTCATACAGATGTTTTAGATGAAGAACCCAATATTGTGAAATGTGCCTCTAGTTGAGTAAAGTGAATCCATGCTCTGCATCATAATTTGAAGTTTTTTCCATTCCAATGTTCTGAGTTTAGTTTGTTTGTAGGGATTTGTATGAACACCACATTGTGCTGTGTGTGGATTTGGTTTCAAAGCTCTGTTTCTTTTGTTTTTAGTGGTGACATAACTCTAAAATTTGACTTTTGTGCATAACAAGTTAGTGGAAAAATTGACAGCTCTGAAGGGTTTAGAGGCTCGATTGAGAGAGATACACAGATATTTGGATCTTTTTGTTGATGGGAGGCTTCCACTTAACCATGAAATTTTGTACCATCTACAGGTATGCAAAAATTTCTCTACTTACATTCATTCAAGAGGCTAGATCGCTTATCTTTTATCATATGGTTGGATTAATGTGGCATACAATGTCAATGTGGGCTATAGTTTTTTTAATATGTTCAAGTTATGCATAGTTTACAATGAATAGAGGGTGAAAAGGGGCATGTAAGTTAAAACAACCATCATTAACAATCATTCTTTATACTATGTTATATTTATTCATTATTCCTAAAATTCTTTAACATACAGAATAGGAAGAGAACTCTATTCAATACATGAGTATGTATTACATATATTGTTGTATCCAAGCCTTATGATCTTGGATATATCTAGGAAGGCCCAATAAAGGAGTTTCATGTATATAAGTAGTTGATTGGATGTCTGAGAAGTTTTGGAAGAATAGCAATATAGGACTTGTACCTGTATCAATAAATAACAATGTACAATAAGAGTTACATGGACATGGATATAGACACATATGTGATTTTTTTCAATGCCCCCCCTTCTGTTGTTATGGTATTGATCTTATTACAGGTCCTCTCTATATTTCTAGCATTGTATTGAACACTACCTCTGGAACAAAAGCAACATTTTTTCTACTCTCGTACAATTGTTCTTTTTGTAATTCCAATTATTTTCCTATACTACAAATTTTGGAATATTTTGTAAAAGTGAATTTACAATTCAGTATGCAAATTCATCCATGTTTCAGAACTTGCAACCTCAAGATGGATAAAGACTATCTCACAAACCCCTTCCACCACAACAATACAACACCTACCTATGAATATTGAAATAATTAATCAATTTGCATTCTCACATCACTGATACGAGCCCACTCAAATGAATGAAAGGATAAATAATGTAATATAAAAATAAAAAAAATAGATTTATGGTTTCAATAATGTAATATTATGAATAGCTTTTCCTTTCTCTCCTATCTTGTTCCCCCATGATAAAGAGTTAAAAATTAAAACACCAAAAAAATATGAATATTGTTGTTCCATATTCTCTTCTTCTCTTATTATCACATATTTTAAACTCTTCACTTAATGAAAACAATCAGAATAGCTCAATATCACCCATTGTTGGCTTCAAGTGCTCAGTATAAGTAGACATTGTCCCATGAGTGATGTAGTAATTATTGCCCAATTTTCACCTACGGGCTCAATCAGGCAGAATAAATCATGTGACAAATGTTCGAGAGGGCCAAATGGACTTTTGCATCGAGGGTTAGGTTATGTGTCTGATGCCATTTCAAAAAGAGCTCATTTGAAGGGATCACTCAGTCAGTTTGGCATAATGCATTTTGTTAATATACGTCTATGTTTCCTATCGGCAAGACTTCAGGGATGTCACAGCGATTGGAATTCACATGCAGGTACCTATCGGCAAGACATTAATCATTGTCCCGACGACTATGAGTTTCCCCATCGGCATGAGGATCTCCTTTGGAGAAAGGTCTTAGTGAATTATTTATGTCTCATCGACCGACGACAGCAAGCAAGCTTGGCAGGAGTCTCCCTGATAGCAAAGACCCTAGCCGAATTGTTGTATTCGGCATAACATCTCGCTGTCGGGATGATGTATGGCCGACAGGACGAGGTCTTGCCGAGAGGGGAGGATGTTGGCAGGAGGTCTCACCGATGAGCAATGTCTCACCGAAGGAAAGCAGCGTCACCGAAGGAAAGCATCGTCGCTGAAGGGAAGCGAGCTCAGCATGAGGTCCCGGCAACCAAGTAAAGTCACGCCGACAAGCCTTGTGCCTTCGGTGTAACGTGAGAAGCTTGGCGGGAAGTCTTGCCGACACATGAAAGTCACGTTGACGGGATCCCAGTTCTCCAACAAGAAGGTCAAGTCGCCAAGATGTCTCGGCGACTGGCCAAAGCCTCGCCGAGAGAAATAGATTCGCCATGATGTCTTGGCAAAGGCATGAGGTCTTGCCGATAGAAGATGCAAAAAGCTCGTCGAAGCATTTTTCCTTTAGTAGGATCTCTCACTGACACACTAGTGTCTTTCCAAAAGAATAAGGAGCTTGGAAAGATGTCTCCCCGATAGCAAAGGTCTCGCCGAGAGGAATGGATATTGGCGTAATGTCTCGTCGACAGCTTAGTGTCTCACCGAAAGATGAAGGGGTCGGAGAGAATGGGGTTGCTCAACAAAGGGTCTGGCCGAGTGATGAGGCCTTGCCGACAAAAGGTGCCCTCGGTATAATATTTAGAGTTCGAGGAGAAGTCTCCCCGACCCGACGGGTCTCACCGACCATTGAGCACAGGAGGATGGGCCCTCGCCAAAACAGGATGAATTCGGCAAGATGTCTGCCCGACTTTAAAAAGTCTTCCCCAACTATGAGATGAGTCCGCCAAGAGATATTTCCTTCAGCAAAGGGTCTGGCCAAGTGATGAGGTCTTTCCGACAAAAGGTACCCTCAGTATAATATTTAGAGTTCGAGGAGAAGTCTCCCTGACCCGACAGGTCTCACCGACCATTGAGCACAGGAGGATGGGCCCTCGCCAAAATAGGATGAATTCGGCAAGATGTCTCCCCGACTTTAAAAAGTCTTCCCCAACTATGAGATGAGTTCGCCGAGAGATATTGCCTTCAGAAAAGGGTCTTCCCGAGAGAGATTGTCTTGGCGACCACAGATGTGATATCGGTATGAGTTTTGGGCTCACTATGAGCTCTCACCGACTGTCGCATGTCATGCCGATGGTTGCATGAGGATTTAATTGCATTGGGGAGACACGATAAGTGTCTCACCGACATGTGATTCTATAGGAGGAGCTTTTGACCGCTCGAAGAATCTACGTGGAGTACGCTCGACCAATCAGAGAAAGTTAAAAGTGAGTCGTGGCAGTCTGACCAAAATGAAGAAGATCAACAAAATGAAAAGCAACGTGTATTTGTTTTGAGCTCAGAAGCATTCAATACAGCTCGGCCGAGGAGGTTCAAGGAGGATATGAGGACCAGAAATGAATGCGGTAGCTGCAAAAGATCTGAAGGCTTCTCCTAGGAACGACTCTTCGCCGACATGGACAACAGGGACACACCTGATGCAACATTTATTTCATCAAAAATATCTATGGACAGATCTTTGTGGTCTGATATTTTGTAGGCCCTAAGGGGCCGATATCTTTTGTATATATGGCATTTTTTTTGCCTTTTTTGAAGGGGTTCAGACTTGGTACTTTTCTATTTTCTGTAACTTGTAGAGTTCTTTGTAGAAGAGAGGCTATGTTTTGTAACTCATTACAGAGCATGATATATAAGGTTTGCCTTGGTAACTATTGATGTTCAGATTTCCATCTTGTTCTCGCAAAGTGTTGTGAATTTGTTTTATTCCTTCATGAATTTATCCTTCATTTTCATGCCTTCCTTTGAAAAAGTATCATTATATAAATCAAACCCTGTGTTTACATAATCACATATAGATTCAAGTCTGTGAAGAATCTTTTCCTCTCTTGAAAAAGTGTGTGAATCAAACCTGTTTGTGACATATTGATGCATATCGTGTACAATATTTGATGTGTAATCTTATGTTCATCATCAGTATTAAAGTGAAATTAAATTATCTCATTGTTCTTATCAGTTCAGTGTATCACCATAGGGTTTAGTTTTAACTTTAAAGCATTCTCCTTCTCCTTTTTCCTTAAAAAAAAAAATCAGCAGTTTAAGGTGATACCCAAAGGAAGCCGGCCTTCTCTGAAGGTTCATTTCAGATTTAGGTGACCCACAGCCTTGAAATGATCCCATGTTTCTCTGAAAAGCTCAGTTTTCACAACTTTGCATAGGGTGCATTTCTAGGAGACAACAGTTTCTGGCACGCCCGGTGGGACTGTCGAATAGACAGTTTGAAAATTACATGTCTATTACTCGTTTTTGATATGCAGCCAGTAAATTGTAGGCCTTTCAGAGGGAAAATAATAGCATATCATGGCGACTCCAATTTCATAACAACTAGTTTCAGTAGCCCATGTGTCTGTAATTAATAAGGTTTGATCTTTAGGCTTGTTATACCTCATGTCTTATCTCTGCAATGTTTAGTTATCAGCAATATAATGACTTTCCACCTCCATTCCATGAGAGTCATGTGTATATGTCCTCTCATCAACCATACTATACAGAACAGTCTATTGTTTTTATGTCAAATGACCCGGTATCAGTAGATTACCAGTATTTCCATCATGTTTCCCACCCTCCCACTCCTAGTCAACCTTTATGTCAACCAATATTTGATCAAAATCAACCCCAAGAGGAGGTTTTTGATGTTAACCAATATGATTATTTATACAATCAGCCTCTGAAGCATCCTTACCAAACTATAATGGACCTACTCCAACAGTTTGACCGTGTGTTGTGGGCTTTGAGCCAAAATTTTGAACATATGTAGATTAATGATGTTAGTAAGGTGTTCTCCTACATGTATGACATGTTGGTCGATGTTAAGAAATAGAAAAATCTTATTTCACAGCAACAGGAGTTGTAATGCTAGTTTGAAGGAGATCTTGAGGGAGAGATAGCAGCCAAAGAGGAGCAAATGAAATTCTTATTTGCTCAGGTACAAGGTAGTTGGGCTTATTCAGATTATCAAGCACAAAGGTATGAGATACAGGTAGCCCTTTCCATTCCTAGTTTCAGCTCACCTCCTCCTGTAATGTTGAATCATCCGGTGAAAGAGGAGGCTTCCGGATATAGGTTACCTAGCTTTAAACAAGAGAAGCCTTCCAAGCTCTTTAGTAAGCCTATCAATAAGTCTTCTACCCTCAGGATTCCAAGTTGGAAGGTCCCATCTCAATCACCTTGTGAGTTTCCTTCACCTATCATGCAACTCAAATCGTGCTTTGACGTCCAGAAAGTAAATGAAGAGCAGCCCAGTGATCTGGTTAGTTCATTCACCATGGAGGAAACTAGAATTCCAAATCCGTTACATTTAGCCATGGAGGAATACAGACCACAACTACAAAAGGCTGAACAGGAGAGGAATTCTCAAAATGTTTCTGGCAATGCTTTAGCTGATGATCCACCCACTATTCTACAAGATGGTGAAAATGTCCCAAAAGGACAACAAGGTGAAATGGTGGAAAAGGCTAACCAAGAAGAGAAATGTACAGTCTAGAATGAAGAAGGTGTGATTTTTCCCACTCTAAATGCTATCTCGGGGCAGCAAGAAGACATCAATCAGCTACAGGTTCAAGAGTCAAGACAACAGCATGAAGAGACTAAAAAGGGTGATGTGGGTCATGAGTCCATAGCTTCATTTGTTGAGCTTCCATGTATCATTGAGTGTGATGAGGAAAGAATAAATCTGGTCATAAGTCAACAACATGAGGTTGAGGAGGAGCAGTGTACAACTGGATTTGATACTTTTGAGCATGTTATGCTTGAGAAAGTTGATGCTGAGCTATATGAAGAAGTGTACATTGATATAATTGAATAGTTTTGCTCAACATTGGCTGGAAAAGAATCAAAAGAGGTTGAGGGTTATGATGATCTTGAGCAGCAACTTGTAGAGGTGATGAAACAACAGAAAAAACCTCATGAACCCAATTTGCAAAATCATAACTGGTTGGAAGAACTTCCATTCCGTTGTACACAAGAACTTGAGATTTCATCACCACTTGAATTGTTGTCTTCTTTCCTTGAAGAGGACAAGCTTGAATCAGGATGTAATTCTTCCAGTAATGATGAAAGTTATAAGTAGCTTCCATTCTGGTGCATAAAAGAGCCTGAGGCTGATGCGTTGATTGAAGATGTGATGGAGGAAGCTATCTCATTGTTCTCCATTGAAGAAATGAGTTTTTATTTGGGAAAGCATGAGCATACTGAGGAGATTTCCATTTTTTCACCAAGTCAGCCACAGGAATTAGGCTCTTCCAGCCAACAAGATGATAGAATGGCAGCTCATGAGCAAAGGATCAGCAAGGAACGTGCAAGCTTTTCCCTTACTACAGGCTGCCCTATCAGGTATTTAACCAACATGGAGTCCAAACAAGCACAGATTATCAAGCATGAGAGTATGACTGACAATGTCATCAACGATGCACTTGCAAATGAACATGAGTATGTCCAACTCACTTATCCTCTTTTAAGTAACATTACATGTGATCTATTTAAGGAGGGCAGTGAGTCTCCTTATCTTTTTCAAGAAACGATGCATCAACTTGTTGAACATTTCTCAGTATATTGTCTTCTTTTAGCCACCATCATGCATGTAAGTTGCTACATATTGAGGAGAAAAGGCAGCTATTTCAACCATTCTGTGAATGGTTTCGTTTGACCAACTTCTTTGTTGGTTAGAGTAGGGTAGGCTAGTTTCATTTAAATGCACCTCTGTTTTCCCTAAGTGCTTTTGAGCACAGTTAGATAGTTTTTCAAAAGTTTCAGGGCATCTCTTACTGCTTTGTTGAGTTATACAATTTGCAAAGCTGTTTTCAAGTGGTGTTGGTTCTCTAATGACTCCATGCCTAATGGATAGGCCTAGGCTATTGGTTTTCATGTTTAGCAGGCAAACATCCAACAAAGGTTGCCAGAAATGTTGCCCAATTTTCACCTACGGGCTCAATCAGGCAGAATAAATCATGTGACAGATGTTCGAGAGGGCCAAATGGACTTTTGCATCGAGGGTTAGGTTATGCGTCTGATGCCATTTCACAAAGAGCTCATTTGAAGGGATCACTCAGTCAGTTTGGCATAATGCATTTTGTTAATATACGTCTGTGTTGCCTATCAGCAAGACTTCAGGGATGTCACAGTGATTGGAATTCACATGCAGGTACCTATTGGCAAGACATTAATCATTGTCCCGATGACTATGAGTTTCCCCATCAGCATGAGGATCTCCTTCAGAGAAAGGTCTCAAAGAATTATTTATGTCTCACTGATCGACAACAGCAAGCAAGCTCAGCAGGAGTCTCCCCGATAGCAAAGACCCTAGCCGAATTGTTGTATTCGGCATAACATCTCGCCGTCGGGATGATGTCTGGCCGACAGGCCGAGGTCTCGCCGAGAGGGGAGGATGTCGGCAGGAGGTCTCACCAATGAGAAATGTCTCACTGAAGGAAAGCAGCGTCGCCGAAGGGAAGCAAGCTCAGCATGAGGTCCCGGCAACCAAGTAAAGTCACGCCGGCGAGCCTTGTGCCTTCGGTGTAACGCGAGAAGCTTGGAGGGAAGTCTCGCCGACACATGAAAGTCACGCTGACGGGATCCCAGTTCACCAACAGGAAGATCAAGTCGCCAAGATGTCTCGGCGACTAGCCAAAGCCTCGCCGAGAGAAATAGATTCGCCATGATGTCTCGGCGACGGCATGAGGTATTGCCGATAGAAGATGAAGAAAGCTCACCGAAGCATTTTTCCTTCGGTAGGATCTCTCACCGACACACTAGTGTCTCGCAGAAAGAATAAGAAGCCCGGCAAGATGTCTCCCCGATAGCAAAGGTCTCGCCGAGAGGAATGGATATCGACGTAATGTCTCGCTGACAGCTTAGTGTCTCACCGAAAGATGAAGGGGTCAGAGAGAATGGGGCTGCTCGGCAAAGGGTTTGGCCGAGTGATGAGGTCTTGCCAAAAAAAGGTACCCTCGGTATAATATTTAGAGTTCGAGGAGAAGTCTCCCCGACCCGATGGGTCTCACCGACCATTGAGCACAAGAGGATGGGCCCTCGCCAAAACAGGATGAATTCGGCAAGATGTCTCCCCAACTTTAAAAATTCTTCCCCAACTATGAGATGAGTTCGCTAAGAGATATTGCCTTCGGCAAAGGGTTTTCCCGAGAGCGATTGTCTTAGCAACCAAAAATGTAATATTGGTATGACTTTTGGGCTTGCTATGAGCTCTCACCGACTATCGCATGTCATGCCGATGGTTGCAAGAGGATTTAATCGCATTGGGGAGACAAGATAAGTTTCTCATAGACATGCGATTCTACAGGAGGAGCTTTTGACCGCCCAAAGAATCTACGTGGAGTACGCTCGACCAATCAGAGAAAGCTAAAAGCGAGTTGTGGCAGTCTGACCAAAATGAAGAAGATCAACAGAATGAAAAGCAACATGTATCTATTCTGAGCTTAGGAGCATTCAATACAGCTCGGCCGAGGAGGTTCAAGGAGGACACGAGGACCAGAAATGAATGTGGTAGCTGCAAAAGATCTGAAGGCTTCTCCTAGGAATGACTCTTCGTCGACATGGACAACAGGGACACACTTGATGCAACATTTATTTCATCAAAAATATCTATGGACAGATCTTTGTGGTCTGATATTTTGTAGGCCCTAAGGGGCCGATATCTTTTGTATATATGGCATTTTTTTTCCTTTTTTGGAGTTCGGACTTGGTACTTTTCTATTTTTTGTAACTTGTAGAGTTCTTTGCAGAAGAGAGGCTATGTTTTGTAACTCATTACGGAGCATGATATATAAAGTTTTCCTTGGTAACTATTGATGTTCAGATTTCCATCTTGTTCTCGCAAAGTGTTGTGAATTTCAGGTTCATAATCAAGTTATTTTGTGAATTTGTTTTATTCCTTCATGAATTTATCCTTCATTTTCATGCCTTCCTTTGCAAAAGTATCATTATATAAATCACAAACTGTGTTTACATAATCACATATAGATTCAAGTCTGTGAAGAATCTTTTCCTCTCTTGAAAAAGTGTGTGAACCAAACTTGTTTGTGACATATTGATGCATATCTTGTACAAGATTTGATGTGTATTCTTATGTTCATCATCAGTATTAAAGTGAAATTAAAGTATCTCATTGTTCTTATCAGTTCGGTGTATCACCATAGGGTTTAGTTTTAACTTTAAAGCATTCTCCTTCTCCCTTTTCCTTAAAAAAAATCAGTAGTTTAAGGTGATACCCAAACAAAGCTGGCCTTCTCCGGAGGTTCATTTCAGATTTAGGTGACCCATAGCCTTGAAATGATCCCATGTTTCTCCAGAAAGCTCAGTTTTCACAACTTTGCATAGGGTGCATTTCTAGGAGACAACAGTAATAACTAGCTATCCGTCCTAGATCATTAACCTAGAAATATCCACTTTTTCAATCATATTTCACCAAATTACTTTTGTCCAAGATAGTTGCAACTGAATGTATTTGTTAACATAAAGAGTTCAATTATTAGAATCACTAACAAGTACCATTAAAGTAAAATGCAAGGGTCATACTTGTCTAATAATACCATAGTAAAATTACTATGTACTAAATTGAAAATCACAGCTATGCTTACCAAGTCTACCCTTCTCTCTTCTAAGGTATTGTCTTTCTGTAAAGCATCAACAAATAGACCATATAGAATTGGGTTGCGTAGCATGTGAATGTAAAGATAAGTGGATCCCAACCATGTGCATGCCTCCCTTACATTTTGAACTGTACCTAGGACTATTTCTGCATTTAAATGATCTGCTAATTTTGAGATAAACTCGCTCTCAATTGGTAATTGTTGATTCATAAGGGACAAATAATATTGCAGCTCACTATGACCTGTTAATATTATTCCTTCTCCATTGGAATCATACTGTGGCCTTCCATATATTGATCTGCCAAAAAGGTCTCTATTGTTAGCATGGGCATCTCCAACATGGAGCCTTTTCAAAGGGATGCTGAGGTGTATGATCCTTATTAGGATAGAGGTGCAACAAGTATGTGTTAAGGTCCCTGTTTGGAAATGGACAATGTGGCTACTTGGCACAATCTAGTGTATTTTAGCATATTAGTAGATAAAGCTACCAATCTCCTCAACCATCTATTGAAGGTGTCAATCTTGAGAGGAGCAAATTGTGGCCATTGATGGAAAGTAGGAGGCTAGGTGCATATATGATATGTCCACGTGGCATGAACTAGTGGATTTCAACAATGTTTGCACTTCGGTCAATGAAACCACTCGACACTTTATCCATCCACCAATTGGCCGTAATCACTAATATATGGGGCAATTTTATCTACACTTTCAATGTTGATTGATGTTTAAGTAAAGCCTATAGATATCAAGCAATTTTACCAAATGGTTTTGGTGAAACCATGTGGTGTGATCTAATGAACTTTGGTGGATGTAGGTACTTTGATAAATCATACCATTCAACACTTTAGTAGTCTACTGATTTTCTGAAGTTGTTGATCTTCAAGGTGAATCAAAGGGTATATAGTCAAGTGCAAAAACATAAGTTTACATGACATGTCTTGGTTGGCTTTTGAAGTCAAGTATGTTCAAGTAATTTTGGGTTGAAGAGAAGATCTCCCTTGACCATTAATATTGATGTAAAATTGATCTAGACCATTAATTGAGTGGGGTCAGAGTGCATTATAAGGGATGATCAATTAGATTTTACAGAACCATGTGGTGTAATCTGGTAGATTTTGGTAGATTGGTCCACCTTCCACCTTGGTAGTTCATCTATCCATTGATATCATTGATCATCAAAGACAAAGCATCTCAATTGTTAATCTTGTCTTTTGTTTAGGCAATTAAGGTGGTGGATCCAAGTAATGAATATGAAACATTTGAAGGACACTTGGCATAGTAAGATTAACTCTTATTGTTCAGGGAGTTTTCTTGTAAGGGTATATTTTCAGAGGCAGACCATGATTTGGATGCCAAGTTGTTGCTTGGGAAGATGGCAGCTGAGAGTTGATGTTTTCCCATAGTGTTCATGGAAACTAAGGAGATTGACTCCCTAAGTTGTGGGTTGTATTCCAACCATTTAGTTGGCATTATAAATCAACAAATTTATGTCTCTCCAAGCATTATGCATTTTCATTTGAGGAATATTTTCCCCTGTTCTACAGAAAATCTGATCCAAAGGAATGTCCTATAGTGCATGAGGTGTGGGCATCATGATATTTGAGCCCTCCAAGTATTGAATTTCTCCTTTGAGATGCAGTGTGGCAATCATAACATACATGAAGGTTCTTAATAACTCTAATAGTGTACCAAGGGCCATGTTTAACAAACCAAATGTAATTGCTAACTTTTCGTTGTAGTAGAACCAACAGTAATACAAATAATTTTTGAACAAATAATTTTTTTTTTTTTAAAAAAACTATAGGGTTTCGTCAAAATTTTGACGAACATAGCCTGACAAACCAAAACAATTTGCAACGAGGTTGTTGTACAAGCGACGAAGTTTTCATCGTAATTGGCAACTCAACATCGTCAGAAAAATGGCGAATGTTTGGAGTTTTATCGACGCTTTCAAATGGGCACTCTGCAACATTTTTGTGTTTCCTATTGTCGATAGATGGATGAATATACACCGATTTTGTGATGGAAACCACCAAAATTCTCCTTGGTGTTGACCGACGATGCTAGGTTGTGGTTTCAATGAATAAAAGTTGGTCATTAAAGCGAAGAAATCCTAATGACGAAATTTAAAACAGTGTTGCATTGGTAATTTGATAATATTTTTTCGATATGTCACCAAACATTCATCAAAATTTGTAGTCAAATACAATAGTGAATAAATGTGGTCTCAATGTGCTTTTCATAACATTCCATCACCATGAGACCACATTTCTTTGACACATTTTCTTCAAATAGTGCATTGCCTTGTCTATGCTCCTGCCATGTTGTCATTGGAATATGCATTCTCCTGCTATTATTATTTGTTCAACACTTGTCTTGAATGTCCCTTTTAGCTAGTACTACCCTTCTACAAGGATGTATTTTGTGACAATACTATGACAACCTTTGTGACTATCCTCAACACTATCTTCTTTAGGATGAAACTTCCCTCTCAATCAATAATGAAACTGTATGTTTTGAAGAAACTTTTCACCTTCCAATGTGCCTTTCTTATCATTGTGATCTCTCCTTTGGTGCTACTGTCGCTTGAAGATTACTATCCTCTATATCATGAAACTTCTAACATTTAATTGTCATTATAGTTCAGTCATGCATTCTACTCTTTAAAAGTTCCCTATTGTCATGAATTATTCTTACCTTGGATCATAAGCACTTCCATCAACATTGTTCTTCATGAAGACTATAACAATGCCTTGGAAATGTCATCTATTGAGTTTTGAATTTATTGTTTTATGGTTGTCTTGTGGACTGTGATTAAACCCCTTGTCATTGTCATATGAGTGGCTACTATCACTTGTGATTATCACAATCCATCTTATTTAACTCTATCCTTGTTGAAGGCCCTAATTCACAAGTAAGATGACATTTGAGGACAACATTAAAGGACAACTAATTATGATTAAGAACTATTGATGGTCAAAGTAACACAACAATGTTAAACATAATATTTCTACTCTATTTCTCCTGAAAAATATAAATAACCTAAAGCAACCTATCTTCCAAGGTCTTTGTAGTTGGTTCTCAACTGTGTTGATGTTATTCAGTGGCCTATGCAACTATAATGTTCAAGGGGCTTGCTGGTAAAAGGGATACAAACTGCGTAGTACAAATCATTCTAACATTTGGGGGGGTGTAAATAAATATCAAAAGATAGAACAAAGCTTAGGATAGCAAAACATAAATGTATATTTCCTTCAATTCAGACATACAAACTTCATAATGAGCATTCCTTCCAAAAAACTAAACCATAAAATGATACAATCTATAGCATAATCTATACCATTGCATTCATTCATAGTGCAAATTCAAGATATACAGATCATTCACCATTCATAAACTTCAAAATTAACAAGAACATATCATCAGCTCATTATTAAAATTCATAGATCAATGAACACAAAGAAAACTTCATTCCCAGATAATTCAACGGAAACAATCTCAAATTCAAAATCTTCTATTGAATTTCATCAAATAAGAAATATTTATGCACAACATTCACTGGCATATGAATGACTATTGTTCATTGACATCACCATTAAAACTCAAACTTGGAAATGACATAAATTGTATTTAAAATTGTAAAAAAAAATGTCTAAGTGTCTTTGCATAAAACTATAAAAAACTTCTAAAACTATAGAAATTGTCCTAAAATTCTCCTTAGACTACTAATCTTTCTTGAATTAGCCGAACATTACAACATGGAGAGAAAAACTACATATAGAAAAGTCCTAACACTAATTCCTTCAGTCAAAAAATTGAGATCCACCAATTAGGGAACAACTGGAGCTACATGAGATGACTGCCCATCATGATCTTCAGTTCACTTGTTGATGACTTTGTATCAAAATTTGATGCACAAGGAGAAGTTCGAACTGCTAGGGAATCTTTTAGTTAAAACTTATGTTATGATCTTGAAAAATAGGGGAGAATTGCCCAGCTAGTCGTGTCATCTAATGCTTCATTCAAAAAAGAATATTCCATACACCTTACTCCCATATCTTATGTTCAAGTAGGTACTCATCATAGCCATATAAAACTTGTTTAAGCATGTCCACATCCAACCCATCTACCCAGCTGTCCTCAAACTTCATTCTCCTTAATTCAACAGAGGTGAACTTTTGCATATCATCTAATTTGGAAAGCTCTTTCTGGGCAATTTTCACTACCTCCTTGATATCCATGAACCTATCAATCAAAAAATCATCACCATCATCTACCTTTTGTATTTCCTCTTAGAATCTATTATCCCATTTATTTCTTAATTCATCCAGAGGGAAACCATCCTTTACAGGGACATCTTCATTGACCATCGTAGCTATGATTGCTTCCAACTCCACAATCTGATCTGTCAAGTCCTTGCCAGCCTATTGCACCTCATTTCTATGGGAAAAAATAAAAGAAGTCTTAAATCTGATAATTTTGATAGTCTTATCAATGAAATCTTCATTTCCTTCTTCAAGGATAGATTGTTCCAATAGTGTTTGTTGAGGCAGTTTAGTAATTTCTTTCAATTTTCTCACATTCTCCATGTATTCTTCTTCTTGTTTCCAAAGGACCTCAACATATGTAGTCATGTCATTGGATGACTCGAATGCTTCTTTGTGAACCTTGTGGGCTTCAAAAATTAACTCCTCCACCTCTTGTTCCAATCTATCAATCCATCTATCCAGGCATCCTCACCTTGCTTCTCATCTCAACAAGATCATCAACTTCCTTTTTACTCACCAAAATTAGCGTTGTAGGAGGAACAAATTGTATGGAAACAAGAGAGGATAGGTCATTTAAGAACCTATATAATTGATCTAATTGAGCCTTGATCTCATCCTTCCTTTGCTTGTCCTTCACCATTCTTGACTTGGTAGAAGATACCACAATATCAATCTAGTCCATCTGCTTGTTTCTTGTAGGCCTTCCCAAGTTTATAGTACCCAGTTGATAATCACTCGACTGCATATCTGATATGTCCTTGTCCATCATGGGAATGGCACATTTAGCCACAATCTCTCCAACATCTATAAGCTTGGTGGAGTGAAGGACTCTAACCTTTTTCTTAGGCCTCTCCTTCTTAATCTCTTTCATCATATCATCCCAATTCAGGGGCTGGGGCTGGAGTATTTGCTTCTTTTCTAGGTTGAGCTTCAACCATGTTGGGGCAGTAGGAGGAGTAAGCACTTGTTGTGAAGAATTAGTGGTAGAGGAGAGGTTGCATAATGGTTACCTTAGGTTGATAATCAACCTCTTGATGCTACTCTCTTTCTACCATCTCTTTGGCAATCCTATCAGCTTCAACTTTCTCTCTTTCCTCCTCCAATCTCCTCTGCTCCAACATCTCATCTCTTTTCTTTTCTAATTGCTTAACTCTATCCCACATTTTGGTTGCTTCTTGCTCATGCTTGGCTTGTTCTTCTATCTCTTTCTTCTTTAACAAGAGTTCCTTTTCATCTTTCTTCCTTTGAGCTTCCTTTGTAGCCTTGGCCTTGGCTTCAAGTTCCTCTTTTTCTCTCCTCTGTCGGGCCTTTTCCTCTTCAAGATCATGAATTTTCTACAATAGGGCCAACTTCTCCCTCTCTACATTGGATTTGTGTTCATCTTCTTTTTTTTGTTGCAGGAGGTCTTCCTTTTCCTTGTGATGCCTTGCAAGCTCTTCAGTCTTGGCTATGGCTTCAACCTCTTGTTTCTTTACAAGTGCCTCAGCTTGTGCTTTGGCATCAACCCCTTTCTTGGCATCCTCAAACAATTTCCATTGATCCTCTGCAGTCAAAACATGCTCAGTCCCAACATCCTAAATGTATTCAGTATTTGTGGTCACAAGAGGCTCAGTCTGATTGTGTAGCCTCTGAATTAGTGTCAATATCATGAATCTCAACCTCCTTTTGTTTATCCTTTTCAGCCTGATCATGAAGGCTTCCTTGAGGTACTTCCCTAGTAGACTCCTTTGGGAGGGATGATTGAGATGGAGCTTCTTCTCCAGCAGTGGTGGCCTCTACACCTTGTGACCCCTGAGTTTCTTGAGTGGACATTCCTAGATTAGCATCTCCTCCAGAGCTAGGAGGAAGGTACTCCAATTGTTCTTTAGGAGTTGTCCTCCTCTTTTTTCTTCTATATCCTTGGGTACCTATTGCCTTCCTGTTCTTTGAGGATTGGGCTTCTGGATCCTTTGGTCTCATAACAACCCATTAGATGCTTCTATCCATTATAGTCCTGGAAAGTTGTTTAATGTCAATGAATTCCTCCTCATCCCAATTTATTGGATCAAAGCTTTTGGTGGCTATGTTTTAAGCTTGGTACCCGGGGTCCAAAACCAAACCATCATCTGATAGTGTGTCATGGATATCCTCCTTCACCCCATACTCAATCATCTATGGGATGGTAATCCTTTCATAGTTTATTTTTCTAACATCATAATCATCTTGCATATCCATCCAAAAATCTTCTAACAAGTTAAAATGTTTCTCAAAAATGGTAGGAGTCAAGCCATTCATCTTGTGCTTCGGGACAAAATTTTTCCTTGATGTATACAACCCCAAGTTTAGAAACCTCAACTCTTCACATACTACCTTTGCAGCCAAATTAAGAGCACAACAATATTCTCCCAACTTCATGGGGAACTTGTGGATTCTAGGCTTGTGTTTGTTAGAAAATTTTGCATTAACCCCTAGATCCTGATAAATAATTTCCATAAGTATAATCCTATCACTGTAGCATCTTGGTAGTTGATGAGGATGTCCATCAAATCCTACCAATCTAAAATAGGAGAACTTGTTGTATTGCATGTACCAATGTCCCCATTTAGAAATAAAAGCCATGGCCTCCCTACTCATTCTATACCCAGGATCCCCTATCAACCGGTTGATGATGACATATAGGAATACATCATTGACCCTTTTGTAGTGTAGCTCTGAAGTTTGCAGGGTCAATTGATCATAATTCTCCCATGCTTTTTTTTTCCTAGGAGCCTCTCCTAATGTTCCCACTGCATTTAAATCATGGAATATGCCCCTCCTTGCTACTGAATATATGACATAAGATGTCATAAAGAAATTCTTGGTTTTCCCCACCTTAAGCATTCGGTTATGTAGATTTTTTGATAAAATCATACCCCAATCAAATTGATTCCTACCATCTAGAATGGTTTGGATGAATGGAAACATCCATTCCTTGAATTATGCTAAGTCCCTCTTCCCAAATACTCTGGAAAGCATCAAGATTAGATCATCAATCTCCTTCTTGAAGTCTGTCCTCTTAGGCTATTCAGGAACTTTGGTGAGGGACTTCTTCTTAATTCTTAACCATTCTTGTTCATGTGGGACCTAGTGCATTAGTCAATTGATTGGGGTTATTTGGGGTAGGTGCATTAAACATGAACCTCATCATCTATGGGGATAAATCAATGATGACATTCCCATGAACGTACATAGACTGTCTTGACAAGGGGTTGTATGCCCCTGCTACTATGAGGATGAGCTCTAGGCATTGGAATGATAAGGGGAAAAGTCTAACATTTTCCAACCCAGATTGGGCTATTCTCTCAATCCTTCCACTCACCTCTTCACAAAAAGTTTCTACTAGTAGCTGCTCACAGTTAAATGGGCCTAGATTTATGTTCGTGATGTCTACCCATTATGAATCTAGCTTACTAGCTGTGAGAGTAGCATCCTTGTGTTTGTATCTCAAAGTTTAGGGCAATTTATCCACCTTGATCTTCTTGGGCTTTACTCCTTTGGAACTTTATACAATTTTCCATTCCTTCTGTGAGACCTCCTCTGACGCTCCTGACATGATTTATTCCTACAAGAAAAGCCTGGATTAGACTAATAGAAGGCATGAAAACTATTATCACAAGTGTTATCCTTTCACACTTCTCTATTCTTCCCTAGGTAATCCTCCATACTTAGTAAAATTTTAAACCTAGTGGGAGTGGAACTAGGAGAAATTTTGGAACCAAAGAGGTGAAAGAAATAACATTATCGGGACTGGAACAGGAACCAAAATTAAAACTTTAAAGAGTTTCAACATCCTGTAATGTTTGCATACCAGACCCTACTAAGTTGAAGGGATCAGGATCAAAATTGAAATTGGTCGGAGGTAGACTCATTTTCGCAACTAGACCTCTCATGCGAGAGTCTAATGGACAAGTTCATTTTTGGCTCTGATTCCACCATGTATCATCAGAACTAAACGGATTTACTCCACATGTAGACACTAGTTGGACATGAGTCAAAAGAGACGTGGGGAAGGCAGAAATCAAGCTCAACTCCACCAAGACCACCAGGACCGGATCGAGCAGGCCAGGACAAGAACGTGAAAATGGAGCGATACACAAACCCTAACTCATACAACTCATTGACTTATATAAAAATTAGGGCATCAACAACCCTACGATCAAAACCAGTAAGACCGAAAAAATAAGAATGGAGGGGTTCGCAAAAGGATTGAAAACAACTGCAAGGCACCAGAACCCCTAAAAAAGGAAATCCCTAATCGAAACTAGGGCATGAAGAAATGGAAAAACATCACCAAAAATGGAGAAAACGATAGGTGATAAACAAAAACAATGGACACAAAAAGACAAATGAAAAATGGAAGAAAATGAAAATAAAACCAAGGAACACAAACACAATGCCAACAGCAAGAAAGGAACAAGCGAAGATTCATGGGAAAATTCTTGCGAATGCATGAT
Organism: Sequoia sempervirens; assembly: GCA_007258455.2. NCBI lineage: Eukaryota > Viridiplantae > Streptophyta > Pinopsida > Cupressales > Cupressaceae > Sequoia > Sequoia sempervirens. The sequence goes on along the minus strand of VDFB02281492.1, from coordinate 169,996,268 downwards.
GAACAACAAAGGGAACAAAACAAATGGGAAAAAACAAAACAGAACGAGGAAAACCCACCTACCTCAAAACGCTACTAGAAAGGTTGAAACTTTGACAAAGATCCACTCATGCAAGTTCCCACATAGCCAAATCACACTCCTCCTCGAGTTCTCTCAGCTCCTTGCTCGTTAAAATGCTTTGAGCAAGTGTAATGAACGAAATAACCTTGATTAAGGTTTTAAAAACCATTTTGCACAAGTGAGGAGACTGTAATTAATGCATTTAATGTGGTTGGTCGAGGTGGAGTCATAACGAAAGCGAGTATGCAACCACCATGAATAGTAGAGGAAAAATGGGAGCGGAAGCGGAGTCAAAATAGAACCAAGAACCTCGTCAAAGTTCCATACTTCACTTTGAATGTGGTTCTGGTCCTACGGTAGGGAAAAGACAACAAAGGAAACGGAGGCGGAATCATAACCAAATTTGGATCCAAAACTTGACAAAGTTTTGGGTTTGAATCCAACTCCAGTTCCACTCCTGACAAAGGGAAAGAAAAACCGATAGAGAAAAACATAAGAATAAAGGGAAACAGGACCGGAACAAAGCCCTTCCCAAAAAAAGACACAAAACAAGACAAAACACAAGACAGGAAAAAGGGAGCAGGATTGGAACGAAACCTAGAGTCAGAACTTTTACAAAGTTTTGGGTTTAGATTCCATTCTGGTTTTGGTTCTGCAAAAACGAAAAGAAACAAAAAAGAAAAGAAAAGAAAAGAAACCCAAGAGCCGAAAACAAACAAGCTAACAAAGAAAATGACAAGGCAAGGAGCGGGGCTGAAACCAGAATAGAAACTAGACTTGGAACTTTGCAAAGGTTCTAAGTCCAGTTTCGGTCCGCATTCCAAACCTGCTAAAACAAAGGAAACAAAGACTTAGGAGGAAAAAGAACAAATCCTAAGACCCAAAAAAAATACCAAGGGAAAACAAAAACAAGGGGGACCCATTTTGATCAAAAACAAAATGGGGTGGTTATGCAAGGCATAACAATTGGTGACTTGGCTAGGAAAATGGTTTACCCATTTTCAAGATACTCAAGAATTTAGTCACCCAGAACCTCCGATTCATGTAGATTTTAAACTTTAGTATGATCAGTTATGGCAAACAAGGCTGAGCTGGAATCTCAAATGTAAATAAGCAATAACCACATTGAATTTGAGTGTGTGCACGTATGGTGTATCTATTCCAGTGAAGGTTCTTCTCATCCTAAAATAACTATATTAAAGATTTAGGCTACATGAGTTGAATCCCTATGACTGTCGTGCAATGATATCCTGGGCATTGCTCTGCTGCCAGACAGGTGTCCATAGCCCCGATGGAGATACCTCTAGTTCTATCAAAGCATTGCTCTACTGCCAGCTAGGCATCCATAGCCCCAGTAGAGATACTTGAATTACCCTTCTTGTATTGAATTTTTCTATTAATTAATAGTCCTCTTTTCCTTTCTTGGTATAGGTTTACTTGAATAATTTCTCTTTTAATCTTTCCTCAATACTCAGATATATCATTTTGAAACTTGGGTTAAGAACTACTATGGATCTCATGATAGTGTCAAGATTCAAAATTTTCACCTAAATCCAAAATAAAATTATCCTAGGACAAATAGGCCTTCATGTAACAGATGTTTCTATCTATTTTGTGGAAAATTTAGTGATGGTCTATGAGATTACTTACAATACACCTATTTTTTCATAACCTTTCAAGCTGCTACTTAAAAAGAACACAAGACATAGGTCTTGAAACAAAAAATTTCCAAAAACATACTTGAAAATACCTAAACTAACTTCTCTCCTAGTACCCTCAACATACAATCAATAACCACACCGTATATTGAAATAGAGCAAAATGGAAATCACCCCAAGACACAGGAATAGAAACCACAAGAACAAAACAAACAAACAAACAAGTGAGCTAGCTAATTACATATCTACAACCAATCAAAACATCAGACCCTCATGGGCCAAAATAGTGTTTAAGAAATTGTCTATTGATAGGCAATGGAACAGGCTCTCCCGTTAAAGTATTCAATCGAAAGGAATTTTTGTTGAGGATCTTGATAATTTGATAAGGACCCAACCAAAGTCTTTCAAACTTTTGATGGTATCCTTTCTTTTCCTTAGCTTTATCCCATAGTAGTACAAGGTCAGATATTCTAAAATCTTTAATTTTTGCTCTTTTGTCAAACCAACATTTGACCACAACTTGATGTTTAAACTGTTGTAAAGCAACATCTCTTTGCTCTTCCAAATTCAATAAACTAGTTAGCCTAACTTCTATTCTATCATCATTTGAGTAGAATGCTTGCATAAACCTAAGAATAGGTATCTGTAGATGGATAGGAAAGACAAGACCTTGACCATAGACTAACTTGAATGGCGAGTTTCCTAAGGCGGCCTTGATTCAAGTTCTATCTGCCCATAAGGAAAATCTGAGTTGACTGTACCAATCCCTAGGATTATTTTCTAACAGCTTCTTAATTACTCCCAACAGATTTTTGTTCGTAGACTCAGCTACTCCATTTCCCTATGGGTAGTAATTAGAAGAATTTTTTAACACAAATTTATGCTCATATTCCCATTGAATAAATTTTGTAGAAGAGAAAGCAGGGCCATTGTCACATACTAGGGAAAACGGTACTCCAAACCTGGTAATGATGCATATGTTAAGGAATTTGATGACAACCTCAGTGGTGTTTTTCTTACAAGGTTGAGCTTTAGTCCAACGTGTGCAATAATCAATTTCCATCAAAATAAATTTGTGACCTGTAGAAGAATTGGGGTTAATCACACCTACAAAGCTAATGCCCATTGGGAAAATGATCTTACCTCATATACCGGTTGTAGAGGCATTGTTGGGTTACGTTCCCTAGATGCGGAAGTCTGACATGTATGACATGTCCTCGCATGTTGGTGAGCATCACGAAACACGTGGGGCCAATAGTAACCTAATCTCAAATTTTGGTGAGCCATGGAATTAGTAGACCCATGTCTAGTACCATGTCTGCCATGAAATTCCATTATGGCTTGTTTCACTTGCTATTGATCAAGGCAGCGTAGATAGATGCCCTCAAAGTTTCTTCGGTATAAAGCTCCCCCTTTGAGCATGTAGTGTGAAATTTTTAGTCTAAGTGCTCTCCTCTAAGTGGTGTTCATCCCATAAAGGAATTTGTTATTTAGCAACAAAAAGATCAAATCAGCGTACCAAGGATCATTTGTAAATGATTGTATCGTGTACTACTGACAGGTAATCTTAGTATCAAAATTTTCCATGTCCTTGGATAAACCTTATCCTCTAACTAGCTTCATCGGGTGGATTCCAAGGTCAAACTCTTGTAATATTGCCATCCACTTTCCTCGTCTCTCTCCCAATTCACTCTGCATAAGAAGGGACTTCATAGCAAGGCCTGGGACTATGGCAATAATTTGACTGTGGATGATATAATGTCAAAACATCTTGATAGCTTGTACCAATGCAAAAGCTTGTTTCCCCAAAGGTGGATATCAAACTTTAGCATTCTTGAATGGAGAACTCATAAAAGCAATTGGCCTTTCATCCCCTTCACCTTTTCGCTATGTCAAAATAGTAGCACAAGAATGGTCAGATGCAAAATAATATATATAAAAAGGTTTCAAACAATCAGGGCTAGTTAAAACTGGTGCCTCTGAAATAGATTGTTTAATCTGCAAGAATGCAGATTTATCCTCGTTGCTCCACTCAATCTCAACATCTTTCTTCATCATTTCATTGAGGCATTTGATGATCTCTATAAACCCAGTTATGAATTTTCGTACAAATTTTATCTTCCCAAAAAAGGATCTCATCTCATTTTTGCTACCAGGCATGGTCAGTTTCAGAATGGATTCCACTCTTTCTGGGTCAGCTGAAATTCCCTTCTCTAATACTATGTGGCCTAGTAATTTTCCTTCTGAAATTCCAAACACACACTTTTTTAGATTAAGGGAGATTCCATAACTTATACACTTTTGAAGGACCTTTGACAGGTCTATAGTATGATTTTCTCTATTCTTTGAAAACATAGTCAAATCATCCACATATATAATAATACATTTACTTGCCAAATCCTTAAATGCCACGTCCATTGCTTGCTGAAAGGTAGCTCCAATGTTGATAAGACAAAATGGCATCCTTCAATAAGCAAATGTCCCCCACTTAGTAGTGAAGGTAGTCTTCACCCTATTCTTGTAGTTGACCATCACTTGATTATATCCTAAATATCCATCCAGGAATGACATCATTTGAGACCCATTTACTATTCGTAGCACCTCATCCAAAGAAGGAAGAGGATAATTGTCTTTCTCAGATGCTTTGTTAAGGTTTCTAAAGCCAACACATAACCTGATCTCTCCACTCTTTTTACACAAAGGAACCAAGTTAGCAACCCAAGTCGAATGTCTCACTAGAAAGATTATCCTTGCAGACAACAACTTTTGCACTTCTTTCTAAATTAAGGGCTCAATCAGAGCATTAACTATTGGATGTTGTGGATGTTTTGTTGATATGTGGTTTTCATTGATGTCAACACTATTAGCATTTGGTGTATTAGAGGTTGTATATGTCGAGGATATTGAGAAAATTGTAAAAGAAAGTGTTTCAGGTTCCCAGTGGAATTGTGCAATTCATGAATGTGTATTGTTCAACTGTTGTGGACTAAATGGTTTATTCTTGAGTATATCTAGATCATCTACTCAAAGTTTTAGAGGTCCACGTATAGATTTGGTCATGTTGTGGTCTAACAGTATTTTTGTGGTCTCTGTCAATGTTCCTAAGTGAAGTTTGTGTGATTCTGTAAATATCAATTGTTGCAGATGTCTCTCTATTGTTTCTCGGTGCTCTTGGATGTTCTATATAATGCTCTATCTTTGTGGTACATCCACATTGATCGGTGTGCTCGTGGTCATAAATTTTTCCTGCGTATGTTCATTTTTTCTTATTCTTGGATGACATGTTGGTGGTAGCAAGTTATGGATCTTTGAGGAGGAATTAATTGAAGTCCTTTTGTGTTGGAGTTGTTAATTTTGGTCTCCACTATGATGTGGCCGAACTTGGTGGATTTGCATTAAAAATTTATTTGTAAATTTGGGCCGACATTGAAAATATGTTTTATTTTCCTAGCCGACTAAATTTGTTGATGAAATCTCATGTAGCAGATATATAAGAGTGATTGTCTCATCAATGTAGTGTGAGGTGGAGAAGGTGCTTCATGTGTTGGGTGTGCTCTTATGTGTGTATGTGCGAATATCATTTGATTGTAGAGCAAAGTGTGAAGGATATCAAGCGAAGTGTGAAGTAGTTTGTGAAGGAGTGTTTTGTGCTTAATTGGAACTGTAATCAGACTTGTGCATAAACTAATTTTCTCAATTCATACCCTCTATATTTTAATCTTATTCTATATTGTTGGGTAGTGATCCCCTTCTATAATTGAGTAGTGAGCTCTAGGCAGTGTGCCTAAATACATGTGCATTCTCCTTTATTGATTTCATTATACTTTTAACAGGGTATAATCTTGTGGACTAACATCCGCCATTTTTTTCCCCTAACAGGGTTTCCACATAAAAAATCTTGGTGTTCTCTGTCTCTCTGATGTGTTATTTTTTTATGGTTAATTGCTTATTCATCAGATTTGAGATTAAGTTAAGTTTGAAAAGTTTATCATTTTGTGACAACTAATTCACCCCCCCTCTTTGTTGTCTATCCTTGTTTTTCCAACAATTGGTATCAGAGCAGGTTCCTCTGAAGAAGTATAAAATCTTGAGGTGATCCGAGATGACAACATTCAAGAAGGACAGTCCAAGATTTGATGGAACTAACTACTCATTGTGGAAAGTCGGGATGCAATGTCACCTAAGGTGTATTGGTGAAGCCTACTAGAAGATTACAAAAGATCAATATGTTATTCCTAAGAATGGTCTCTCCACTCCTGATGAGATCAAATATGTTGAAAACAATATTAGGGCTATTGAAGCTTTGGTGAGTGCTCTGAAAAACTCAAAGATGGAAAATGTGGTAGGACTGCAAAAAGTTCATGAGATTTGGACAAAGATGGAAACTTTGTATGAAGGAGATACACAAGTGAAGATGGCTAAGATATAGAGTTTGAAAGGCAAGTATGAGAATTTGAAGATAGGTGAAGATGAAAATATCACTTCTTTTATGCAAAGAGTAAATGAAATAATGATGGGTATTACATGTGTCGGTGGTTCTCTAGATGAGGATGAAATTGGTGTATGACAAAATCCTCCAAAGCTTGCTTGCACCAAACCTCAAGAAGACACTTCACTGCCTTCACCAAGAGCCTAGCAATGATCTAAGCTCTGTACTGACTTGGCTCAATAGCTGAACCTTGCTACAACTCTTTCCTAAGAGTTTCCAATTGTGCTTTAACTTTAGAGGATCCAACACCTTGTTTGAAACTACTAATCTCCTCGATACACCTAGAAGAGTCTAGATGCTATTTTCAACTCCATGCTTGAGTTACCTGCAAGGGAGTTAGGGACATTGTTTTGATGCATTTGGTAACCATTTGAAGCCATCTTGAAGGTTCCTTATTAATCCTTCCTACCGATTTCAAAAAAATTGCCTCTTGGAGGGTCTATCCCTTGTAGCCCTTACCAGTCCGTATTTTGAATTTTTCTCTTTTATTTGACAAACAACCTGCCAAACAAATTATACTTTCAGATACCCTTTTCAGGGTTTTAAATCTTCCAACCGGTCTCTGGCTGCCAGCTAGTCCGTATAGGTGGTTCCCACACCCTTGGAGTGGAGGCCTAATTGCCCTCAAGACTAGGGTTTCACTGTCCTTTCACCTCTTTCTTGCTCAAAAGGATGGTTCAAGCTTTCAACTCCTAAGTACCTTTGTATTAGACCTTATTCCACCTGGAAGTGTACGATATCCGTACAGTTGTACCCTTCCCTTGCCTATGTACTCAATTTCTTTCTTCCAAACTCCTAGCCGGGTGTCTTAGGCTCGCCTAGGGTTTGGAATATCCATTTATTGCTTGGTACTTTCTATTTCCCATCACTGAAACTTTACACACTATTGGCTTACCTCCCATATTCCTCCAAACACAGGAACATTCCATGATAGGGGTCTATGGGGAAGCCATTTCCTTATTTACTGCTCAAAACAATATTCACAACTCACTAATTTCTAATCTAAGAACTTCAAACAAAGATTCTACACAAGACAATCTAATTACTAAATGAACTATATTCTACCCTGTCAAATAAACATAAAAAACTATGTTAACTCAATAGATACAATGCGTAAAAGTTCACTGTTTTTTAAGATGCGTGGCAGAAACAGAAAAACACAAGAATTTGCCCTTTACAAGAAGAAAAACTTTTATGAACTATGCTAAATAAGGATGAGAACCGCTCAGATCTATTCTATGGACACAAAAATAGAGTTTCAACTTTATTTACATGTCTTTTATCTCCATTGATAAGAAAAAAAACACGGGTTTCTAAGCAAAACACAGAAAATTATAAAGTTCTGAAAAACGCACTGTGTTTTCAGAAAACATAGAAAATACAGAAAATTTGCTCTCTGTTTTTTTTTTCACACCAGAATTACATTCCAAATCAACAACCAAAATCTTTACGAGCCACTCCATGCATATTTTATGCCATTTCCACTGTTTGAGGGCAGTTGATCGGCAATTTTTTTCCTGATTTCAAGGGCAACCCATAGTTATGTTGCATGCAAATGTGCAATATCCTTGCCACTTCGCCACCACCCTGCATTTTAGGATCTTTAACCTCTTGTTACCGAATCAACCACCTCCCTAACTGTCCACTAGCATCTTCTACCCATGAGGATGTGTTAAACACACACATAGGCTTCTTATCTATAACATATACTAAATAAGCTAAATCAAGCAATAACAAATAACGTTGATCAAACTAGGATATGCTAAGTCCTAGTGACCAATTTTTCACACAAACAGGACCTTCTAAGGTCTAAAGAAAACACAACAAATCTTGACTTGGTTAGAGTCAGCACAAACCAAAATTGCAAACAAAAATATATGGTGTTAATCCAAGGTGCTCCTGCACCATCCTCCCCAAAACAGAAAGATTCAATCCATCCTTGGATTGAGGATGTTAGGATCTATTCCCAACTTCTTGAATTATGCTTCTTTAATCCAGATTGCATCCACTTCAGTTTGTCCTTGTCGTTGGATCAGATGTTCCTTATATTCCTTTGTCCTGGTTTTCTTGTAAACTCGAGTATCCAATACTTTATCAGCTGATTGTACTGCAGTGGAGGGTAATTTAAGTGCTTCAACATCTTGACTGACTTCATGGAAGGTCTGATCTTCATTTACTGGTGGTCCCCTGTAATGGACTAAGTCTGCAACATTAAAAACAGGGGATAGTCCTCTGTCCTCTGGCAATTGCACTTTGACTGCATTATTTCCATACTTCTCCAAGATCGGACAGGGGCCTATCCTTTTCATTTGCAGCTTATGAGGGACTCCCTTCTGCAACCTGGCCTTGTTCAAGTGTACCATGACTAAGTCACCAACATTAAACTGGACTTCTCTTCTATGCTCATCCACCTTAGCCTTGTGCTTCATGGTATTTTCTGCCAATGTCTTTCTGACTGTCTCATGAATTTCCTGCATTGCACAAGCAAAATCTTCTGCATAACCACTCCCTTTGACTCCATCTTTCAGCTCTCTCAGTTCATAGACACCCCTGGGATGTAAACCATACACAATTTCAAAGGGGCTCTTCCCTGTAGATCTGTTTACTGTATCATTATAAGCATACTCAGCCTGCCCAATAATCTGATCCCATTGTTGACCATACTCCTTGGTCAAGCATCTAAGAAGGTTTCCAAGTGTCCTATTCACCACTTCGGTTTGACCATCAGTTTGGGGATGGTATGCAGATCCAAAGGACAGATTGGTGCCCATTCTCTGCCAAAGTGTCTTCCAAAAGTGGCTCATAAATTTAGTATCCCTGTCGGATACAATGCTGATTGGCAAACCATGAATCCTAACTATTTCCTTGAAGAAGAGTGAGGCTATTTGACTGGCATCATTTGTTGTTTTGTAGGGTATAAAGTGTGCCATTTTGCTGAATCTATCAACCACAACATACACACTATCCATTCCTTGCCTTGTCTTGGGCAAACCAACTACAAAGTCCATGCTCAAGCATTCCCATGGCCTAGAAGGGATTGGAAGTGGCTGGTATAAGCCTGCATTTGAAGAAGTGCCTTTTGCTTTTTGACACACTACACAACTCTCTACATATTTTCTAATATCTAGATTCATCTTAGGCCAAAAATAAAACCTTTGGACAAGCTCTTGAGTTTTAGTGATCCCAAAATGACCACTCAATGCACCATTATGCTTCTCTTGAATTAAGTTCTCCCTAATAGAACCTCTAGGAACACAAAGCTGATTCCCTTTGAACAACAAATCACTTTGCAATGTGTATTCAGCATACTTGCTATGAAAATGATTCTTAAACTCAAGGCATACCTTATAAATTTCTGCAAAGTCTTCATCATCTGCATATAGATCTTTGAAGTGATCTATTCCCATGCTCTTCAATTGGATTTCTTGGATAGTAAGAACTCTCCTGCTCAATGCATCAGCAACTTTGTTGAGAGCTCCCTTCTTGTGCTTGATGTTGAAGGTGTAGGCTTGCAAGTACTCCACCCATTTCATGTGCCTGTGACTTAGCTTCTCTTGGGAATTCAGAAAACTGAGTGCTTGATTGTCTGAGTACACAATGAACTCCTTGGGAAGCAAGTAGTGCCTCCATTTCCTTAGTGCTTGGACCAATGCATACATTTCAAGGTCATAAGAAGAGTACTTCTTCTTGGCTTCACTTAGCTTCTCAGAATGAAAAGCCACCGGTCTGCCCTCTTGGCTGAGAACAGCTCCAATTGCTACATTACTAGCATCACACTCAATTGTAAATAGTTTCTCAAAACTTGGCAACACCAAAACAGGTTGAGTAGCTACCTTTTCCTTCAGCAACTCAAAACTCTTGTTAGCTTGTTCATTCCACACAAACTTGGTTTTCATTCCTCCCTTAATTGTATCCAACATAGGAGCACAAATTGCACTAAATTGTTTGATGAATTTCCTATAGTACTGAGCAAGACCATGGAAGCTTCTTACCTCTGTTGCTGTCTTGGGAGTAGGCCAATTAAGAATGGCTTCTACCTTGTTGCTATCCATCTTCAAGTTGCCATGTGATAACACAAAACCAAGGTACACCAGCTCCGTTTTGATGAACTCACACTTTTCCAGGTTAATCTTCAGCTTCTCCTCCTGTAGCTTCTTGAAAATCAGCTCAACGTGCTGGAGGTGCTCTTCTCTTGTTCTGCTGTATATTAGTATATCATCAAGATACACTACTACAAACTTGCCAATGTAGTCCTTTAGGATTTCATTCATGAGTCTCATGAATGTGGAGGGGGCATTAGACAAACCAAATGGCATTACTAGCCACTCATAAAGACCCTCATTGGTTTTGAAGACTGTTTTCCACTCATCACCCTCATGTATTCTAATTTGGTGGTATCCACTCTTTAAATCTATCTTGGTATAGTACCTAGCTTCTCCTAGACAATCCATGAGATCTTCAATTCTAGGAATGGGAAACCTATACCTGATGGTTATCTTGTTGATTGCTCTGGAATCAGTACAAAGCCTCCATTCTCCTCCTTTCTTGGGTGCTAAGACGGTGGGTACTGCACAAGGACTAATGCTTTTCCTAATGAGACCTTGATCAAGCAATTCTTGAATCTGCCTGGCTATCTCCTCATTCTATTGAGGTGTCATCTTGTAGGCTGCTTTGTTTGGAAGGGTGGCTCCTGGTATCAAGTCTATCCTATGACTTATGGCTCTTTTAGGAGGTAAAGTTGCTGGTTGACCACTACTTACTATGTTCTCATAGGTCTGCAACAAGTCTTGAATCTCCTTTGGCAGTTCTTTCTTTTCAGCTGTCTTTTCTTTGCTTGCCTCTCTTGGCTTGATCATGATTGCATAGCCAACGCCTTCTCCTTCTTCTAATGCCTTTAAGAACTCTTTTTCACCAGTTATCAGCAACTTAGAACCTGCTGTTTGTATCTCATTATCTTCCAACAAAGATTGAATCTTGTATGTGACATTGTCCTTCTTGAAGGTGTATGAATTCTTGGCTCCATCATGTACAGCTTGGCGGTCAAATTGCCATGGCCTACCTAGGAGCAAGTGGCATGCATCCATAGGTAAAACATCACACAAAACTTTGTCTTTGTACTTGCCAATTGAAAACTCCACCCATGCTTGTTCATTTACCAAGACATGCTGACCCTTGTTGAGCCATGTAACCTTGTAAGGATTATTGTGAGATATCCTTGCTAATTTCAGTTTGCTGACTGCCTCTTCTGACACAATATTGTCAGTAGAACCTGAATCTATAATCACCTTGCACACTTTCCCCATCATCTTGCATTTTATCCTAAACAAAGATCTTCTTTGGCTTGGTTCCTCTTTGACTGGTTCTTTGATCAGTGTCCTTCTCATCATGAGATTCTCACCTTCCTCTGAGTTCAAAGGTATTTCTGATTGCTTGTTTGCTGCAACTGTTTCATCTTGGATTAGATGGGTTCTCTTATCTCCTCCATGAGATGTGCTTCCTTTCTCAGGACATCTATAGCTGGGTGTCCCAACTGGTTGCAATGATAGCATTTCATGTTGGTGAAGTAACTACCCCTTCCTTGTCCACCACTTCTTCCTCTAGGGCTGAAACCTCTTCCTCTACCACCTCTACTAGAACTTCCCTCTTGCTGATCAGAAAATCTGACTTCTCCTTGAGCTCTTGATTCTGAGCTTCTTCCACTATAGCTTCCTCTTTGTCCTCTGTTGTCTTTGCCTTTACCTCTACCTTTAGGGTTCTGTTCTTGTTTCTTTTTGCCTTTCTCCTCTATCTTCAAGGCCATTTGGTAACATTGGCGTACTGATTTGAAGTTTACCAAGCTCATGTCTTCTTGAATAGACCATTTGAGTCCATTTAGGTACCTTGCTAACCTAATGCTTTCATCCTCAACCACTTTTGATCTAAGGCACAATTTCTGAAACTCCTCTGTATATGTTTGGACATCCATGTCCTTTTGCCTCAGATTGTGTCTCCTCCTATGCAACTGGACTTCATAATCATCTGGAAGATAAGTCTGCCTTATCTTGGTCACCATTCCTTTCCATGAAACTATGGGACCTTTGCCTTCCTTCTCTCTTTCTGATTGCACAAACTTCCACCATGTGAGAGCTGCTCCTCTCAACCTTGACTTGGCTACCTTTACCTTTTGAGCCTCTGTAATGCCATCACACTCAAAGTGATTCTCAATACTCTCAATCCAATCTACTACTGAATCTGGGTCCATTTGTCCACTGAAAAGTGGCACACCATCCAATGCTTTACCACTCAAGGCCTGCAATGCCTTCAAGAATGGTTCCTCTGCAAGAACAGGATCAGGCTTTGGAGCTTCCTCCTCCAATTCCACCTCTTTTTCCTTGGCTTCCTGCTCTTCCTTCTTCTTTATCTTGTCCTTCACAGTGTCTGCTGTTTCTTGGACTTCATCTAGGAGTTTCTCCATCTGAGATATCCTTTCTCTGAGCAACCGGTTATCTTCCTCTTGCTCTTCTACCTTCTTTGCTAGCTCTGCATTTGTCACCATGGTTCCTTCCTCTGGTGTATTCTCTCCTACTGACTCAGTGGATTGGCTCATGAATCACAAGCCTAGAATCCAACTCTGGCTCTGATACCAATATGGTGTATGACAAAATCCTCCAAAGCTTGCTTGCACCAAACCTCAAGAAGACACTTCACTGCCTTCACCAAGAGCCTAGCAATGATCTAAGCTCTGTACTGACTTGGCTCAATAGCTGAACCTTGCTACAACTCTTTCCTAAGAGTTTCCAATTGTGCTTTAACTTTAGAGGATCCAACACCTTGTTTGAAACTACTAATCTCCTCGATACACCTAGAAGAGTCTAGATGCTATTTTCAACTCCATGCTTGAGTTACCTGCAAGGGAGTTAGGGACATTGTTTTGATGCATTTGGTAACCATTTGAAGCCATCTTGAAGGTTCCTTATTAATCCTTCCTACCGATTTCAAAAAAATTGCCTCTTGGAGGGTCTATCCCTTGTAGCCCTTACCAGTCCGTATTTTGAATTTTTCTCTTTTATTTGACAAACAACCTGCCAAACAAATATACTTTTAGATACCCTTTTCAGGGTTTTAAATCTTCCAACCGGTCTCTGGCTGCCAGCTAGTCCGTACAGGTGGTTCCCACACCCTTGGAGTGGAGGCCTAATTGCCCTCAAGACTAGGGTTTCATTGTCCTTTCACCTATTTCTTGCTCAAAAGGATGGTTCAAGCTTTCAACTCCTTAGTACCTTTATATTAGACCTCATTCCACCTGGAAGTGTACGATATCCATACAGTTGTACCCTTCCCCTGCCTATGTACTCAATTTCTTTCTTCCAAACTCCTAGCCGGGTGTCTTAGGCTCGCCTAGGGTTTGGAATATCCATTTATTGCTTGGTACTTTCTATTTCCCATCACTGAAACTTTACACACTATTGGATTACCTCCCATATTCCTCCAAACACAGGAACATTCCATGATAGGGGTCTATGGGGAAGCCATTTCCTTATTTACTGCTCAAAACAATATTCACAACTCACTAATTTCTAATCTAAGAACTTCAAACAAAGATTCTACACAAGACAATCTAATTACTAAATGAACTATATTCTACCCTGTCAAATAAACATAAAAAACTATGTTAACTCAATAGATACAATGCGTAAAAGTTCACTGTTTTTTAAGATGCATGGCAGAAACAGAAAAACACAAGAATCTGCCCTTTACAAGAAGAAAAACTTTTATGAACTATGCTAAATAAGGATGAGAACCGCTCAGATCTATTCTATGGACACAAAAATAGAGTTTCAACTTTATTTACATGTCTTTTATCTCCATTGATAAGAAAAAAAACACGGGTTTCTAAGCAAAACACAGAAAATTATAAAGTTCTGAAAAACGCACTGTGTTTTCAGAAAACATAGAAAATACAGAAAATTTGCTCTCTGTTTTTTTTTTCACACCAGAATTACATTCCAAATCAACAACCAAAATCTTTACGAGCCACTCCATGCATATTTTATGCCATTTCCACTGTTTGAGGGCAGTTGATCGGCAATTTTTTTCCTGATTTCAAGGGCAACCCATAGTTATGTTGCATGCAAATGTGCAATATCCTTGCCACTTCGCCACCACCCTGCATTTTAGGATCTTTAACCTCTTGTTACCGAATCAACCACCTCCCTAACTGTCCACTAGCATCTTCTATCCATGAGGATGTGTTAAACACACACATAGGCTTCTTATCTATAACATATACTAAATAAGCTAAATCAAGCAATAACAAATAACGTTGATCAAACTAGGATATGCTAAGTCCTAGTGACCAATTTTTCACACAAACAGGACCTTCTAAGGTCTAAAGAAAACACAACAAATCTTGACTTGGTTAGAGTCAGCACAAACCAAAATTGCAAACAAAAATATATGGTGTTAATCCAAGGTGCTCCTGCACCAGAAATTGTGGCTAAGATACTCATATCCTTGCCTCCCTCCTACAAAGTGAAGGCTCACACCATTGAAGAGCTCAGATTGGTAACAAAGATGTCAAGAGACACATTGGTTGGTAAGCTTGCTACTTTTGAATTAAGTGAATTTGGTGAATCTATTCCAAAGACTTAATCAACATTCAAGGCTACTGTATCCCGAAGTAACAAGCAAAGATATGGTCCAAGAGAATGTTCCAGAAAGATATCCAATTATGATGAAGAAATAAAGTAGCTTGAAGATAAAGAAAGAGAAGTAGAAGAATTGGAAGCACTGATTTTTATAGAAGGCATAGGACAAGGTAAGTATGAAGGAGTGTTACCTATTAAATGTCTTTCATGCAGTAAAATAGGTCATTTTGCATCAAGATGTCTTGAAAGAGTTCCTAGAACTAAGCCTAAAATTCTAGATTCCAAAAGAAATGTTACTTTGTTGAAGGAGTGACTAATGATGAGTCTGATAAGGATAATGGAAATGAAGATGAATGGGTTTTCATTGCTACTCTTGAAAAATAGTCTTGTGGCTACTAAATCTACTAAAGATGAGAAAGCTCTTGCAGCCCAAGTTGAAGAAAAGGATAAGTGGTTTATTAACAGTGGATGCTCACATCATATGACTGCAGACAAAAACAAATTTGTAATTTTAGAGAAGTATGATGGTGGTGTTGTAAGATTTGGAGACAACAATGCTAGTGTGATTCATGGCAGAGGTTATATTTTCCTTGGTGGTAAGGATAACACTGATGATGTCCTTTATGTTGAAGGCTTGAAGCACAATCTTTTGAGTGTTGGACAGATGGTGGGAAAAGGCTATGATCTACAATTCAAAGATGGAAGATTCAAGATATGTGGAAGTTCTGGCAATATGATTGCTACTGGTAGACAGACAAAGGGTAATATTTTTCACCTGAATACTACTAATGGGAGTTGTTTAATTGCTCAAGTAGATGAAAGCTAGTTGTGGCATAGGAGGATGTGTCATGTAAATTTTGATAACATTGTCAAAGTAATTTTCACTCAAGTAGTAAGAGATCTACCTAAGTTAGTGAAGCTTGCTAACATAATTTGTAAGGAGTGTTAGATGGGTAAACAAACTAGAGTCTCTTTCTGGACCAAACAGTTTCATTCAAATGACTTGTTGGAGCTGCTACATACTGAGCTTTGTGATCCCTCCTTAGTCAAAAGTATTCATGGAGAAAGGTAATTTATGTTGATTATTGATGATTACTCTAGAATGATATGGGTTTCCTTGTTAAGAGAAAAATGTGAAGCATTGGAAAAGTTCAAAAGTTTCAAGGCTATGGCAGAAAATGAGAAAGGTCTAAAAATCAAGTGTCTAATATTTGAAAGAGGTGGTGAGTTCACCTCCAGGGAGTTCAACTCTTTTTGTGAAGAACATGGAATCAGAAGACAATTATCTGCTCCCCGAACCCCTCAAAAGAATGGAGTTGCAGAAAGAAAGAATAGAAAAATTTTGGATGCTACTAGAACAATGATGATAGAAGGAAATGTGCCTCTGACCTATTGGAGTGAGGTTGTAAGCACTGTTGTGTACACTTTAAACTGGGTAAATGTTAATGGAAATCTAGTAAGACCCCTTTTGAGCTATGGTTTGGTTACAAGCCTACTATTAAATATTTCAAGATATTTGGAAGCAAATGTTATATCAAGAGAGATGATGATATAGACAAGTTTGATGCAATAAGCGATGAAGGAATATTTTTAGGTTACTCTACTAAAAGCAAGGCCTACTGGTGCTATAACAGAAGACTAAGAAAGATGGTTGAGAGTGCAAATATCAGATTTGATGAGGACTCTGTCAAATCATCCAGATATTGTGGATTATATTCATATGAGGACAACAAAAACAAAGGGAAGAATGTTCAGACACAGAATCAACTTCAAATTGTGCCATATGTTCCATATGTTGTAGTTGTTCTGGTGAATCAAGGCAGTCATGAAGCAGAGACAAGTGCAAGTGTAGAAGGAAGATCAGAAGAACCAGAAGTTTGTGAAAGTCCCAAAACTCCAAGGTATGTAATGCTAAATCATTATGAAAGTCAAATTATAGGAAATAAGAATAAAGGAGTGCAAACTAGAAGGAATATTCCAGAAGAGTACCACCTGATTTCCAAGATTGAACCCAATAATGTCACTGAAGCCTGCCAAGATGAACACTGGATGGAAGCTATGAAGGAAGAGTTAACAAAAATTGAAAAGAATGACACATGGATACTGGTTCCTAGACTTAAAGACAAAAATGTGATTGGTACTAAATGGGTGTTTCGGAACAACCTAAATGAAGGTGAAGTGATTCAGAATAAAGCAAGACTGGTATGTAAAGGGTATTCTCATATGGAATGTGTTGATTTTGAAGAAACTTTTTCCCCTCTTGCCAGAATCCAAGCTGTTAGATTATTTCTTGCTTATGTTGCATACAAGGACTACAAAGTCTATCAGATGGATGTGAAGTTAGCATTTCTGAATGTAGAACTAGAAGAAGAAGTATGCATTGAACAACTAGATGGATTTCAGCTAACTGACAAGGAAGATATGGTTTTCCACCTGAAGAAAGCTCTATATGGACTCAAGCAAGCCCCCAGAGCCTGGTATGCTAGATTGGACAAATACTTACTGAAGCTTGGATTCACTAAAGGTACTACTGATAGTAGCTTATATTTCAAATTGGATCATGATAAAGAGTTAATTATAGAAGTCTTTATTGATGACATCATTTTTGGAGGTGATGACAATCTATGTATGAAGTTTGCTAATGAAATGAAGGATGAATTTGAGATGAGTATGATTGGAGAGATGAAATTCTTTCTAGGATTACAAGTGACCCAGTTAGACAAGGGGATATTCATATCTCAGTCAAAATATCTGAGAGAGCTACTAAATAAATTTGGGATGGAAGAATCAAATCCTGTTGGTACTCCCATGGTGACCGAATGTAAGCTAACACAGAATGATGATTCTCCTAAGGTGAATAAAACTAGATACAGGTCAATGATCAGTGGATTTCTTTATTTAACCTAGACTAGACCAAATATTATGAATGTTGTATGTATGGTTGCTAGATTTTAGGCTCATCCAAAAGAATCACATGTGACTGTTGTTAGGAGAATCTTCAGATATCTAAAAGGAACAGTTGACTTTGGACTTTGGTATCTAAAGGATGATGATCTCACTTTGAGTGCATATACTAATGTGGATTGGGTTGGTGATGTAGATGACAGGAAAAGTACTAGTGGTGGTTCTTTCTTCCGAGGGAAGAAGCTGGTATCCTGGTTGAGCAAGAAGAAGATTTCCATTTCTCTATCTACTACTGAAGCAAAATATATTGTTGTTGCAAACAATTGTACTCAAGTGATATGGATGAAACAAATGATAAAAGATATCAAGGTGGTATATGAAGAACCTGTTGCCATATACTGTGATAATTCAAGTGCAATAAATATTTCAAAGAATCTGGTGTTGCACTCTAAGACTAAACATATATCAATCAAGTTTCACTTCTTGAGGGAGAAAGTGAATGAGAAAGAAGTCAGATTGGAGTATGTTCCTACGAAAGAATAGATTGTAGACATCTTTACTAAACTATTTCTAAAGGATACTTTTGAGTATCTCAGAGGAATGCTAGGGGTAATTACCCCTCCTAATAATAACTAAGAGATGCATTTACTTGCATCAATCCGTGAGCTACATTGCTATATTATGATATGAATTGATGTTTCTATGGCTACTACTCAGGGGGAGTAGTCAGATGTGCAAATATGTGGTTTAGAGCATGTATATGGAAAGTTCATGGTTACCTTTGCCATTGATGTCAAAGGGGGAAAAGTGCAATGTGAAAAATATTTTTAAGGGTTGAAGAGAAATTGAGGAGAAGAGTCAGAACCAAAGGGAAAGCGTGTGTGTTGGCTTGATGGTATTTTTCACATCATGTGTTGCCATCAATGCCAAAGTGGGAGATTGTTGAATGTTGTGGATGTGTTGCTGATATGTGGTTGTCATTGATGTCAACACTATTAGCATTTGGTGTATTAGAGGTTGTATATGTTGAGGATATTGAGAAAATTGTAAAAGAAAGTGTTTCAGGTTCCTAGTGGAACTATGCAATTCATGAAGGCGTCTTGTTTTGTACATTGAAGTTCAGTTGTTGTGGACTAAAGGGTTTATTCTTGAGTATATCTAGATCATCTACCAGAAGTTTCAGAGGTCCGCATATATATTTGGTCATGTTGTGGTCTGACAGTATTTTTGTGGTCTCTATCAGTGTTCCTGAGTGAAGTTTGTGTGATTCTAGAAATATTAGTTGTTGCGGATGTTTCTCTATTGTTTCTTGGTTCTCTTGGATGTTTCTAGATCATTCTCTATCTTTTTGGTATGTCCACATTGATCGATGTGCTCGTGGTCATAAAATTTTCCTGCATATGTTTGTTTTTTCTTATTCTTGGATGACATGTTGGTGGTAGCAGGTTGTGGATCTTTGAGGAGGAATTAATTGAAGTCCTTTTGTGTTGGAGTTGTTAATTTTGGTCTCCACTATGTTGTGGCCAAACTTGGTGGATTCGCATTAAAAATTTATTTGTAAATTTGGGCCGACATTGAAAATATGTTTTATTTTCCTAGCCGACTAAATTTGTTGATGAAATCACATGTAGCGGATATATAAGAGTGATTGTCTCATCAATGTAGTGTGAGGTGGAGAAGGTGCTTCATGTGTTGGGTGTGCTCTTATGTGTGTATGTGTGAATATCATTTGATTGTAGAGTAGAGTGTGAAGGAGATCAAGCGAAGTGTGAAGTAGTTTGTGAAGGAGTGTTTTGTGCTTAATTGGAACTATAATTAGGCTTGTATAGAAGCTAATTTTCTTAGTTCATACCCTATGAATTTTAATCCTATTCTATATTGTTGGGCAGTGAGCCCCTTCTGTAATTGAGTAGTGAGCTCTAGGCAATGTTCTTGAATGCATGTGCATTCCCCTTTATTGATTTCAT
This sequence comes from Sequoia sempervirens, assembly GCA_007258455.2. Lineage (NCBI taxonomy): Eukaryota > Viridiplantae > Streptophyta > Pinopsida > Cupressales > Cupressaceae > Sequoia > Sequoia sempervirens. Next base: position 169,976,563 of record VDFB02281492.1, on the reverse strand, counting down.
TATAATTTTAACAGGGTATAATCTTGTGGACTAATATCCACCATGATTTTTCTCCTAACATGGTTTCCACATAAAAAAAATTGGTGTTCTTTGTCTCTTTGATGTGTTAATTGTTTATGGTTAATTGCTTATTCATCAGATCTGAGATTAAGTTAAGTAAATTTTGAAAAGTTTATCATTTTGTGACAACTGATTCACCCCCCTCTCAATTGTTTGTCCTTGTTTTTCCAACATTAACTGGGTGTTGCTTTTGGCAGAAAGGCTTTTCTTCAGGCTTCAAGGGGATAGTATGTGTCATGACTGACATATCAAAAAATTTCAAGTCTTCGTATCCACAAGCAATTGCTGCTATATCCCTTTTTAATGCTTCCAGGATTTTCTCTTAAATGTGTTTGGGGCAAGTTTTTCCAATGAACACATTCTTCTCAGGGCCTAAATCTGCCAAGTTAACTGACTCTTACTTCCCTCCATCAGTGTCAATAGGAAAATTTTCACGGGCTCGAGGATCAGAGTCAAAGATCCTCTCTAATGCTACCATTCTACATCACATGTCTCTGGATCCCGCTCTCCCTGATCTCTGTCTGATTCATCAATAATTTTTCCTTCAAAGACGTTTGAACTTGCTAAGAAGGAAAGTATATGATGGTCATCATCAAAGACCTGAAATTTTTTGAACGTTATCTGGAATGGTTGGGATTGAGACTAACTCCACTAAAAATCTCATCAACTTGGAATCTTGCATGGGTTCCAAGGTACTAGCAGCAACAAAAAGTGCATCTACAATCTAGTTGTCCTCTTTGGGAATCAATTTGATCCCAAAGGCATCAATGTCCTCTATCAAATTCCATATTATGTTTCTGTATGCAGCCAACCTCTTGTTATGGCATGTGTATTGACTGTGAACCTGCTTGATAATGACCTCAGAGTCTCCCATGACTGTTAGAGCTATAACCTTTTTCTAATGCGCAAACATCAGTCCTCTAGCCAACGCTTCATACTCTGCCACATTGTTGGTATAGCCAAACTACAACCTGTAAGAAGCAAAGTATGTTTTCCATTTCAAGTTTGTTAGTTCAACTCCCGCTTCACTCCCTGATTTAGACTTAGAACCGTAGAATTTGAGGAACCACAATTGATCTAGAGAGGGTATTTCTTTCCTAGGACAAGCCGAGAGTAATTTTTCACTTGAAATAGGTGGCAAATTGGACTAGTTTAAAACCTCTAGGCATGGGGAGTGATGTGAATGATGGTCGTCAGAGATTTCACTTAGATTTGGGATGTGTGTGGGATTTTCTTCTTGAGTTTGATCTTGATTAGTTGGTTTACAATTAGTTATTTGTTTTAGCAACCCCCTTGGAATTGGAAGATTGGCAGGGGTTGGCGTATTAGATAGTTCTTAAGCTTCTACAATCTCATTTTCCAAGGAAAAATATGAAGTTGGAGTTTTTCCAATTGGAGTAAGGACTTCTTCCTATGTATTATTGGTTCGTGTCAAAATAGTGGCATCTCTAGCCTCAAAGGAAAATTGATTCGGGGGTGTTTTGGGTTGGCATTCACAAATTTCTGCTAACTAACAGACATGGTTCAGGATGTCTACACAAGGTTGACATGTCAATTCAGAATGACTTTGATTATGAATTCTACACCAGTTAGGGAGTAAAAGACTCCATAGATCAACCTCTTCTCCCAGAACTAGCTTATCCTGTTGCAATTTTCAAATTAGAACCTATTGGTTGATACTGGTCATTGGGTCATTGTGTTCTAAAGGTTGCATGCTATCAGGATTGAACATTGAAAAGGTCAATATTTCCTCTCTTTTATATACTCCTATCTTGGTTTCAAAGTAAGCTACCTCATTATAACATTCATACTTAGTGATCATATGTTTGAGTCGAGGCTCACTCTCAATCCTAATTTACCTTGCTACCCCTTACCATGGCAGCCACACTTGTGAAAAGTCTAAGGATAGATAACCCCCAATGCTTTTCATTAGGTCTCGACTTAGAATCATGTCATACGTCTCAGGGATATCAGCCACCTGGATATCCATATAAGTCTAGATCCGTGGGTATGATCCAACCTGCACATGAATATTTTTTAGTTCCCCTACCACATTAACCTCAGTTTTGTGTAATTGAATTACCTTCTTGTGAGTCTGAAGTAGATTCAAACCTAACTTTTTTACAAATAGAAAAGGGCATGACATTACCTGATTCTCTAGAATACAAGAGGTAGTTATGCAAGTTCTTTCCAAATATTCTCAGGCTTAGAAGGAATGGTGGGGTCCCCATCTTACCTTTGTACAAGGCTACGTTCATTTCATTGGTTGGAGTTGCCTTATTCTTTCCTTTTGATTGATTTTCTTCTTCCAAATCTCTCAACACAATGTCTCATTGGGCAAGGCACCACTTTAAGATATCAAAGAATGACAATGAAGTCTTTTGTTTCTGCATCTCTGAAATAAAATCAAATTCCATGTCATTTTTCATTTGATACTTAGGAACAAAAGATGAGTTACCTTTGTTTTGAAATTCAAGTGGGCCTTTTGGCGGGGGCGGGTTGTTGTCTACATTCTGATTGGGTGGAACCATAGTGTTCAGAGGAGTAGATGTGGTGAACGAGCCTTTGTTTTGATTCCTCAGGAAATTACCTCCTTTGGATTGGAAGGCTTGAGCATCATATACATCTTCCTCTAGCTCATTTTCTTCTTTCCTGGGGAAAGGAGACTCTTCTTCAAAGAGCTCATAAGCCATGGTCGTATTTTTGGATCCACCATTCTTGTTGGGAGCACCTTGCAATGGGGCATCAACTTGTGCAATCCTAACCATCTTCTCCATTTCCGGACAGTTAACCTCAAAATGTGTTGTAGTGTCGTGCAACCTGCACCAATTTTTCATAAAATTAAGGTTTGCAACATTTGTAGTATGTGGTTTGTCATCACCAGCTTGGTAGTTATGGGAAACTCCCCCATTTTTTGGCCTAGTGTTCCATTGTCTGTTGTTATTGAATTTATGGTTGTATCCCCTATTTTGGTTCTGGTAATTTTGATTGGGAGAATTTTGATTTTGAAAGTTCCTCTGGTTTTGATTGGCATTCTAATCGGAATAACTACCCTGATTGGAATATTCTCCCTGATTTTGGTAATTTTGATTTTGGTTTTGAGGAGGGTTATACTTGAGTTGTGCCATCTCATTAGTCACTTGAGACAACATTTTCTTAAGGGTCTCTAACTCTGTGGTCAGGTGAGTAGTACATTCACTTTCTGCAGTAGTTGCAGCTGATGTATGTGTCATGGGGTTAGATCCTCTAGCTTTATTATGAGAACTTTGAACTTGTTGCAAGGGGTCAGGAGATGGGCCACTAAAGAATAATTGTTGAGATGGGTATTGTAACTTAAATAAGGGTCTATATGCAGAATGAGACATCCTTGAGACCGTATTAAACAACGAGGTGGGATTAGGCACTTGGGAGTATCCTAGAGGAGGAAAGACTCCTCCTAGACCACCTGATTGTGAACTAATTTGTTGTTGCAGTTTGATAGCAAGCTGATAAACTTTGGAAAGAGAATTAATTTCATTTTCATTGTACGTTCTCTATAAAAATAGGCCAATCAGAGGATCTATGGCCTTCAGGTAAGCTTGGATGGCAATATTTTTAGCCACCAAGTATGGATCTTGTAACCTCCTGTACATCCTTTGAAATCTGGTATTAAACAAGGGTAACGGTTCATGGGGCTCTTTCCTGATAGTGGAAAACTGATGATATAGGATTGCGGGATCAACATAAACCCAAAACTGGTTAATGAATGCCTCCTCTAATTTTTTCTAGCTCAAGATTGAACCGGTAGGCAGATTTAGATACCAATTATAAGCCATGTCTCCCAATGAATAAGGAAAGAACCTACATGCAACATCATGGTGGGAAATCTACGCGCGGGTACATGGATCTTTGAATGCCTGTATGTGTTCTTTAACACTTCTTGACTCGCCATGAACATACCTAGGGAAAAATTTCTCTAAGTTCTTTGGCATTTCATGTATGCCACTAGGGATGACTCCCAGTGGCAAAGGATTGTTGGCAAAGAACACAATAGGTGGTGGTGGTGGATTTGGTTGTGCCACCTATGGTGTTGGTGGAAACCTGAGTGGAGTAAGTGGTGGTGTTAACAGTGGGATCAAAACTCTACAGGCTTTGGTTCTAATAGGGGTTTGGTGTTCAACTAACGGTTCTAGATTTGTAGCAGATTTGAGAACTCTTTCAAACCTTTCTGGTGAAAAGGACCCGATTCGAGCTAGTTTGTTCCTCCAGGCTCTCCTTCTAGCACCAGATTTGTTCATGGTCAAAGAAACATAGCAACGTTAAACAAAATATTTCTACTCTATTTCTCCTAAAAAAGATAAATAACCTAAAGCAACCTATCTTCTAAGGTCTTTGTAGTTGGTTCTCAACTGTGCTAATGTTGTTCAGTGGCCCGTGCAACTGTAATGTTCAAGGGGCCTGCTGGTAAAAGGGATAAAAACTACATAGTACAAATCATTCAAATGTTTGGTGGGTGTAAACAAATATCAAAATATATAATAGAGTTCAAGACAACAAAACATAAACGTAGATTTCCTTCAATTCAGACATACAAACTTCATAATGAGCATTCCTTCCAAACAACTAAACCATAAACTAATACAATCTATAGCATAATCTATACCATTACATACACTCATAGTGAAAATTCAAGATATACAGATAATTCACCATTCATAAACTTTAAAATTAACAACATATCATCAGCATATTATTAAAATTCATAGATCAATGAACACAAAGAAAACTTCATTCACAGATAATTCAATGGAAATAGTCTTAGATTCAGAATCTTCTATTGAATTTCATCAAATAAGAAATATTTATGCACAACATTCACTGAAATACGAATAACTATTGCTCATTGACATCACCATTAAAACTCAAACTTGCAAATGACATAAATTGTATTTAAAACTATAAAAAAAATGTCTAAGTGTCTTTGCATAGAACTGTAAAAAGCTTCTAAAACTATAGAAATTTTCCTAAAATTATTCTTAGGTTGCAAATATTTCTTCAATTAGGTGCCCTTTACAACATGGAGAGAAAAACTACATATAGACAAGTCCTAACACTAATTCCTCCACTCAAAAAATTGAGATCCACCAATCAGGGAGCAATTGGAGGTGCATGAGATGACTACCCATCATGATCTTCAATTCACTTGTTGATAACTCTGTATCAAAATCTGATAAACAAGGAAAAGGTCGAACTGTTGGGGAATCTTTTAGTTAAAACCTATGTTATGATCCTGAAAAATAGGGGAGAACTGCCCAAATGGTCGTGTCATCTGATGTTTCATTCAAAAAAGAATATCCCATACACCTTACCCCCTATCTTTTGTTCAAGTAGGTACTCATCATAGCTTTCTAACACTTGTTTAGGCATGTCCACATCTGGCCCATCTACCCAGTTGTCCTCAAACTTTATTCTCCTTAATTCAGTAGAGGTGAACTTTTGCATATCATCTAATTTGGAAAGCTCTTTCTGGGCAATCTTCACTACCTCTTTGATATCCATGAACCTTTCAATCAACAAATCATTACCATCATCTCCCTTTTGCATTGCCTCTTGGAATCTATTATCCCATTTATTTCTTGATTCATCCAGAGGGAAACCATCCTTTACAGGGACATCTTCATTGACCATCATAGCTATGATTGCTTCCAACTCCACAATCTGATCTGTCAATTCCTTGCTAGCTTATTGCACCTCATTTCTATGGGAAAAAATAAAAGAAGACCTGAATTTGATAATGTTGATAGTCTCATCAATGAAATCTTCATTTCCTTCTTCAAGGATAGATTGTTCCAATAGTGTTTGTTGAGGCAGTTTAGTAATTTCTTTCAATTTTCTCACATTCTCCATGTATTCTTCTTCTTGTTTCCAAAGGACCTCAACATATGTAGTCATGTCATTGGATGACTTGAATGCTTCTTTGTGAACCTTGTGGGCTTCAACAAGTAACTCCTTCACCTCTTGTTCCAATCTATCAATCCATCTATCTAGGCATCCTCACCTTGCTTCTCATCTCAACAAGATCATCAACTTCCTTTTTACTCACCAAAATTAGCGTTGTAGGAGGAACAAATTGTATGGAAACAAGAGAGGATAGGTCATTTAAGAACCTATACAATTGATCTAATTGATCCTTGATATCATCCTTCCTTTGCTTTTCCTTCACCATTCTTGACTTGGTGGAAGATACCACAATATCAATCTAGTCCATCTGCTTGTTTCTTGTAGGCCTCCCCAAGTTTACAGTACCTAGTTGATAATCACTCAACTGCATATCTAATTTGTCCTTGTCCATCATCGGAATGACACATTCAGCCACAAGCTCTCCAGCATCTGTCAGCCTGGTGGAGTGAAGGACTCTATCCTTTTTCTTAGGCCTTTCCTTCTCAATCTCTTTCATCATATCATCCTAGTCTAGGGGATGGGGCTGGAATATTTGCTTCTTTTCTAGGTTGAGCTTCAACCATGTTGGGGAAATAAGAGGAGTAAGCAATTGTTCTAAAGAAGCAGTGTTAGAGGAGAGAGGTTGTAGAATGGTTACCTTAGGTTGAGAATCAACCTCTTGATGTTGCTCTCTTTCTACCATCTCTTTGGAAAGCCTATTAGATTCAACTTTCTCTCTTTCCTCCTCCAATCTCCTCTGCTCCAACATCTCATCTTTTTGCTTTTCTAATTTATTTACTCTATCCCACATTTTGGCTGCTTCTTGCTCATGCTTGGCTTTTTCTTCTATCTCTTTCTTCTTTAACAAGAGTTCATTTTCATCTTTCTTCCTTTGAGCTTCCTCTACAGCCTTGGCCTTGGCTTCAAGTTCCTCTTTTTCTCTCCTTTGTCAAGCCTTTTCCTCTTCAAGATCATGATTTTTATGCAATAAGGCCAACATCTCCCTCTCTACATTGGCTTTCCATTCATCTTCTTTTTGTTGTTGCAGGAGGTCTTCCTTTTCCTTGTGCTGCCTTGCAAGCTCTTCAGTCTTGGCTATGGCTTCAGCCTCTTGTTGCTTTGCAAGTGCCTCAACTTGTCCTTTGGCATTAGCCTCTTTCCTGGCATCCTCAAACAATTTCCATTGATCCTCTGCAGTCAAAACATGCTCAATCCCAACATCCTGAATGTCTTCAATATTTGTGGTCATAAGAGGCTCATGGTCTTATTGTGTAGCCTCTGAATCAGTGTCAATATCATGAATCTCAACCTCCTTTTGTTTATCCTTTTTAGCCTGATCATGAATGCTTCCTTGAGGTACTTCCCTAGTAGACTCCTCTAGGAGGGACAATTGAGATGGAGCTTAATCTCTAGCAGTGGTGGCCTCTACACCTTATGACTCCTGAGTTTCTTGAGTGGACATTCCTGGATCAACATCTCCTCCAGAGCTAGGAGGAATGTACTTCAATTGTTCTTTAGGCGTTGTTCTCCTCTTTGTTCTTCTATATCCTTGGGTACCTGTTGCCTTCCTCTTCTTTGAGGATTGGGCTTCTGGATCCTTTTTCCTGATAATAACCCATTGGATGTTTCTATCCATTCAAGTCTTGGAAAGTTGTTTAATGTCAATGAATTCCTCATCATTCCAATTTATTGGGTCCAAGCTTTTGGTGCCTATGTTTCAGCTTGGTACCCGGGGTCCAAAACCACACCATCATCTGATAGTGTGTCAAGGATATCCTCCTTCACCCCATACTCAATCATCTGTGGGATGGTAAGCATTTCATAGTTTCTCTTTCTAACATAATAATCATCTTGCATATCCATCTAGAAATCTTCTAAAAAGTTAAAATGTTTCTCAAAAATGGTAGGAGCCAACCCATTCATTATGTGCTCAGGTTCAAAATGTTTCCTTGATGTATACAACCCCAAGTTTAGAAACCTCAACTCTTCACATATTGCCTTTGCAACCAAATTATCAGCACAACAATATTCTCCCAACTTCATGGGGAGCTTGTGGATTCTAGGCTTGTGTTTGTTAGAAAATTTTGCATTAACCACCAGAGCCTGATAAATGAATTCCATAAGTATAATCCTATCACTGCAACATCTTAGAAATTGATGAGGATGTCCATCAAATCTTTCCAATATAAAATAGGAGAACTTGGGGTATTGGATGTACCAATGTCCCCATTCAAAAATAAAAGCCATGGCCTCCCTACTCATTCTATACCCAACATTCCCTGTCAACCAGTAGATGACGACATATAGGAATGCATCATTGACCCTTCTATAGTATAGCTCTGAAGTTTGTAGGGTCAATTGATCATAATTCTCCCATGCCTTGTTTTGTCGAGGAGCCTCTCCTAATGTGCCCATTGCATTTAAACCATGGAATATCTCCCTCCTTTCTTTTGAATATATGGCATAAGAAGTCATAAAGAAATTCTTGGTTTTCCCCACCTTAAGCATTTGGTTATGTAGGTTGTCTAATAAAATCATACCTGAATCAAATTTTTTCCTACCATCTAGAATGGTTTGGATGAATGGAAATATCCATTCCTTTAAGTATGTTGTGTCCCTCTTCCCAAATACTCTGGAAAGCATCAAGATTAGATCATCAATCTCCTTCTTGAAGTTTGGCCTCTTGGGATATTCAAGAACTTTGGTGAGGGACTTCTTATCAATTCTTAACCATTTCTTGTTCATGTGGGACCTATCGGCTTCCTTGTCCCTATTAAATAACTCTGATGCCTCTACCTCAATCAATTGCTTGGGGTTTTTTGGGGTAGGTGCATTAAACATGAGCCTCATCATCTGTGGGGATAAATCAATGATGACATTCCCTTGAAGGTCCATACACTGTCTTAACAAGGGGTTGCATGCCTCTGCTACTATGAGGATGAGCTCTAGGCATTGGATTGATAAGGGGAAAAGTGTAACATGTTCCTACCCAGATTGGGCTATTCTCTTAGTCCTTCCACTCACCTCTTCACATAAAGTTTCTACTCGTAGCTCCTCATAGTTAAATGGGCCTAGATTTATGTATGTGATGTTTTCCCATTCTAAATCTGGCTTACTAGCTTTGAGAGTAGCATCCTTGTGTTTGTATCTCAAAGTGTAGGGCAATTTCTCCACCTTGATCTTCTTGGGCTTTACTCCTTTGGAACTTTCTGCAATTTTCCCTTGCTTCTGTGAGACCTCCTCTGATGCTCCTGACATGATTTATTCATGCAAGACAAGCTTAGATTAGCCCAATAGAAGGCATGGAAACCATTATCACAAGTGTTATCCTTTCACACTTCTCTATTCTTCCCTAGGTAATCCTCCATACTTTGTAAAATTTTAAACCTGGCAGGAGCAAAACCGGGAGAAAATTTGGAACCAAAGAGGTGAAAGAAATAACATCCTATAACGTTCAAGGACCTGACCCCACTAAGTTGAAGGGATCAGGATCAGAATTGGAATTGGTCGAAGGTAGACTCATTTTCAGAACTAGACCTCTCATGCGAGAGTTCAATGGACGAGTTCATTTCCAGCTCTAATTCCACCATGTATCATCAGAACTAAATGGATTCACTCTGCACACTAACACCAATTGGACATGAGTCAAAAGAGACTTGGGGAAGGTAGAAATCGAACTTGAATCCACCTAGACCATCGAGGCTGGATCGAGTAGGCTAGGGAAACAACGTGAAAAGGGCGTAAAATGCAAACCCTAACTCGTACAACCCATCAACTTATATAAAAACTAGGACATCAACAACCCTACGATCAAAACCCATAACACCGACAAAAACAAGAATGGAGGGGTTCACAAAAGGATTGAAAACAACTGCAAGGCACCAGAACCCCTCAAAAAGGAAAGCCCTAATCAAAACTAGGGAATAGAGAAATGAAAAAACATCACCAAAAATGGAAAAAATGACAGACGACAAACAAAAACAATGGAGGACACAAAAAGACAAATGGAAAATGGAAGAAAAACGAAAAGAAAAACAAGAAAGGCAAACACAATGCCAATAATAGGAAAGGAACAAGTGAATATTCACAAGAAAAGTCCCGTGAACGTGCGACGAACAACAAAGGGAACAAAAAAAATGAGAAAACATGAAACAAAATGGGGAAAACCCACCTACCTCAAAATGCTACCAAAAAGGTTGAAACTTCGATAGAGATCCGCTCATGTGTGTTCGCCCGCAACCAAATCATGCCCCTCCTTGAGTTCTCTCAGCTCCTTGCTCATTAAAATGCTTTGAGTTAGTGTAATGAGCCAAATAACCTTGATTAAGGTTTTAAAAACCATTTTGTGCGTGTGAGGAGACTATAATTAATGCATTTAATGTGGTTGGTCAGGGCAGAGTTGTAACGAAAGTGAGTATGAAACCACCATGAATAGTAGAGGAAAAACGGGAGCGGAAGTGGATTCAAAATAGAACCAAGAACCTCATCAAAGTTCCATACTTCACTCCAAATCAGGTTCTGGTCCCACAGCAGGGAAAAGACAACAAAGCAAACAGAGGCGAAATCATAACCAAATCCGGATCCTAAACTTGAAAAAGTTCATAGTTTGGATCCAACTCTAGTTCCACTCCTGAAAAAGGGAAAGAAAAACTGACAGAGAAAAACAAAATAACAAAGGGAAACAAGACTGGAACAAAGCCCGTCCCAAAACAAGACACAAAACAAGACAAAACACAAGATAGGCAAAAGGGAGCGGGACCGAAACGATTCCTGGACTCAGAACTTTTACAAAGTTTCAAGTTCAATTTCCATTCTGGTTCTGGTTCCACAAAAGGGAAAAGAAACACAAATAAAAAAAAACAAAAGAAACCCAAGGGGGAAAACAAACCCAAGAGCCGAAAACAAACAAGCCAACAAAGAAAATGACAAGGCAAGGAGCGGGGACAGAATCGGAACAAAAACTGGACTTGGAACTTTGCAAAGGTTCTAAGTCCAGTTTCGGTTCGCGCTCTGAACCCACGAAAACAAAGGAAACAAAGACTTAGGAGGAAAAAGAATAAATCCTAAGACCCAAACAAAAACACCAAGGAAAACAAAAACAAGGGGGGCCCATTTTGATCAAAAATAAAATGGGGTGGTTATGCAAGGCATAACAAGAATAGTGAATCAAGGGAAATCTCTCAGGGTTTTCATGTTAATGAAACTCTAGGAAACAATGCTTTCTCTTGTAGCTTGGTAGGAGCAAGAAGAAGATGTAGAAGGTGTCTCTGAAAAGGAAGGATATTTAATAAGTATTTTGCATATGTGTTTTTTGCATAGAGTGAACTGCTTGCCAATACCATATAGTGCAATGGATAGTGGTTGAAGAGTGCTTTGAGCACTTGACTTGGGAAATTTCCTTGATCCAGTGCCTTGACCTTAAATGAATACACAATAGTATGAGAAAATAGTACCTTGAAACAAGACAACAGTGAAGTATCTATACCTATATAGCTTCCTTGTTTCTTGAAGGCACAATGAAGAGTATTGGATGTTACATTTGCTTATTTTCTCGCACATAGTATGTGCGGATAGAGGTTTAAGATGATTTATGAAATAAACTTGTGTGATAGTTAATCATAGTGCACGAATTAGTAACAGTGAATACCAGTAATTGTGACAAGTTACATAGTGCAACAATACAATGTTGAATAGATGTAGTAGCATGAGTGACTCAAACACCAATCAATATAGTTGAAGTGAATAAATGCTAGTGGTTGAGTGCTTTGGATGAGAATAAGACACATACAATTGTTCCTGATAGTGTGACAATACTTCTTCTCAATTGGCAATGTCATTTCATGCTTTTGGATAGTTTTCTTGTTATTTTTTACTGTGGAGTGTGAATTCTCTTATATTCTTCACAATGATAATCCATTTTCCTTGCACAAGAGTGTTGTGGCTACTTTGGTTCCCTTGTTTCCCATAGAGATAAATTCAGTACAGTGTGGCAAAATTTCTTAGATCTTGATGTCTTTGGAACTTGAACTTGGATCTTGATGATAGTGTGGTAGACTATGTGAAAACATTTGCTTTTGATGACAGTGTGTGGATGGAACTTTATCTTGGATGACATTGGAAATAATTGCTTGATTGGAAATTTGTTTGGCATTGTACTTGATGATAGTTAGTTGGAACTTTACCTTTTTTTTCTTCATGATAGTTGCTCATAGTTGCTTGTTGATGACAATGATGTTTTTTAATGACAGTTGTTTGATGTGTACTTTGCTTGATGATTGTTACTTGTTGACAGTGGCATGTTTAGATAGTTTGAAGAGGTTTGCTTTTGTATGGTGATAGTGGGCAATATGTATCTAAGTCTTTGTGGATCACTAGTATAATGATATTTTCCTTGAGTGCTAACAAGTGTAATGGTGTCAGTTGTCTTTCCTCACATATCTTGGCATAATTGATAGTATCTCTTTTCCTATGTCAAAATTTGACAGTAAGCAGTGTGGTTGTTGTAGTGAACTAGCTCAATACAATGGAGTATCTTGATGCGCATTCCATTGTTGTTGGGTTAATGCTACTTTGTGCTTGGATAGTTGGTCTAACACTAGTCTTCTTTCGCCAATGTTATGAGGATTATCCATTTTTTCAAGGACAGTCTACAGTGGTAGTGATAGTAAAGTGGTATAGTTGTCAAGTATTGGCTAGTTCAGTGTTTGATAATCATGTTGCAGGGGCTATTTAATGGAAGTACTATTCATTGCATCTTAATAGATGGTTCTACAGTGTTATTCATTGGACTGTACTCTTCCTACATCCTATGGCAGAGTGGATTACACAATAGAATATGAAGTATGCCCAATGAAGTGGTATTTGTCTTGTCAACATCTTGTTATAGAGTGTGTAGACAAACTAACAGGTTATATTCTCTCATGCTTCACAATATTAGTTTGCAATCTTCTACACTGCACAGTGATTCAGGTACACCTGTATTCTACTCAATGTTGTCTTGAGTGACAGAGGACAGTTTTCACTCTCATTCTTTTGGACTATTAGTTCTTGCATAGTTCTATTTTTTCTTGTATATTTCAGGGGTATACTGTTCAGTGCAAATGTTATGATAGTTTTGACACATCCTATTATCTTCAAAGGTTTTTGTTGCACAACTATGGTATAGCTATGGTGCTTGCTGACAATAGGTATGTAGATACTTTGATGAACTCTTATTTCTTGGGGTAGTGGTATTTACTCTTTTTGGAATGTTTGGCTTGCATAATGCTCTATACAGTGATCCTATTTTACATTTTGGTCAGTTGCCTACTGATCTCTGTGATATAATTGTGATGTTAATGCTTGGTTTGGTATATCTCATGAAGGTTCTCTATTTTTTTCCAAGATAGTATAAATTCCCTTTGTCATTGTTGTCAAAGGGGGAGAAATGCTACTACTCTTTGTTCTTTACATGATAAGTCACAAGGGAAGCAATACATAGATTAGTTAAGTCATCAATGCCAAAGGGGGAGTTTGCTGGCATGATTTGTCATTGATGTCAAATATTTCTTTCAAAGTGATTGGTGGTGTTTGTTCGTGAACAATCATTTCATAGTTTCATTGTGTTGATTATCTCATTTATCTCATGATGCTTGATGCATGTCCATGTTCATTTAAATACATCTCATGGTGATGATGCATTCCATGATTCATATCAACTATGTGATAGGATTACTTGATGTCACAGAGTTGCTTCTTTACAATGCAGATTGTTGGTGAGGTGATAGGGTGTTGGTTTAGTCATCATGGTATTTTCACAAAAAATTTCCAACATAACATGAGTTTTTATTTTGTATAAAGTAAGAACAGGATCTCAAAGAATAGGATAGTGACCTTGCACAAGTATAAGAATAGCTAGAAGTGAATCGAGCTTTGGTGGATGCACCAAAAATGGTGAGATGCTAGATGAACTTCAAGAGGATCTCTTTAACTGATATAAAAATTGAGATCCCTAAGATACCAAAAACAAAAAAAAAGAAGGAAAGTGTTGATTGAGGCTATGGAGAAAGCAAAGGTTTAGAAGAGATGGGAGAATAGTTCATGGGGAAGGAAACTAATTGTGAAAAAGGAAAGAGCTACATTAAATCACTTTGATCAGTTTAATTTCATGCTTTCCAACACTAAGAGAAGAGCATTAAGAGAGGAGCATTAATTTCATGTTGTAGTTACAAGTGACATGTTAGACATACATGAAAATGTGGAAGCATAGACGAGGAAAGTGAACTGTTTCAAAAAATGCCTCAAAGAAATATGATATCATGGATACCTGATCTCCTGCAAGCACTTCAATTCATGTCTGCGGTGATGTAGGGCCTTCTTGCATCACCGTAGGCATGACTTGAAGTTCTTGCGGGAGAGCGAGTATCCATGATATCACATTTCTTTGAGGCATTTTTTGAAAGAGTTTTCTTGCCTTGTCTATGATTCCACATTTTCATGTATGTCTAGCAGGGCACTTGTAACTACAATAGGTCATTTTCATGTATGTCTAGCAGGGCACTTGTACTTGTGATGTCCATATGAGCTAGTCACCATTGAACTTGTGATTTGTGTATGATCTAGACACTGTTGTACTTGTGATATGTATGAGCTAGTCAGCTTATGTATATGGAGGTATGCTTGTGACAACCATTGTGTATGATCTTTGAGATTCTAGTATGAATGAGCCATTGTGAATATTCTAAATGTTTGTACACTAATGTTTGGTATGGACCCACCACTTGATGGAAAGTTATTATCAAAGTTAGTAACATTATATTATAATTGACTAAGTTGATAGATTACAAATACTTAATGAATAGTCATGGGTTAAAAGTGTGATTAGAGATGTCATACAAGAGGAGAGAATGAAAACCCTCTAACACTATGGGGAAAACTACAAAGCCTCTGATTCCCATGAGGGGATATGTAGGCAAGGTCATCATGAACCCTCAAGGCTTAGGTTGTAGGTCTAAGAAAGACCTTAATCTTAGGACCTTACCACTCTTTTGTGCAAGCATATAATGGACAATGATGAGTTGATGCCACCATGGAGAATGGAGACGTATTGAAGTTAATAGTATTAAGCTTCATGGAAGGTGCTCGATCGTTTAAGTTGGTAGTTGATGCAAATTGAATTAAAAAAAAAAAATAGTGCCCGAGGGGCAGATTTTGTAGTTATTTCATTTCTCGAGATTGAACACATGTTCATCTTCTCAATTTCCTAAGGATAGTGTAGTGTATAAAAATGTAACCCTTTAAATTTTCTCACTTGTTTAGGCCCTCTTTTTAAAAAATGAAATTAATATTGCCTTAATTTAGTGTTGTTAAATGTACCCCTTTACATTTTCACACTTATTTGTGCCCTCTTAATTAAATTGATCTTAAATTGAGCCTTAATTATCCCTTTAATTCATTTACAAGCCTAATTAATTACATTTTCTGAAGGGGAAACCAGTCAATAAGTAATGCCTAAACATAACACTTTACATTAAGCAATGTGTGTTCCAGGTATAGGGACCTAGGACCCATTTACCCATGGGTGAATGGGTCCTCCTTAGACCTTTGGAACTAAATTTTAATTATGTTTTTGGTGGTATTTTAACATTTTCAAATCCATAATTCAATGTCAACTTGTGATATTTGAATTTCAAGAAATTAAGGGTACATACCTATAAATATATGGTTATTTCACTAAGTTTCACCTAGATTTACAAGAGAAATTTTATGAGCATTATTCAATCATTTCAAGAGCAATCAAAGCATTTAAGAGCAGATATATCAAAGATCTATTGCAACATTCAATATCTATTCATCATGTCAAAGTCTTCTTGCATCATGCATGTTTTTGAAGCTAACATTGTTTCAAGATCAAGATCAAGCATTCAAATCATCATTTCAAGTGTCAAGATCCACATCCAATTCAGCCATTTAATGCAAGTTGCAAGTATCCTAAGATCTCCATTATCAAGGTTTCATTCAAGGGTTTGTTGAGTGATAACATAACTTTGTTCATTCTTCATTCCCTCTTTCATGCATGATTTCAATTCAAGGTTTGATTACCAAAATAGGGTTTGACCAAGGAAAACCCCCATTAACCCAAAAATAAACATTTTCCTCTCTTATGTGTGTGATTGTAGAATAAGGTTGAAGAAGGATTGAATACCTTTTGGAGTGCAAGATTGAAAAGTTGTTGAAGTTGCAAAAAATTGTCAAAATTGTCATCAAATCATGGAATCTAACCTACAGGTCTGATTTCTGACTTTTAGACACTGAAACCTAGACAATTAAAAATCTATAGATATGTGTTAGAGGCTCCCAAAATATTGTTGAAACCCCTGTACTTGGACCCATTTTCCCATGGGCGAATGAGTCTCAGATCAGCTTCCAAAAAGCACTTTTGGTGACTAGTACACATGTTTTTTCCCTTCTCAAATCTACAATCTATTTTCTGGTTATGCAAATATTGAGTTTAATATTGTTGTTTCAAGTGTTAGATTGCATTTTGGAGTTGATTTTCTATTTTTATTTTTTCTCCCCAAAGTGTTGTTTGACCTTGACCCCCATCCTTCAATCATAAGGAAATCTGAAGATTCTCACATTGACTTGATTCACCTAACAGTTGTTAGTCAATTCATTATGGGGATCTCATTTCCTAATGAAATAAAGGAAAATAGGCCTATGTATTATCATTTTGGTGAACCCTTTTCATTCCCCCTTAAAACCTATTTTTTGTTGTTTCATTTTGGAGAACCTAGCATTTGAGCATCATAACTTGCTGATTTAGAGTCCATTTTCAGCCTTTGATCTAGGTTTTGCATTCATCTACATTGCATTGCATTGATTTGCATCTCATTTAGGGTTCACTTGCATTATTTTTCATCTCATTTAGGGTTTTAGTTTTGCACTTTTGCTTCCTTTAAACTCCGTAAAATTAAAAAATCTCAGTCATTTTGTATAGTGTTCACATAATATTGCATAACCAATCACTTACAATAGAAAATTTAATCAAAATTGCATCTCAAATTAGGTCTTCTTGCTTGTCATTTATCATTATTTTTCACTTGCATTTAGACCTCATTTTACAAAAAATTGAAACTGTAACTTATTGTCTAAAACCAGAATCCAAAAACCATAGAAATCATCTCAAAAACCTGCAAATTATTTTTTTAAAACCTTGAAGTGAGATTCACCCATGGGTGAATGAGTCCCTAATCAGGGCTTTTTCTGAATTTCCAAGCATTAAACTGCTATTTCTTCCTTCTATGTTTTTGTATTTAGTTTGATGTTTCAGTTTCCATAATTTTTGTTATTTGAAATTATTCATATTAAGCATACTTTTTCAAATTGAGTGCATTGTTTGAATTCAAAATTGCATCTAAAAGACATCATTTTCAGATATTTGCATAACATAATAAAAAAATTATCTTGTTTGAAATTTGAAAATTGCTTTTACATACTTGCATTGCTCTTTACATTCCATGGTATTGGATTGCATTTTACCTATTATCTATTTTGGGTGCACCTTGGGTTTGTGAAACTTGTATGAGCTTCCCAACTTGGTGTCTTATTTCCAATTCTATCATGAGATGTAGTTTGAGACTCATGTCATCCCATGATACATCATTCACTATGGATCTTGAGTTTTCTAACTCTTTCACTCATAGTGTTGACACTAGTCAACCCACTATGGATCATACCCTCAACACTTCATTTCCCATTACTTCCCTACCCAAAACCAATGTGCTTTATGTTGATGCAATGATTACTAATGTTCCTCACGAGAACAAGAATGGATGAAGAGTTAGAAAGTTTGCAAAACTTTGTAAGTTCTAAATCCATCACCGACAATTCAATTCCTATGATACAAAATAGAAGAAACTTAATTAAAAATGAAAAAGGAATATAAATTGTGCTTAACCTTGATCACATCATTAATCATCACATAAGAAATAAAGAAAAGCATACTAGAAACCCTTCGGTCAACTTCATTGAAGTTCAACCTTGTAAGGGCCTAACCAAAATGTCACTTGACATTGCTTTCTCACAAAATGACATAATTAAACATGCACCCAATGGTCCTCTATACATAGCTGGAAGAATCAATGACAAGCCTACTAATGGGATATTAATTGATCCCATTTATGTAGAGAATGTGATCACTAAATAATTCTTATTTGTGTATGAGCTTTATCAAGATACTTATGAAAAACCAAAAGCATGGATTAAAACACATAATGATTTTACTTGCCCTACGATAGGTTCGATAACTCTTTCTCTAAAAGTTGGACCAAAAACATTAAGTGTCTCATTATCCATCATCCCGTCATTGGACCAATTTCATGTGAAGTTAGGCTATCCATGGCTTCACTCCATGAATTTCATCCTATCGGTTATGCATAAATGCTTAAAGCTTCCATTTGGTAATGAGATTTTTACTATATATCATAGTGGCTTTAATCTTATATCTTGTCATGGGAATTTCTCATTGGATTTCTTTTGGCCTAAACCTATGGAGCCTATTAGGCCTCATGAGGACTTATTTTTCAAATCCTATCCAAAGTTTAAAGCAAATCACATAAAAGAATTATCCCTTACCAATATGCCTCAACCCACAATTGATCCTCCTATCCTTGATGAAACCGTGATTGAACCAAAATCCCTTCTAAGTAACCAAGACCAAAACATGACAAATACTTTACCCATTTCCTATAAGAGACCAGGAGATAACCAAATAAGTCTCGTTGTGCCTCCTAAAATCAAACAAGTTTACAAAGCTAAAGAGAAAGTGGTTGAACAACCTCCCATGGTTCCTTTTGTTCCTCCCTTAAGGGAAGAAAATAAACCTATGGTTGATAAACCTGCTCCTACACAATCACAACTTAAAAATCAAATGAAAAGAAATCAAAATGCTAGAAAGCATAGGCGTAGACATCGTGCTATTGCTCGTTTGTTGTAAGAAAAAGAAGAAAGTAACAACATAGAAAATCAAAATTGAAACTTACCTCAAGCAATGCATGATGATTCTCCACCTTCACCAAAACAAGAAAGTAAAACCTCAAACACAACAAGAACAAGCATCATCTATGGATATTATCATTAGACCTATTGTGGTTAACTTGGATGATGATAATGAAATTGTAAAGATTGATGAACAAGTGCATAATGAGTTGAATTCATTTTTTTCCTCTTCTATGAGCTTAAATGATAACAATCGTGATGATCCTCCTATGAAGAGTGATTCACCATGTGTTGAACTTGGTGATTTTCCTAGTTTGGCACTTGACATTGTCCCTTTGGCTAGTTGTCTGCCTTCCGCATACAATGAACAATATTGGGATGTGGATGACCTACTAATAGGCTGACTCACATGTGCCTTACTAGTCTTTCCTTTTTTTTCTTTTCATGTTCTTTGTGTGATTGCATGCACGTAATGTGATTCCTCGTATCATTCTGTTTGATGTGTCTTCACGTTCATTCCTCTATTTATACCTTCATTCTTCTATATGTCATAAAAATTTATCTTTTCTTTTGTCTTGTGTTTTCCTTTTGGGGATGACACAAGGTGTCGAGACATTTAGGTCTCTTCCATGTTGACACAAAATGTTTTTCTTTGTTTTCACTCTCTATGTGTCATTCTTCAAGTTTCGTAAGTTATTTGGGGAATGATGAAATTTTTTGAGCTTTATGATAACATTGTAGCAAAGACATACGCAAACCCTAAATCCATGGATCCCCTATGTGTGATTTTGGGATTTCATTATGGGGAAACCCCTTCTTTTTTCATGACGTAGCTTCATTTGGAAACATATGACTTGGAATAGGGCTTTCCAAATGAGCTCTCATGTGTTGGCAGATGGTCATCACTCCCCTCGAGATTTGTGACATGGACTAGTTGTCTCTTGTGGATCCGTTAACTCTAGTAGTTGTATTAGGCATTAGCAGGTCGATCTTTTGGTGCAACGACAACTATGGGGACAACAATTGGTATCAGAACCAAAGGTGTCGGGTTTGAATCCCCTTGGGTAATTCTGAGGAGGAGTTTGTTGGTAGATGGTCAACGCTCCCCTCGAGATTCACGATATGGACTAACTGCCTCCCATGGATCCGTTAACTCTAGCAGTTGTATCGAGTATTAACAAGTCGATCTTTTGGTACAATGGCAACTGTGGGGCCAACATCATGTCTTCCTTATTGTTAGCATTTATCATTTGCTAATTTAAAGTAATTTCTCACAACATGTTAGCAATTTCTTTAAAGTGGGGGTATACATTAGCACTATCATTTTGGAGATCTTGGACTATATCTTATGTTTCATTGAGTAGTCTTCTTACTTCTTGTGATGTGTCTTCTTCTTGGTGGAGTCATTGGGTTTTATGTTCTCCAAGAGTGTGACCTTTCTTGGAATACGACTTTCCTCTTAGTGGTGATTCTACACATTGCATTCCCTAATTTGTGAATCTTTTATCCTAGACTTGTCCTCTCTTGGAGACATTAGGCACGATGTTCCCTAAGAGGAGACCTTATATGAACTAAGAAAAACCCCTTTCAATATGTCTTATCCTATGCACATTGTGTTCATAAGTGTTTAGCATAACACAACTTGCTAACCTTATGAAGCTCAAAGTTTCAACCCTTTGTCATGGACACCAAGCATAACACACTTTCATGCTTGCCTGTGGTGCCTTGTTTGTTCATAAGTGTTTAGCATAACATAGCTTGCTAAGCCTTATGGAGCTCAAATTTCGTATTGTGTGGTGCCTTATTAAAGTTACCAGAGGTATAACTTTGGTATGGTATGAGAGCCTAATAATATTCTCTCATTTTCCAACCTTGGGTGCTCACCTAGTGAACAACATATTTCACTAGCCTCTGTGAGTGTGCATTGTTGTTTGCATAGCGGACATCAAGTTCCACTTGTAAACATTTTTAGACAAATAGCTAAGGTGTGATCCACATCACGTTGGATAGTTGAGGCTTGATCCACCCCATTTTTTCTTTTTCTTTTCCATCTTTCTTTGAGTCTTTGACATTATATGATTATCTTGTCATTGCTACATATATGTTTAACATATGCATGTGTCTCCTTGTGCCTTTGTTTGTTTTTCCATGAGATCTTAGATCTTGCTGGCTTGATCACCATCCTTGACCTTTTTTGTCTTATCCTTCCAATGATTGTACAATTAGACCTCTCTTGATTGTCTACTTTAGTGCGAGTTTGATGCAAGGTCATCCTCTCACTAAAGTGGGGGCTAAATGTAGTGTAGAAAAATGCAACCTTTTACATTTTCTCACTTGTTCAGGCCCTCCTAGTTAAAAATGGACTTAATATTGCCTTAATTTAGTGTTGTTAAATGTACCCCTTTACATTTTCATACTTATTTGGTCTCTCTTAATTAAATTGAGCTTAAATTGAGCCTTAATTAGCCCTTTAGTTCATTTACAAGCCTAATTAATTATATTTTCCAAAGGGGAAATCTAACAATAATTAATGCCTAAACATAACACTTTACATTGAGCAATGTGTGTTCCAGGTATAGGGACCTAAGACCCATTCGCCCATGGGTGAATGGGTCCTCCCTAGACCTTTGGACCTAAATTTAAATTATGTTTTTGTGTATTTTAACATTTTCAAATCCATAATTCAATGTCAGCTTGTGATATTTGAATTTTGGGAAATTAAGGATACATACCTATAAATATAAGGTTATTTCACTAGTTTCACCTAGATTTACAAGAGAGCTTTTATGAGCATTCTTCAAGCATTTCAAGAGAAATCAAAGGAATTCAAGAGAAAATATATCAGAGATTTATTGCAACATTCAAAATCCATTCATCATGTTAAATTCTTCTTGCATCATACATTTTTTTGGAGCTAACATTGTGATGTAGGTTTCAAGATCAAGATCAAGCATTCAAAGCATCATTGGAAGTGTCAAGATCCACATCCAATTCAGCCATTTCATGCAAGTTGTTGGTCTCCTAAGATCTCCATTATCAAGGTTTCATTCAAGGGCTTGTTGAATGGTAACATAGCTTTGTTCATTCTTCATTCCCTCTTTGATGCATTATTTCAATTCAAGGTTTGATTACCAAAATGGGGTTTGACCAAGGAAAACCCCATTCACCCCAAAAAAAACATTTTTCTCTCTTGTGTGTGTGATTATAGATTGAGGTTGAAGAAGTATTGCAAACCTTTTGAAGTGAAAGATTGAAAAGTTGTCAAAGTTGCAAAAAGTTTTCAAAATTATCATCAAATTACATAATCTAACCCATAGATTTTATTTCTAACTTTCCGACACTGAAACCTGGACAATTCAAAAGCTACAAATTTGTGTTAGAGGCTCCTAAAATATTGTTGAAACCCCTATACTTGGACCCAAATGAATCTCAGATCAACTTCCAGAAAGCACTTTTGGTGGCTGGTACACATGTTTATGCCCTTCTCAGATCTGCAATCTATTTTCTGGTTTTGCAAATATTGAGTTTAATGTTGTTGTTTCAAGTGTTAGATTGCATTTTGGAGTTTATTTGCTATTTTTAGTTTTTCTCCCCAAATTGTTGTTTGACCTTGACCCCTATCCTTCAGTCATAAGGAAACCTGAAGATTCTCACATTGACTTGATTCACTTAAGGGTTGTTAGTCAATTTTTGTGGGGATCTCATTTCCTAATGAAATAAAGGAAAATAGGTCTATCTATTATTATTTTGGTGAACCCTTTTCATTCCCCCCTAAAACCTATTTTTCATTGTTTCAGATAGAAACCCTTCTAGTTTTCAAAATAATTCCATCCAAGGATTACTAGTGTTCAATAAAGACTGGTTTGGAGATGAAAACCTTCATTCCATTTTGAGTGGTTTCATAAGTTGGAATCACCATTGCATTGACAGTTACAAAGTGATTTTAAGATTCAGTTGATATTTTATTGTGGTTTATGATTTTAAGTATTTGGATTTGTAGAGATCTTCCAAGTTTTTTGCTTGGTGTGTGATTTTAGTGTGTTTTTTGTGTTGCTTATAATTATGATTTTAACTTTGGGTTATGGTGATTATTTTATCTTTTGCTCACATAAAAAATCAAAATTTTGTTAGCTTTTTGAGAATTGAATAACTTTAGATTTTTTTATTAGTCAATTGTACTTTTGAAAGGAGTTAGATTTATAAGTGTTATAAATTAATCTACTTTTAAGGTGATATTGATGGATACTAGCTATCAATAATTATTTTTTATGAATTATAACATTTTAGTGATGGCTTGCAACCTGTTGTTCCATTCTTGGGTAGTTGTATAGTTGGTTAGTAATGTAAACTAGTTTGTTATAATACTTATATTAGTCCTTAACTATTTCCATATTGTGTCATACAACTCACAAATCCATCCAATTCAATTTGCAACAATATATTATTTGGATAGATTCATTCTTGTTGATCATACAAAGAATTTCAATGGTTAATAGGTAGATCAACAATGAGGCATTGCCATCTTTAACATATTACACCACTCAAAGGTTTCAACATCTCATTTTGGGTAATAATTTATTTGCTTTTAGTTTCATGCCAACCATTTGATGAAATTCTCATATTTGAAAAATTATGGAAATATGTATCTGAGTTTGGTTCAAATATATTTGTTAACGAATATCATTCATTATTGTAATAATCTTGAAGGTATTATGTCATATTATTGTATTTCCAATTATTTTCTTTGTAATAGATCCTTGAAAAAAAGCATCATCAATTTCCATTTTGTTTTCTATCATTCTTTGCCTTGCATGGCGTGAATTGAAATTAGGTGAGTTAATCTACCATTTTTGGATAATGCAACTTTGTTTGCATTCACCACTAGTTAGTTTAGCTAGAGCAATTATATGATTTTTTAAAATTGTAAGTTGGTTAGCTTGTCACCGACACTTTTCAATTAATTTTTCTTTGCCTTTATTCTTACTTCGTATGATCTCACCTTGCTCATTTTGGGAATTGGGTGATTAAAAAGAGTACAATTGAGTTGATTGCAAAAAAAAATTAAGATTTGAGCTAATGCCCTATGGGGGTTATTACAAATTGTGTGATTAGCTAGGATATCGACTTCTTGATTAGCTTCCCTATATGTGTGTTAGATATTAAAGTCATTGAATGAGGTGGGAAGGGGCCACACACTTTATAAAATATAACTTTCAATTGAGAGAATATTTTTTCAAATCACATTTATAATTATCTGAATCTCCCTTAATTTGAATTCAATTACATCTTAAATTCCTACAAAGATCCATTTTGAAGACTAGTGCTTAAGCTTCGACTTCATTATTAGAGCCATATTTGAGCTTCTTAGATCCAATTAATAAGGGTATCCCTTATGCATTCTGAATAATATAATCCTATTCTATATTTACGAGATTTCCTTTAGAAGCCTTATCAAAATTGAGCTTCATTGATCCATCTTTTGTAGGAGTCTATTTTTCCTTCTATCTTTTACTCTCGAAGTCCAAACCACCCACCCCATGAACAAAGAGCTTAATTATTACTTATCTTCATTTTATTTATCATAAATATTTATCTACTGTAATAAACTATGATAGTTTGTTTCCTTCCAATGAGTAAACTTAACCTATTAATGAATGAGGTGGAAATAAAAATGGGCATGGTAAAGAAGGAATGATTGATGGGGATCAAAGAATAAGTGGGTATTTACATAAATTTAGGGTTTATTCCATCATCCAAAGATAGTTAGAACTAAAAGGAGCTTTGTGAATAGAAACCTACATGCCCATAGTATTATTAAGCGCAATCCTATACCAAACATAACCTTATTGTTAAAACATGTTGTCTTCCTCTTTCTCTGAAACATTTTTCCCAAATGTTTAAAAAGGAATAAAATGTGAAATGATGATTATTTGTGGTGACATAAATAAAATCATGGAAATAGAGTGCAAATAAGTTAGAAATTAGAAGTATAGAGTTATGCCAAGTTTTGGTATTTGTGTGTCTTTTGGGGGGATTGATGGCGCATTCACTTGAGCAGACTCTAGGTGAGTTAGGGAAGTGCCCTGCCCAGGCTCCTCTCTCAAAGGATACTCTCCTCAAGCCATTGAAGGTACCCATGTAAACAAAAATGGAAAAAGATGAGTGGTTGTTTTGAAAAGCAACGCCCTAGAAGTTTGGAGCTTGAAAAAGCATTCCTCCTTGCTCACTGATCTCGAAACCATGAAGAACACCATAAAAGCATGGGTCCTCAAATATTCATTGAGAGAAAAGGGAAAATCTTCTTGCTCTAGATGCCAACTTGCAAAAATGAATAATGAAAGACAAAATCTCTCTTAAATAAGTTGAGGTTTGAGAAAATCTACTTTCTTTTTGCTTTAAAACTTCTTGAAGCTAATACTGAGCAGGTGCATCAAACTTGGACACTTTTTGATGTTGAAAGATAAAACTTGAAAAAATTGACCAAGGCATTGAACCTTGGGCACCAATCTCCTCTTGTGGCGCTTTTCCTCTCTAGAATCAAGCCATTTTTTCACCATTTTCATTTTTTTTGCTTGATTTTACCCTTGGTTTAATCTCAATTTTTGGGAGCTCAGTTGATGTTGTGAACTGGCAGAATGATCCATCCCGGAGTTGGAGTGAATCTGACAAAGTTGTCCTAGAGGCTATTTCTGATAAAAACTTCATTTGTCCCCTCAAAAAGTTGGGCGCCCCTGGCTCCTTGGGGCACCCAAGCTTACCATTTTTATGTTTTTCAAGTTTTGCTTGCTTTCCTTGATCTTCTGATGATTTTGCAATTCTAGATGATTTGGGAGTTCGACAAACTGTTGGATGGGTTTATTAGATAGCCTGATGAATTTTGAAGGGGGTTCTCTAGAGGCTGCATCCTCTGAAAACTAAATTTGGGGCCTCAAAAGCTTGGGAACCCCTAGCTACCTGGGGCACCCATGATCACCAAAGTTAGTCATTTTTTTCATATTTCCCAATTTCCTGCTTTCTTCCCTAATCTTCTGATGAATTCACAATACTGGGAGTTAGAATGATCCGATTGACTGACTGTCAGATTTGTTGGATAGCTCGGAGGATACTGAGGGGGTTTCTTTGGAGGCTTCATCTCTTGAAAGCCGCATCTTGGGGGTCAAAAGCTTGGGCACCCCTGGCTAGTTGGGGTGCCCAACTCCCTTGGAGTTAGTTTATTTTATGTGATTTTCACCTTTCTTTTGACTTCTGATAATTTTCATGGTTTTACCCCTCCGATCAATTGGTGATATCTGATGCTTGTCAACTTCAATGGATCTGCTGACAATTGCGTTGGAAAGCCTGATCAAGACTGAAGAAGTCATGCCAGTGGTTATGACTACAAATTCATCCATTTGATGCCCCAAAAGCTTGGGCACCTTTCTCCTTCTAGGGCACCCACCATTACCAAACTTAGACATTTTCAAAAGGTTTTCATTCTTCAAACTTGAACCTTTATGTCATACGTTCCTTTTGATCTAGATTTGCCGATGGTTAACAAGTCTGATGATCTGACAAAGACATCCACTGCGAAGCTGATAGAATCCTAAAGAGATTGAGCACATTAGAAAACCCTAATTGTTGGATTAGGTCCTCCAAAAGGCCAGATGCCCTTGGCCACTTGGGGCACCCAAAGTTCACAGACTTAGATATTTTCTGATATTTTCCTAGTTTGCATCCCGCCACTTGGTTGAAACCTCTTCAATCAATTTATGATTCAGGCTGACTAGGTGATCTGATGATTGCGTTGTTGGAATCACTGTGGAGATGAGAAGATTTTGAGCAACATTGTATGGGAGCACAAACCCTAATTTCATCATTTGATGCCTAGAAAAGTTGGGCACCTATCTCTTTATGGGGTGCCCATAGTCTCCAAACTTAGTTTTTATTTTGCAAATTTCAACTTCTTCCTTCGTTTGGCATGCTTTCCTTTTCCTTGCTTGTTGGAGGTGAAAAATTTCTAAGGCATGAGTGTTTGGGCGCCTAGACTGAGCTAGGGTGCTTGGAGTCTCCAGTGAGCCAAAATTTTGCATTTTCAACTTTGACAACTTCCTTTCTCCATTCTTCGATCTACATGTACGTCCATCATTTCTCATCTTCTGTTCAGTGTTTGAATGTTTGAATTTGACTCCTAGTAGCTGAATAATGTCCATTAACGACTTTGGAGCTCCTAAAATGCTTTCTAAAAAAGTAGAATAGACCCAATAGGGAAAAACTGATCTTTTTGCGATTCTGATTGCACCAGTCTGATGAGGAAGTATTTTCAACCAATCAAAATCAGTTTGAACCCTAACAACCAAACTTTCTATTTTTAGAAATTTTTGTGAGCATCCATTTCAAAAGAAACCCAAAAAAACCTAGAAAAAGTTTTTTTTAGAAAGTTTCTAAAAATAGCAATTTTCCTAAAATTTAGGGTCAAAAAATTGAGATCTGGGTTTTTTAGAATTGGTCGCTCTGAGTAGACCTAGATCGTCATATTTTGAAAATTTCAAGTTTTTTCCCCTCATGCAAGACATCTAAACCCCAATTTTGACAAGATTTTTACTCATTTCTTCAAAATGCCTAAGTGTAGCAAAAATTTTAATTTGGGGTACAACAAGATATCCTGGGATGTTCTCAAAACATAGTTGTTTGTATCTATCAATGTGCAATAATCTCCTTCCACTAGGTCATCTTCCTCATCTTGGGTATCATGATTCCTTCTTCTATCATTATTACTTTCAGACCTTGGTTGGGAATCATGTTGATCATTAAATTGAACTGTTATGGCCTTGTCTTTCGGCTGTGAGGATGAACTAGAAGGATTTGCACTAGATGATGTTTTTTCATTTGAATGAGGACTTGAAGATGATAAGCAGGCTTGAGGGATCTGGGTCTCAGGGATAGGAACCTTTATAGTGGATTCTAGGAAACTGAGTTTCCTTTTCATCTCAGTATTTACTGCTAGTAATTCTATCTCTTTCACTCTTTTCTCTAACTCTTCATTTTCCTTTATCAACTTATCAGATAATGAGATAGACTCATTTTGTAGTGTGTCCTTTTTAGAGGAGCCTCCCTCATTTATCTTCACTCTACCCATGGGTTTCTTTCCTTTATTAGAATTGTGGGGAACATGATTTGTATTATTAGGAGGAGGGTTAACTGGGATGGAAGCCTTTTCAGCAGTGTTGGTCTATTAATTTACACCACCATTATCAACAAAGGGAACTACGGGGACCCTTGTTACAATCTCTTCAACAATAGGACTAGTTTTTTGGACAATTTTAGTTGCTAACATGTCCAATTCCTTCATTTACTCAACCTTTCTTCGCAACATGTCTCTCTCCACCATGGCTTCCCTTATCCTTCTCTCTTTCTCTTCATCAATCTTCTTTCTGTTCTCATTTCATCTTAAGGCTCTTTCTCTAAGATATTGCATGTCATTAATAACTTCTTCCTCTTTTGGTAAAGCAGTGTCAGCATCTGATGCTACTACAGTTTTAGTTTGATTAGGAACATTGTTATGGGGATATTCATCAAACCGAGTTAACAAATCTAGAGGAATGGGAGTATATGGGTGGGAATTTGGGGTCAAACATCCATCAACTCTAGTGTTTCTAGCGCTTGCATTATCTATTTGTATTGTCTCTCTCCCTCCTTTCCATGGCTCTTAAGCCTTGATCTGTGGGTCGATAATTCACAATAGACTTCATTGTAACTTCTCCTCTCTCAGTAGAGGTGCTATAACTAAAGTCTAGCAAATTCCTTTCACATTCAGAGCTAGAACTAGAATAAATTTCACAATTAGGGGTCAGATGGGGAGTAGACTTACATGTTTCAGCATCCTTTTCTTTTACCCATTTTCCTCGAGTGTGCTTGGACAATTCTCCTTCCAACTTCTACTTCAGATGCTTCTTCATGTGGCCACACGTTCCTCACATTTGTACTTGAATCTTCTTCATGTTCGTCAACCTTTTCAAATTTTTTTATTCTTCTTCTTTACTTCTTTGGTATCTTTAAACATAGGCATGCACTGGTGCAGAGACTTCAGAGTCACCACCCAAATTCCTTGGGACAAATTTGTAGCAATTGTGTTACAATTTATGCAAATTTCACAAGATCCTTGGAAACTCAAACAAACTTTGACAAATGCGAAATGATTTTGAATGAAATTTGAACACAAGCCTTTCAAAACAAAAGGGCGGAAATCTTAACATGAACTTTGATGTGACACTTAGCAAAGATTTGAGCAATATTTAGCAGAAACTTAAAATAGACCGACTCTATAAGTAGACATCACCATATATTATAGTGATCTTTGATAAGGCACTCTGGAGAGCTAATATTTGTAAATCTTACGTCCCCAGGGAAGTTGCCATTCTATTGGTTTTTTTTTACGAACCAATAAGATCTCAACAAGCACCTATGATCTTTCCAGACTCAATTCTCGAATACCTAAGGGATAGTTGGCCAACAAATGAGATGTAGCACTAATGCTTCTTCTCTTGCACTTTAGGTTCTGCAAAACCTAGGAGGGTAATCCCACAATGTATATCCTATGACTCTTCTAAACAATTAATTGATACATTGCATAACAAAGAATATGTATTCCCATAAGAGGCATAATAGATGAAAACCTTCAAGAAATTGACACTTCCTTGAGAGAATTACACACCTAAAACCGAGAATACAATACAACACCAACCACAACAAATGATAGATCAATTTAAAGATTATTTATAAGTTATGTTCTCAAATTGGATAACCAGAACCATAGGGAATGCTTATAAGAATTGAGACTAGTGCCATATCTGTAGGCTAGGAGTCAAAGCAAATTGAACTGCAAGGTAAATTTAATCCTAAACATCCATGATCTACCTGAGGTTCCTTTGCAATTCACAAATTAATAATCAAATTCTATGACTACTTATCATATCCGATTAACTTGCATATAAAATTATGATTTGATCTAAGCATTTTAATTGGCCCTTTGAACCAGAGCTAAAATCAAAGCATACATCAAATCCTAATAACCATGAAGATTAATGAAATGATCTTTGATCAAAGTTTTCATTAATAATCTAGATACAGAGTAAAATTGGAGAGACTATAGACTCCAAAAACTTACATTATCATTTAGATATTCCCAGGAACCCTACAATTGACAAAATTCACTAACTAGACTCAAAGCTTAAGATAAAGACTTCAAACATATTCGCTCTATGTTTACAAATTGCATAATTTGGATCCATAATTCAACTTGAGACCCACACTAATGGCCTTAAATTCCCTTTTATGGAAACAAGGGAGAAAAACAAGCTTCAGGCTACTAGTACACATGTCACATCCTAATTGGACCACTACAAGACATATTCCCTTTGCAGTAATATTTACACTTTCCATTGGAGGGAATACACATGAGACAAATATTATTTCCATTTGCTACAAGGAGCAAACCTTCCTTCCAAAATCCACGTGATGAAAAGAATATCCTTTAAACCGTCATAGCACATCCATTCCATCGGGAAAAATGACAAAATTCATAAAGATAGAAAAAGTAAACCAATTTCCCAGTCAGCATCCGCATCATCAGTGACTAGCATTTACCTTTGGTACCCTTAGTCAAGAGACACATATCTTTATACATTATAATCTCAAAGGCCAAACCTGTACTATACTTGACCAAGTATATGTGTTCCATTTTTTTACTCACAAATCCAATTCATCTATAAATATCCTTTTCCATTATTCATACTATGCCTCAAATGGCCAATTGAAATCAAATATTTCATCCATCCTCTTCCTATAAGGGGAGTACTTTGTCATTACTAAATGAGCTTCCTTGTCAAATTCTTCAAGAAAACTGATGATGAAAGATAATTTCTCCAGAGCATCTTTCAATATGTTAATTTCAACCTTCTCACATATAAAATTTCCTGAGAAACAATTGTAGTGTCCACCTAATGCTTCCACATCTATTGGGGCTTCACCTCATCATGGGTATGTTGAATGTCAAGCAACAACGTCAAATTTGCTTGATCATTCTTGGCCTTTAATTCTCTTATTTTATGTTCTACTGGGGCAACATACCCTTGGAACTTTTGTTCTTTAACCTCACTGAAAAATTTGTAAGTTGGGACCACCTTTGGATATCTATCCTCCTGTTACTTAGCCCCAATTTCCACGAGCCTCAAATTATCAGCTCTGGGAATCCATTTATCTAGGATTGGAGTCCCTAATTCCCTATCTCTCAAAGACAACCTTATTGCTCGCAGCATCAAAGAATAATTAGCATGAACACTATTCAATTTACCTTGAATTTTCTTATTTAGGTGCTTCAGAACAATATGAACAATCTTTGAATTGTTCTCATACATTGTGTCCTATGTTTGTTCAAGCAATTTCTTGTATATCTCAACATGCTTAAGCAGTTGTTCCCTTGTAGTTTCATTAGATGGAGTTGCACTCGATATGCTTGGATCCTCTATTGCAATTGACTCCTAACCCATTTTGTAAGGCACAATTGACAATGATTGTTCAAGTGGAAGAGACTGAAGATGAGTCATAGGAGGAATGGGAGTAGTATGGCTCGAACTAGTTGGCCCTTGAGATTTCAATATTTCCACTTGTTGTTTCCACAATGCTAGCTCTGTTTCAAGCTCAACAACCTTTTGTTGACTCTTATCATTTTCATCTACAAGGTTATTATATTTTCTCCTATAATCATCTCTTTCATCTTAGAAACCAAGATCAGATTTGCAAACCAAAAAGACCTTCCACAGAAGAGAAAATCAAAAAAAGCAGAGAGGTTGCAAAAAGATGTGCAACATAATATTATTCGAGAATTCATAATTACAAGATAATGATTTGCTTTATAAAAGCAAAGATGCATAACCCTAATCTTATCTTGAGCAACAAGATAGCTCAAAAGATAAAGATAAGAACCTAAAACTTAGGAATTAAATATGCCTAAGTAAACTTATGCAAATGTGTAATTAAATATTAATTACACCAACACCCCCCCATAAGCGCAACTTAGGGAGAAGCAGATTATTATGCAAAGATGAGTCCCGACAACAAGGCCTGATCAGTACTGATGTACAAATGCAAAGATGAGGTAGAGAAGGAAAACCTAGTGGGACAAAACCCCCCTACAATGAGATGACTGCTGCAAAGAAGCATTGGAAGAACACTGTGGAGTAACACTGGAACCTGAAATTGGCAAGCAAGGAAAGATGCTTCTGTTTACTACTGAAACCAGATGAGAGTCATTGATTGACTCAAGGAATCATGATAAAGCAACAGCAGACCCGATGCCATGGAACATTGGAAAACTCACAAACTAGAACAACCCTGAAATCTGTGAAGCAACAATAGATGAGATGATGACATAATCTGGAAGCCGTGTATCTCAATGTCGATGCCAAACTGTGACTAAAACTCTTCCATGGGAAGGAGTACCATGAAGATTCTGGAACATTAACCATAAAAGCATGGCCCTCAAACTGAGATGGATCCAATGTGGATCATTAACCATAGGATCTCAATCTAAAGTGTGAACCGGATGTGAATCTGATATGTGTCAAGCAAGAGAAAAAATGTGGCCAAAAGAAACTAAGAAACCAGATATACCCATACGAGCTTCCAACAAATCAAAATGGATATGGAGATCAAAGTGTATGCACACTCTAATCAGATTTATTATGCAAGAAACCCCCCTGAATGGAACTTTATCTTAGTTCATTTATTACAATAACCCGACGATTGTAAAAGGAGAGCATATAAACATGCATAAATAGAAAAATAAAATAGACCTCAGATCTATGTAGAGGACTGAATCAGCTTTCCAACGCCGCAAGAATGATGAAAAATGGATCACCGAGTCAAAAGATATGCCCTCCGAAGCAAAATCTGCAACATCTGAGTTCAAAGACCTGAAAACGTAATCTGGAGAAAAATATGGTAAAAACACCTACACCACTGGATCGGCGGCAGAATCAGCTTTCCAACGGTATCTCGTTTTCCCGATTTCGATACCATATGCCCAAGTTACGGCCTCTGGAAGAAAACAACTCCAAAATGGGGAAAACACAGCGCGCCATTAAATTTGACGATCATACGGCCGTCACAGCAAAAATACGGTCCTAAATTTGACGGTCAAACACCCGTCGGCGCATTTTCCCAATTTGCCTTATTTAAAAAAAATGTTTTTTTAAAAAAAAAACACATAGGAATTTTTTTGTTTTAAAAAAAAATTTAAAAACATAATTGGTGGGGGGGCATGTGGGCCACCCCCCCATAATGGCGCAGTACACCTATGCAGGTTGCGCAGGTCCACCCGTGGTACTACAATTTTTCAAAAAACTTTTTGTTTTTTTTATTTTTATTTGATTTTTTTCTTTTCAAAAAAACCTTTTGTGAGATTTGTTTTTTGAAAAATTTAATGATTTTTTTTTTCATGCAGGTAAAAAAATAAATTAAAAAAACTTGGAATTTTTTTTTGAAATGCGTGCATAGCCGTATGGCTTTGAAACAAAAAAAAATTGCCTCAGAAGTTCCCAACGCTAAAATAGGGCATGTTTTATGTCGATTTTCATTTCTCGAATGCTCTGGATCTGATGGCGAAGTTTGATATGCCTGAAAATGCACCAGAGTGTCGCTACTCCCAGATCTGACAAATCTTCAAACCCTCATAACTCTAGCATAAAATGTCGGATTCAAGCGAAACCAAAGTTGATCTTGACTTTTTTGACAACCCTGAACTCGAATATGAGCTCATATTTCCTCCAACATGCGCCGAAAGTAACCATACAAGAACACCCATTTAGAAAGACAAACTCAAGGTATGAAACCCTCGAGGAATCCCAAACAAACCCTGCAATGTTTTTCTCAAAAATCTGAGAAGGGGCTACAAATCAAGGCTCTGATACCATCTTAGAAACCAAGATCAGATTTACAAACTGAAAAGACCTTCCACAGAAGAGAAAATCAGAAAAAGCAGAGAGGTTGCAAAAAGATGTGCAACATAATATTATTCGAGAATTCATAATTACAAGATAATGATTTGCTTTATAAAAGCAAAAATGCATAACCCTAATCTTATCTTGAGCAACAAGATAGCTCAAAAGATAAAGATAAGAACCTAAAACTTAGAAATTAAATATGCCTAAGTAAACTTATGCAAATGTATAATTAAATATTAATTACACCAACATTTCAAGAGTGAGGTCTTCCACTATTGATTTAGCAAACTTTACAACATTCACAACTATATCACCTACTTCCAAAGTTGGGGTGTTAGTGACTCTCTTTATAACCAAATTTCCACTAAAATCAGATGGTTTAGCAACCACCATCTTCCTGGATCCTAGACATAAGGACCAAATTGACAATGCATCCCATTCTTCACTGAATGTTGACCCCTGAAGTGCCATATTTTCCTCTTCTTTAGTTTGGAGCAAGGGCCTTCAGACCTCCTTATAGTATCAAGCACTACTGCATCAACAATTTCCCATTCGAGTAGCAACAATACACCACTCTTCTACACAAGCTCTCTACCTTTCTATGGAATTCAACCTTCATGAATTTCCTTACATTTGCTTGAATGGTGTTTTTAGCGAGTTCCAAATGTAGAATCCTTTCTCTGACTACCCTCTCTACATAATCTGAGGTTTTTTCCCTCCATGCAAAATCTTTGAATGCCCTTGTTTTAACGAAAGAATCATCCTCCATGAATGCTTTGTAGGATTCCATCCTCAAATCATCTACATTGTTTAAACCACTAAGGTCAACCTTTACAAGTCTAAGGATACCTTCTATTGAACTTGAGGAAACTTCCCTCATGGGAGAGGGAATTCCTTGTATCTCTTCAGGAGTGATAAGGATATCATCGTCCTTTATATCAGGGTAATCAACCACTCCTTTTACTTCAATCTTTTTTCCTTTTAAGGGGTGGTTGCTTTGATGTAGTAGAACTTCCTAGAGGAAAATCAACATCAGTCACAATAGGAGGAACCTATCTTGAAGGTAACAACACTAGTCTCTCAGGAGAAGCTTCCCTTGATCCCTCAAACATGGTAGGAGTTGGTAATGTTTTCTCTTTATCTATTGTCTTCTTCTTCCTGGAATAAATTCTTATTTGCTTAGGTGGTTGATAAATGGGCCTTTCCTCCAATACCACAGTGATATATTCTTTGGTTGCCATTGATTTTCCTTTATCTATGACCACACACTCTTTCCTTAAGACACCACTATGTTCTCAAAATTATTCAGAACATACATGATCTCGTTGAATGTGCCTTGTATATTGGGAAAAGGGTCATACTTACGATCTCTTCTTTACCTCTTTTACATCATTTTATTGATAGCAAGGTATTTAACTTTCCTTTCATCTTGTTCTGGGAAGTCAAGAATATTTCTAATTAGATCCTCAGGATAGTAGAAATTGTGCACAAAAACACCGAGTCTTTTTTCTTCTTTCAAGGTAGTAATAAAGCCTTTAGTATCCTAATTCCTTGGGAACACAGTATCCAATTTGTATGGTGCAAGAAGATGTAGCAATTCCTTCCATGCTCTTTTTTCCATAACAAAGTCAACAAACACAATCCATTCTAGGAGAATCG
The DNA here is from genome assembly GCA_007258455.2 of Sequoia sempervirens. NCBI lineage: Eukaryota > Viridiplantae > Streptophyta > Pinopsida > Cupressales > Cupressaceae > Sequoia > Sequoia sempervirens. Next base: position 169,940,969 of record VDFB02281492.1, on the reverse strand, counting down.
AGCCCTTCTTCGCCATATTGGGAAAGTGTGTTGCTTAGGATGCTCCCAATTGCCTCATGACTTCAAGGAATCCAATCCTCAATGGCACATCCATTGGTAAAACATATGGGTCTATGTTAGTACCATAAACTATGAAGACTGTTGTACTCGGGTATAGGATCAAATCTCCCCAATTATGGCTCAGATTCAAATCAATTATCTTCTCCATGGGCCTCAGGAACTCATGTATTTATTTGGGAATCCTCGGTGGCTCATAGACCAGATATCTCCTCAATTTCAATGCAAAAGAATTATGGAACACTACATAATTATATTTCTGGTCATCCTTATCAAGAATCTGAGTCCAACATTGGACACGAAAATCAATACCATCCTCCTTCTTTAGTGTTATCCTTCTTAAAATTCTTTTCCCCTTTAAACAAGAACATATGCATTAACATGGAATACCACCAAAAATTCACCCAATCCTTTCCTCCTTTCAATTCAACCAAACCCTTGTGAATATTCTTTGCCAAATATGTGGCATAGTCATAGACTACATTGAAGGCCGGATGTTGGAGATGTGATGCCATGTAACTATACTCTCTTTGTAATGTGTCAGGTGAAGTGAAACCAATAATTTGGCATAAGGAATATATAGTTTTCTTGAAGTAATTTGTGAAATACTTCATTGGGAAAGGCTCCAACTCATTTTTACCAATCATTACTTGTTTCCTATTTTTCCTAGTACTAGTGCTAGCAGTATGCATAGGTAACATTGTCATTCTGATCAGCACCCTTGTGTTCTCATATTCTTTTCTGATGACATCCATGTCAATAGCAACCATATCTTTGTTCCACTCATGCAGCTAAAAAATATCTACAATTTCTTCCTTGGTTATCCTCACCATCTTCTTCCCATCGAATGCTCTGACTACCCTAGAAATTGGGTCCTATCTTGAGGCAATATCCTTTAACAAGTGAAAATTCATATACACATTGGGAACCACCATTTTTCCCATATCTAGTCTCTAAGGGTTGCAAATAGGGACCCCAATATTTTTGTTCCCAAACCTGTGCTAAAATAATTGCCATCTTGTGTAAGGAAATTTGGCGTTCTTGATAAAACACTACTTGCCAAGTAGCCCCTCCCTGACTTTAGGGCCATAGAACATAACCTTTCCCTCAACCTTTGTATTTTTGGAGGGTTTCAATTGATCCACTACATCCCGAGAGATTTGTCTGGGTTGAGTTACTGAAGTGGTGGTTTGTGCTTTGGGCGCCATTGGCAGCGAGAGAGGTTCGGGTCAAGTTAGGATTTCAACACAAAAGGTTTCAATTAACTAGTCTCACAATTCAATCCTAAGGCTTGACTCAAATGAAAATTCTAAAAGGTCTCACAGAGTTACGACCTTTTAAGGACAAAATTAACCTAAATAAAGTAATTAAAATAAAGCATAAAAGCTCGTTCGACTGAAAGCACAGTGAAAACCAACCCCAATCCAGAGAATTCAAATAAAGAAAAAATAATCAGATTCTATGACTACTCCATGATCCATGTGAGGTTGCTTTGCAATTCATGAATTAATAATCAGATTCTATGACTACTTATCAGACCTGATTAACTTGCATATGAAATTATGATTTGATCTAAGCATTTTAACTAGCCCTTTGAACCAGAGCTAAAATCAAAGCATACATCAATGCGTAATAACCATGAAGATTAATGAAATGATCCTTGATCAGAGTTTTCATTAATAATCTAGATACAGAGTAAAATTGGAGAGACTATAGACTCCAAAAACTTACATTATCATTTAGATATGCTCAGGAACCCTTCAATTGACAAAATTCACTAACTAGACTCAAAGTTTAAGATAAAGACTTCAAACATATTTGCTCTATGTTTACAAATTGCATAATTTGGATCCAGAATTCAACTAGAGACCCACACTAATGGCCTTGAATTCCCTTTTATGGAAACGAGGGAGAAAAACAAGCTTCAGGCTACTAGTACACATGTCACATCCTAATTGGACCACTACAAGACATATTCCCTTTGCAGTAATATTTACACTTTCCATTAGAGGGAATACACATGAGACAAAGATTATTTCCATTTTCTATGAGGAGAAAACCCACCTTCCAAAATCCATGTGATGGAAATAATATCCTTTAAACCGTCGTAGCACATCCATTCCATCAGGAAAAATGACAAAATTCATAAAGATAGAAAAAGTGAACCAATTTCCCAGTTAGCATCCACATCATCAGTGATCAACATTTACCTGTGGTACCCTTAGTCAAGAGACACATATCTTTATACATTATAATCTCAAAGGCCAGACCTGTACTATAATTGATCAAGTATATGTGTTCCATTTTTTTACTCACAAATCCAATTCATCTATAAATATCCTTTTCCATTGTTCATACTCTGCCTCAAATGGCCAATTGAAATCAAATATTTCATCCATCCTCTTCTTGTAAGGGGAGTACTTTGTCATTACTAAATGAGCTTCCTTGTCAAAGTCTTCAAGAAAACTGATGATGAAAGATAATTTCTCTAGAGCATCTTTCAATATGTTAATTTCAACCTTCTCACATATAAAATTTCTTGAGAAACAATTGTAGTGTCCACCTGATGCTTCCACATCTGTTGGGGCTTCACCTCATCATGGGTATGTTGAATTTCAAGCAACAACGTCAAATTTGCTTGATCATTCTTGGCCTTTAATTCTCTTATTTTATGTTCTACTGGGGCAACATACCCTTGGAACTTTTTTTCTTTAACCTCACTGAAAATTTTGTAAGTTGGGACCACCTTTGGATATCTATCCTCCTACTACTTAGCCCCAATTTCCATGAGTCTCAAATTGTTAGCCCTAGGAATCCATTTATCTAGGATTGGAGTCCCTAATTCCCTATCTCTCTAAGACAACCTTATTGCTTGCAGCATCAAAGAATAATTAGTATGAACACTATTCGATTTACCTTGAATTTTCTTATTTAGGTGCTTTAGAATAGTATGAACAATCTTGGAATTATTCTCATACATTGTGTCTTGTGTTTATTCAAGCAATTTCTTGTATATCTCAACATGTTGAAGCAGTTGTTCCCTTGTAGGTTCATTAGATAGAGTTGCACTTGATATGCTTAGCTCCTCTATTGCAATCGGCTCCTGACCCATGTTGTAAGGCACAATTAACAATGATTGTTCAAGTAGAGAAGACTCATGATGACTCATAGGAGGAATGGGAGCATTATGGCTCAAACTAGTTGGCCCTTGAGATTTCAACATTTCCACTTGTTGTTTCCACAATGCTAGCTTTGTTTCAAGCCCAACAACCTTTTGTTGACTCTTATCATATTCATCTACAAGGTTATTATATTTTCTCCTATAATCATCCCTTTCAAGAGTGAGGTCTTCCACTGTTGATTTAGAAAAATTTGCAACATTCATAGCCATATCAGCTACTTCCAAAGTTGGGGTGTCAGTGGCTCTCTTTACAACCAATTGTCCACTGAAATTAGATGGTTCAGCAACTACCGGCTTCTTGGATCTCAAAGATAAGGACTAGATTGCCAATGTTGAATATCCAAGATATTGAGAGCGGGGGACGAATCAATATCTTCTTAAATTTTTTGAACAAATACCATCCAATTATTCTAATACAAACAACAACAATCATAAGTAAAAGCATTAAAAAAACATGAAATTGCAAAACACATGAACACCAGGATTTTTACGTGGGAAACCCAAAATGGGAAAAACCACAGTGAGTGTTAGATCACAATATAGTATAACCAGTTATAAGATATTACAAAAATGGGGTGGCTCACTGCTAAGACTCACTGTCCAGATACAAAGGCTCAGTGCCTATAGAGTTAAAATGACAAAATGGCTTACAACCAAAATGAACTAACAAAGTACACCTAGTGAATGTTGATTCAGTTCCAATGAAGCTTAGTAAACTAACTTGACACACTTGATCATATTTTCTCTTCACATTCACATTCACAATACGATCATCTCTCTTTTGTTCAGTCTTTAAAAACTATCCAATATGTATATATGATCTCTCTGCAAGCATCAATTAGGTCGGCCTAATTAGATGCACTTCTTATTCATAAAAAAATACCAACTATCAGCTACAAGTTTTCACAAAATATTCCCAAAAGCAATTCAAACACCCAACACACTACATCATGTCTGTATAGACCTAAGATAGGTTGCACATATATCCGCAAAACAAAATTGATCCACCATTGCAATGTTTATTCATTAGGTTGGCCAACGATAGACCTAATAGAAAAATTGCAATCAACAAAATAATGTCGATACACCATACGAGCATCTGAATACGTGAGATCATGAATGTACGTGCTTACAATATTCATGCACCATTTCTAAAATCTGCAAGCAACAGTAATCAACAACAAACAACTGCGGACCAAAATACCAGAGGATATACCAAAATACAGAAAAATGTAAGCATTATACCGGTTCAGATATCGAAACAAATTCAGACTTGATCTTGTAGTCGCAACTCATATATCATGGTGACATCAATGACAACATAAAACAAAAAAATGGGATGTTCTTCATTTTTCCAACAATCCCCCCCTTTGTCATTGATGGCAACATGTGCCAAAAATTTCAAAGCAAAAATTGAAAAAACTTCCAAACTTCATTTACAACACTTCTCCCCCTAACACCAGTAATTCACCTTCTTCACTCTCCCTTTGACATCAAGGACAAAGGGTGTCCCAAAAATTGAAATATGAAAACAAAGAAAAGAAAAAAACATGCATTAACCAAAGGATGGTGAGCCTTGAAGCTCCTTAAGAATACCTTCCCATACTGATTTACCATTCTCCCAACTATCCTTTGTAGCAATCAACATCCTGTCAAGGATTCCAGCTCTACTAGAGTTTCTTTTGCACCATCCAAAGTATTAGGAGTCAAATTTATCTTCTGAAGTTTGTCTATTCCTTCCAAGGCCTTGCCAGCCAGAGTGTATTCCACTCTTATAATGTCACTTAACTAATCAAATTTTCTGATAAACTCTTCTTTTTGCTTCTATAAGACAAAATTTATCTTTATGTGTAGTGATGGCATTACAGGTTGATTTGTCTATGTCTTTGGATATACTGTAAGTACTAGAGACAACAATCACTTGGGACTCAATGGAGTCCATAACAACCTTAATGTTTTGGGTGGCATCCGACCACTTCAAGCAATAAGCAAGAACAACATTTGCTTCCGCCCCACAGATCTTCATAGTTTCCAGGTTCTTTTCAACATTTGAGTGTGCAAGAACACACTTGTCATGCAATGCCAGTAGCCTTTTCTTTGGCAATTTCTCCTCAACTTCTTGTTTTGTCCTTTCTCCAAGATCGGAGGAATACTCCTTGAAAGAATCTAATAGCAATCTCAATTTTTTAGTGGGAGCGAGGGATGCATCAATAGATGCACTAGGTGTGACCTCCTGCAATGCCTTAAGAGCATCTTCTATGAGTTATGTTCCTTTCTGATGATTTTCAAGAATCTCCTTCCTTTTGAATGCCTACAATGCATCTCCTAACACCACTATATGCACCAGAGACATCTTCTCCACATCTACAAACCCTTCAATCATAGGAAGTTGTAGAAGCTCCTGAGGAATTATTGTTTGGAATCTGATTTGCTTGGACAACGAGCCTTTCAGAACATCATTACCAAAGGACGATTCTCTAGGATGCTCAAGATATTTTACAATCTTCTTTTGACTTTCTTCATTTTTCCTGGAAGATTCCTCTTTTTTTTTTTCTTCCTCTCCCTTTTCCTTCTCTTCTTCCTTCTTTTCTTCTTCCACTCTTCTTCCTTCTTTTTTTCCTTTTTACTTTCATCTTTATCTTTATCCCTGTTGTCTTCTTCATCGTTTCCATCTTTTCCATTTTCAATTTTCTCTTCTTCTAGATTATCTTTTTCTTCTTCTTCACTGCCTTTTCCCTATTTAGTATTACCCTTTTCATCATTTCCTTTTTCACCTTCAGTGTGCTCTGAAGGAGCATCATCATGTTTTTTAGGCTCAACTTCACCTTCATTCTACTTCTCAATTTTTGAAGGATTAATTTCATCATCGACATCATTTTCAACATCAAAGTCTTCAAAAATATCTACATCACATGTATCAAAAGGAATATCATCCTCAACATTTTCAGTAACAACATCTTCATCAAACTTAAGCATGCCATATTTTTCTGTTGTATCTCGGATCACCTTTGTTGTTTCCTTCCTTATCTTCTTTATCAGCTTTTTATTCCTTTTCATTAAAATATTTACCCTTTTCTTCATTCGAAACATATCTACACAAATCCTTTTTAAAGTCTCCAGATCATCCGAGGTCAGGGAAGACCCAATCTTATCAAATGCATTGTTCTTGATTTTTTCTTCAAGTGTAACAACCAGCTCTAATCTCATTTTCATCAGAGCTGCCCATATATTCTTAGGTACATCTTTCTTGAAATTATCCCATTTGACTTCCAAGATGATTACATATTGAATGACAGCTAAAATCAATGTTTTCTTATCCTCTTCTCTAACATCATCATATTATTCTATTGTACACTTCATCATATTTTCAAAATGTAACAAATAATTGAGAGTTGCTTCTAATTTAAAATGGGGACCAAAACTTACTAGATTGTCATGTTCTTCTCTTTGGTCCGCAGAGGCTTCATCAGACACCTTAGTCTTCTTCGACTTTGGTTTGGTGTGCACATGAACACCAAATTTATGGTCTTCCTCTTTATCAAAAGATGATACAACATCCACTCTCTTAGAACCAACAACTTCCTTAGAAGCACCTTCACTAGAGGATAAACTTCCTCTTCTTTTCCTCACTAATTTTGTAGCAAGATCCTCTTCCTCTTCATCTTGATCATCTGACGCTAAGATTTTTCTCCCTTATAGCTTTCTCTTTCTTTCCTATTTTTCTAGGGGCCACTAAAGGAATTTATTTCCTCTTCCCAGATCTAGTAGTAGGTCTGGATGAAACCAGGAAAAATCCTTTGTCTTTATCAGCGGTATTGGGTTCAACATTTATTATAGGAGCTGCAGAGGATTTAGCAGGAGTAGTCATGTCGGATCTCCTTAGGCCAGATGACTCTACATTGAACTCTTATCCCTTAGCCCTTCCAAGCATAATCTGCTCATCAGTGGATCTAGCTTCTTTAAGCTTATTTTCCACTCTCTTTCTAATAATTGGCTTTTGGTGCTCCATGTGGATCTCCATATACTTTTCAACATAAGTACCAATTCTGGGTTCATTGGGATCCTTTGGATTTTTTTAGCAACATTTGTACATAATCCTCAGCTTTATCTTCTGTAATTTCATATCCCAATGACTGAATCCATATGGTCTAGGGTTCTACTACTTCAATCATGCATTCATCAAAGGAAACATGGAATATGATGTCATCTTTATATTTCTCAACAATTTTCCTCAGAATCCTATCTCTCTCATTCATGTTGCTCTTAAATACAACAAAGAATGTTGTTAGAGAATTTTCTTGAGCTTTCAGATCACCCAAACTATGCATATAATCAACAATTTAATGTGTCACCAATCTAGATGAGTCCCAAAACACTTCATCATTCTTTCCAAGAAGTCTCTTCATGAAATAGAACAACAAACATGCAATCAATGAACCAAAATTGAAACCATACTTCCTTTCTTTTGTCGACTTCAAATTCTCAAGCAGCTATTGTCGGAGAAGCTCACATAAGTCATAGTCTGCACCATTGAATACCATATCAAAACAAGTATAAATGGTTGTGGCCAAAATAGAATTCTCTCTGTTGGTGAAGTATATTTTGAGACCAATCATGATAGCTGCATACTTCATAGTTGGATTAGTGATGGACTTTTTCATCAAGGCTCTCTTGTCATATGTGGCTCCTGTAAATTTGGTTACCACTTCATTCTTCATGGATTTCAATACAAGTACTGGTCCTTTATCCCAAAGGCTGGTATATCCCTAATCACCTCCTTAGTTATCAAGTGAGTTCAGTCAATCCACATGAATTTTTCATGTATTCTACTTAGGACTGGCTTCACAAATTTATCATCAACCACAGAATAGAAGTTGGGAAAGTTGCTCCATCTGTCTAACTTCTTTGCAACCAGGTTCAAGTATTCAAGTTTTATCAAGAAACTATCTCCAATAAGCTCATTCTGCCAAATTTCAATCAATTTGGTGTGATTGAATTCCTCAGTCCTTACTCAAATATACATTCTTGTGTCCTCGGTCGACATGACCCCATGAGGGATCGATGAGAAGGTGCCCATAGGGTCGTCTTCAAAAACCTTCAAGGAATATTTCTTATTGGATGGTCTAGGTCTCTCTGACACTTTAACGACCACAGGGGTTGCCATTCTACCCAATTTCGAATTCAAACAACTCAAATAAGACAAACCACAACTACATAGAAAAGAGAAATACCTCTTTCTTCATGATGAACTAGAACTAGGGTTTGCACAGGTCAAACTCCAAATCACTTCAAGAATGCTCCAAAAAGCTCTTTGACTTCTTCAAATGCAGGAGTGATTAAAATTCCTTACACATTTTTCTTTATAAAAAAATGATCTGCCCTAACTTGCATTTAATGCAGTAGATTTCAAAAAGTTGCTAAAAACTCTTCTTCTTTGCTCAAAAAAACCCTAATTTTCTCCACAAAGGATCATTCCTTCATATTTTCTTCTGGTTCCACTTGCATAACCTCTAGCTTATCATTTATCACAACATATCTTCGTGCCAAAGATTGGCACACTGAACATCAAAGGGGTTCAAGTGATTTTCTGTTAAAGCTCCCCCTAAGACCTTGCTAGGTCCAGTTCCCGGAGGAATTGTTTGTACCGGATGAGGGCATACACACATCTATCATAACAGTCCCTTCTTTCTTCTTCCAAATCTTATTCAATTCTTGCTTAATCTCATCTTTGTCAACCTTCTTCGCAGGTTCATTCTTTTCTACCATATTGGTCTCCTCACCCTTCTTCCTTCTGGAAACTCTTGAGATATGTCCTGGTTTGTTGCAGTTATAGCAGAAAATATTTATCTAATTAGATTGACTTCCACTGACTCTTGTTCTACACTAATTAGCTTTATGTCCATACTTGTTACAAGTATAACACTAGCCATTAAAGGATTGATTCACTCTTCCTCCATTAAACCGATTCATCATCAAGGTTTTGCATTCACTTGCCCTATGCCCAATTATTTTGCATGCAAAAAATTGACCATAGAAGGAACTAGGAAATTGATTCATCCCACTCCTACATTCTATTGCCCCATGACCAAATTTGTTGCAGGAAAAACAAGTGCCATTAAAAGATGAATACCTTTGTGCATTAGGCTATCTCACAAGTGGTCTCCTAGCAAAGTTCCTTGAATTTCCTTTTTGATTTCCTTTATTCTGAGTCGTTTGGTTGTCCTTAGAGTTTTCACCTCCTTCCATTCCCACGCCATTTTTGTCTTTACTCTGTTTTTGTCCTGAAATCAATTCATCAAGCCTATCAAAGCTAGATTTGAAATTGTTTTCATAGAGTTTTTCCTTCTCCAGATCCACTTTCAGGTTCGCTACTTCTTGTTCAAGCTTAGTGCACTCATTAGACTTGATTTGTACCAATTTTTTTAGACATTCTTCAATTCTTTTCTTCTCCTCTACTTGCACTTTCAAACCAGTAATTTCTTCATTAGCCTGCTTCAACTGATCAGTTACTTCCCTATGCCTTTCTTTGAACTTTTTCAATTGCTCTTTTAATTTTCGGACACATTCATTTGCATCTTCAAGATTTTCTTTCAGCTCTTTATTTTCACTTTCAACTTTATCAATATGTTCAAGAGCAGTCTGAAGCTCTTCTTTATCGTTCATTTCTTCCATCTTCAAGATCTCCCTCAAGCTGTTAAGCTAATCTAGAGGAACCAAGCTCTAATACCAATTGTTGAATATCCAAGATACTGAGAGGGGGGTGAATCAGTATCTTCTTAAATTTTTTGAACAAATACCATCCAATTATTCCAATGCAAACAACAACAATGATAAGTAAAATCATTAACAAAACATGAAATCACAAAACAAATGAACACCAAGATTTTTACGTGGAAAACCCAAAATGGAAAAAACCACAGTGAGTGTTAGCTCACAATATAGTATAACTAGTGATGCAAAATGGGGATTCCAATCTTCACAAAACCTCAAAGAATGAGTGATAAACAGAGATTCAAACAATAACACTTGAACTCCTCAATTTTCACTTTTCAGTCTGCATTGTCAAGTAGCACAACAGACCCTATTTTTGGACCTTTTTCTCCTAGACTTCCCAAAAGACTCTCCAACTAAATGATTGATTTAGATGCCCATTAATGGGTTACACAACATACATCAATATCAAATTACACTCCTTTGGAGCAACTCTTCCTAATCTTGGATTTCTCATTGTACAAGGCCTCAATTAGGCCAAATTTACAAAGAGACCCCTCTTTAATTGTGCAATTGGCTCAAGAAACCTATGGGGAAGCACCACACTGCCAACAAAACCCTTGATTTCACAATTTTTTTGTAAATTCACCCTTTCCAAAACACTTAAACACAAAACCCTCTTTTTCCCTAGTTTACCCTAGGGCTTATTGAAAATCCTATTAGCACACCTTCCCAGACCTTGCCACCAACTCAAAAACCTTTTTTTTTACTTAAATATGCTTAAGAGTTAAAGACATACCACTGCCCTCACTGTTTCCAACAAACCCTAGAGCAAAAGCTTCATTTTCATACAAATTTGACATCAAAATGTATAGGACAACAACCACAAACACCATCCCTTACTTCCCCTACATCACCAAATCTTGCACACACTCATTTAATTTTGTATTAAGCCTCTCCACTGAGCTACAAGAAGAAAATAGTAGGTGGAGGGCCTTAAAAGATCATATTTTCTTCAAAATACAAAATCAGGGTATAGTAACCTGCCTAGAGAAAATTTACAATAAAACTCACAAAGTTGAATGAAAACCTATCAAACCAAGTTATAGGGCTATTAAATCCTTCTTCCCACTCATTTCACACCATAAGTAATCATCAATTTTCTGTACGGAGGCCTCACAGCCTGAGAAAACTTAGAAATTCTGAAAAAAATAGTTTTTGCAAGAGAAACAATGATATTATTGATTATTCACAAGGTGTTTTTTTCAACAAACATTCCAACTAGTTCATCATATCCCTTTAAAGGTTTTCCCACTCAAGAAACCAACCAACCTCCTTCCAACTACCTTACAAACTCATGGTGACCGTTGGACTTCCATGCCCTTACAATTTTTGCATTTTACAAACTTACACTTGACACCTTTTTTGCATATTTGAAATATTGCTTCCCTTGACTCACCTAGACCCATACAACATCATAAATGGTCTATTTAGACCTTATTTAACATCTAACAAGACCCCCTACTTGAAAATAAAAAAAAACCTTTACCATGACAACTTTGTCAAACTTGACAATGACTAGCAATTTTTACATTTTTTCATATTTTTCAACTTCCTCGTTGCTTATTACTCAAAAGACTCCAAATAATCATGTATGGCCTTCATCATGGCCTTATTACACAAATTTGACTCAAAAATATAACAACTAGACTCAACCTTGCTTAGGAAAACTAAAGAGAAATATTAAAAGGATTGGTGTTCTTGCACCATACACCCGGGCTTAAAAAGATTCATGCCCCATGAATGACAATAGAAACTTGTTCTTGTCTTCCTCTTATCAACTTCATCTCTTCCATAAGATTTATCAACTGAAATTCTCCTCGAGGGTGGTGTGCATGCTATCCTTTTCTCATACTTTGTTTTTTCCTCTCTTTGCCTCAGCTTGTCTTCTGCCAATAGATCTGCTCCATATTATTGAGTGTTGTTTACACCTGTAAATGGTGCCCTTACTGTCCCTAGACCTGCACACAAAAGATTACCACACATACCTTTACCTTTTTCGACCACTTCCCTTCTCTTTTCAAGTCCATCAATCTTAGAAAACTCTGCCTTGACAGTGCTAAACTGTCCTTCAATCTTATTCAATGTTATAGGACAACTCACAGTCCCTACAAGGATGGTGTCATCACCCTTACTCTCAACCTGCATCTGTACATTAGCCTTTCCTTGACCTATTTGTGGCATCAACATGCTTCCCTCATTCTTCAAAATAGAAACACACTTTCTTTGATCTATTTCAGACTTAGCCATAGGTCCATCTTCCACATTTAAACTCCTATTTGTCCTTGTATCATTTCTTGGTGCCTTTCCTACTGTTTTAGCATCATTAACCTACTTTGTACCTACAAATACACCAGTCTTGCTATCCTCAAGCCTTAAAGGCTCCTATTTTCCAAAAATGACAACCTTAGACTTACCCTTATCTTCTCCACTTCCCTACAAAGGAGTTAGCTTAAAGCTCTTGTCATCCTTCTTGATAGTATAGGTGTTTTCTCTACCATCATACATAGACCTTCTGTCAAATTTCCATGGTATCCCCAATAGGAAAGGAAACAATCCATTTAGCACATCACATAAGATCATATCCTTGTACTACCCAATATGAAAATCTACATATGCTTGTTCATTCACCACTAGAGTTTGGCTATGATTTACCCAAGAGGCTTTGTATGGTGCTACATGAGGTTTTTTCTCTAGTTTTAACTTATCTACCATTTCCCTAGACACCATATTATCTTGAGAACCTAAATCAATGACCACTTGACATACCTTACCTCTACACTTCAATGAAGTTCTGAATAGACTCCTTCTTTGACTCATGTCTTCCTCCTTAGGTGCCTGCATCAAATTTTTGCTTATCATAAGTGCTTCTCCCACCTCTGGGTATGTAGGAGAACTTGAACTTTCACATTCTTCCTCTTGGACCAGTTTTATTCTTCTTTCACTCTTCCTATCACCACTTGATGTTGAACCTTGGTTTTGAGGACACTTGAAAGACGGGTGTCCAAATTCATTGCATCTGTAACATCTACCTGAAAACTCATTGAAATATCTTCTTTTCCTGAAGTTTGTCCTTCCACCTCTCCATCCTCCTCTTGCATCAGGTGCTTGTTCTTTGTTCTTATCAACATCTTCAAGGTCTTCCTTGGGATGTTTTGATGTTGAAGTTGTACCTCTTCCCCTAGAAGTGTTGCATCTTCCTCTTGCTACCTTCTCTTGTCTCCTCTTGAGTTTTTCTTCAATCTTAACATCCATTTGAAAACATTCCTCCAATGTTTTTGGTGCCAATGCATTCATCTCATCTTGAATATTATATCTCAAACCATTGAGATACTTAGCCACCTTCTCTTCTTCATCTTCTTCATGTTTTGCTCTTATACTTTACCTATAAAACTCTTAGTATATGTTTGCACATATAGATCCTTTTGCCTAAGATTTTGAAGTCCTTTAAGCAATTGAACATTATAATCTTTAGGAAGGAACTTACCTTTGATTTTTGTCTTCATTCTCTCCCAAGAAGTGATCTTGTTCTTTCCTTGTTTCTCCATCTCATCTTACACAAAATTCCACCACAACAAGGCATGTCCCTTCAACTTGGTGTTTTCCTTCTTCACCTACCTCCTCACTTTCAAAATAGTTCTCCAAAGCCCCTATCCAATCCAAGAGTTCTTCTCCATCTAATTTTCCTCCATACATGGGAACATCCATTTTTCTATGTCCATCTTTCTTCACAGCCTGTAAAAGCTTCAACATCCTTACATCATTTGGGTCCATCTCCTCTTCACCACTAGTGGATTCTTCCTCTGTTTCACTCTCCTCCAAGAGAGCCCTACCTTTAGCCTTCAACATAGAAATTTCCCTCTCCAAGGCTTCTATCTTCTTACCTTGGTTGTCAACTTTTTTTGCAACAACACTTCCCTTAGGAGGCATTTTAATTCCTCCAAGTACACCTTCTCCTTACACACAAAATATTAACCTTCTTTCTCGAGAGACCTACTCCCTTGCTCTTATACCACTCTGATGCAAAATGGGGATTCCAATCTTCACAAAACCTCAAAGAATGAGTGATAAACAGAGATTCAAACAATAACACTTGAACTCCTTAATTTTCACTTTTTAGTCTGCCTTGTCAAGTAGCACAACAAACCCTTTTTTTGGACTTTTTCTCCTAGACTTCCCAAAAAACTCTCCAACTAAATGATTGATTTAGATACCCATTATGGGTTACACAACATACATCAATATCAAATTAGACTCCTTCAGAGCAACTCTTCCTAATCTTGGATTTCTCGCTATACAAGGCCTCAATAGGCGAAATTTACAAAGAGAACCCTCTTTAATTGTACGAATGGCTCTAGAAAACTATGGGGAAGCACCACCCTTCCAAAAAAACCCCTGATTTCACAATTTTTTTGGACATTCACCCTTTCCAAAACACTTAAACATAAAGCCCTCTTTTTCCCTAGTTTACCCTAAGGCTTATTGAAAATCCTATTAGCACACCTTCCCAGACCTTGCCGCCAACTTAGAAACATTTTTTTTGACTTAAATATGCTTAAGAGTTAAATACATACCACTGCCCTCACCGTTTTCAACAAACCCTAGAGCAAAAGCTTCATTTTCATACAAATTTGACATCAAAATGTATAGGAAAAAAACCACAAACACCATCCCTTACTTCCCCTACATCACCAAATCCTACACACACTCATGTCATGTTGTATTAAGCCTCTCCACTGAGCCAAAAGAAGAAAAAAATAGGTGGAGGGCCTTAAAAGATCATATTTTCTTCAAAATACAAAATCAAGGTATAGTAACCCGCCTGGAAAAAAATTGCAATAAAACTCACAAAGTTGAATGAAAACCTATTAAACCAAGTTAGAGGGATATTCAAGCTTACTTCCCACTCATTTCACACCATAAGTAATCATCACTTTTCTATATGAAGGCCTCACAGCTTGAGAAAACTCAGAAATTCTGAAAAAAAATAGTTTTTGCAAGAGAAACAATGATATTATTAATTATTCACAAGGTGTTTTTTTCAAAAAACATTCCAACGAGTTCATCATCCCCTTTAAAAGTATTCCCACTCAAGAAACCGACCAACCTCCTTCCAACTACCTTACAACTAAAGAGAAATATTAAAAGGATTGGTGCTCCTCCACCAACCGGTTATAAGATATTACAAAAATGGGGTGGCTCACTGCTAGGAATCATTGTCCAATTTCAAAGGCTCACTGCCTATAGAGTTACAATGAAAAAATGGCTAACCAAAATGAACAGACAAAGTACACTTAGTGAGTGTTGATTCAGTTCCAATGAAGCTCAGTAAATTGGGTTGACACACTTCATCATATTCGTTCTTCTTCATATTCACATTCACAATACGGTCATCTCTTTTGTTCAGTCTTCAAAAATTGTCCAATATATATATCTAATCTCTCTACAAGCATCAATTAGGTCACCCTAATTAGATGCACTTCTTATTCATCAAAAATACCAACTGTCGGCTACAAGATTTCACAAAATCTTCCCAAAATCAATTCAAACATGAGAAACATGCTACATCATGTCGGAACGGACCTAAGATAGGACGCACATATATCCACAAAACAAAATTGATCCACCATTACATTGTTTATTCATTAGGTCAGCCAACGATAGACCTAATAGAAAAATTGCAATCAAAAAAATAATGTCAATACACCATACAAGCATCTGAATACGTGAGATCATGAATGTACGTGCTTACAACATTCATGCACCGTTTCCAAAAACCACAAGCAACAATAATCAACAACAAACAACTGCAGACCAAAATACTGGAGGATATACCAAAATACCGAAGAATGTAAGCATTATATCGGTTCAGATACCAGACCAGAATACCAAAACAAATTTAGACTTTATCTTGCAGTTGCACCTCATATATCATGGTGACATCAATGACAACATAAAACAACAAAATGGGATGTTCTTCTTCATTTTTCCAACAACCAATGCATCCCATTATTCACTGAATGTTGACTCCTAAAGTGCCAACTTTTCCTCTTCTTCAGTTTGGAGCAAGGGCCTTTTAGACCTCCTTATAGTATCAAGCACTACTACATCAACAACTTCCCATTCAGATAGCAACAATACACCACTCTTCTGCACAAGCTCTCTGCCTTTCTTAGAAATCATATTCTGGAATTCAACCTTCATAACTTTCCTTAAATTTTCCTGAATGGTGCTTTCAGGGAGTTCAAAATGTAGACTCCTTTCTTTGGCCACCCTCTCTGCATAATCTAAGGTTTTTTCCCTCCATACAAAATCTTTGAATGCCCTTGTTTCAACGAAAGAATCATCCTCCATGAATGCTTTGCAGGCTTCCATCCTCAAATCATCTACATTTGTTTAAACCACTAAGGTCAACCTTTCCAAGTCTAAGGCTACCTTCTCTTGAACTTGAGGCAACTTCCCTCATGGAAGAGGCAATTCCTTGTTGTATCTCTTTAGGAGTGATAAGGATATCATCATCCTTTGTATCAGGGTAATCAACCACTCCTTTTACTTTAGTATTTTTCCTTTTAAGGTGTGGTTGCTTTGATGGAGTAGGAATTCCTAGAGGCGAATCAACATCAATCACAACAAGAGGAACCTGTCTTGGAGGTGACAACACTGGTCTCTTAGGAGAAGCTACCCTTGATCCCTTAGAGGTGGTAGGAGTTGGCAATGTTTGCTCTTTATCTATTGTCTTCTTCTTCTTGGAATAAATTCTTATTTTCTTAGGTGGTTGATAAGTGGGCCTTTCCTCCAATACCACAGTGATATCTTCTTCGGTTTCCATTGATTTTCCTTTATCTGTGACCACACATTCTTCCCTTAAGACACGCACTATGTTCCCAAAATTATTCAAAACATACATAATCCTGTTAAAATGTGCCCTGTATATTGGGCAAAGGGTCATACTTAGGATCTCTTCTTTTCCTCTTTTCCATAATTTTATTGAAAGTAAGGTATTTAACTTTCCTTTCATCTTGTTTTGGGAAGTCAGGAATATTTCTAATACATCCTCAGGATAGTAGAAATTGTGCACAAAAGCACCATGTCTTTTTTTTGCTTTCAAGGCAGTGATAAAGCCTTCAGGATCCTGATTCCTTGGGCACACAGTATCCAATTTGTATGGTGCAAGCAAATGCAACAATTCCTTCCATCCTCCTTTTTTCATAACAAAATCAACAAACAAAGTCCATTCTGGGAGAAATGAGCCCTTCTTCGCCGCATCAGGCAAGTGTGCTACTTAGGATGCTCCCAATTGCCTCATGACTTCAAGGAATCCAATCCTCAATGACACATCCCTTGGTAAAACATATGGGTCTATGTTAGTACCATAAACTCTGAAAACTATTTTACTCAGGTATAGGATCAAATCTCCCCAATTGTGGCTCAAATTCAAATCAATTCTCTTCTCCATGGGCCTCAGGAACTCGTGTATTTCTTTGGGAATCCTTGGTGGGTCATAGACCAGATATCTCCTCAATTTTGATGCAAAAGAATTATGGAACACTACATAATTATATTTCTTGCCATCCTTATCAAGAATCTGAGTCCAACATTGGATAGGAAAATCAATTCCATCCTCCTTCTTCTTCAGTTTCATATCGTTATCAAAATTCTTTTCCCCTTTAAACAAGAACATATGCATTAACATGGAATATCACCAAAACTTCACCCAATCCTTTCCTCCTTTCAATTCAACCAAACCCTTGTGAATATTCTTTGCCAAATATGTGGCATAGTCATAGACTACATTGAAGGCTGGATGTTGGAGATGTGATGCCATGTAACTATACTACCTTTGTAATGTGTCAGGTGGAGTGAAATTACCAATAATTTGGCATAAGGAATATATAGTTTTCTTGAAGTAATTTGTGAAATACTTCATTGGGAAAGGCTCCAACTCATTTTTACCAATCGTTACTTGTTTCCTATTTCTCCTAGTATGAGTGCCAGGGAAAAATTTAAGAAACCCCCCCTCGGCGAAGGTGTAAAATCCTGACAAATATTTTATACTTCCCAATAAAAATATTAATTTTAGTGGCAAATTTTTTTCGTTTTTCGTGAAAAAAATAATGTCCATTGGAAAATCTTTTCTAATCGCTAGAAGTCTATGAAAAATCCTAGCTAAATGTAAATTTTTTAAAACCACTAAAATTTTTCCATTGGCGATTAAAATCTATTTTGAAACAAATAAAATATTTTGATTGGTGAATTAAACATGTTTTCAAACCAGAAAAAATAATTTTGTTGGCGATTAAAACTTTTTTTTCAAACTAAAAAATAAAATTCATTGGCGAATTAAACCTATTTTCAAATGATTAATAAAAAAACATTGGCGAATTAAACATAATATCAAACTAATAAAAAAAATGCATGAAAATAAATATTATTTGCCTCATTGTTTTCATCAACCATCCAAAAATCACCTACAACTATAACAGTTTTTTCAAAAAAGCATCTTAACATGCTTCATAACAGAAAAAGTAACCCTGCCCAACTAAAACCAGTTCCACAACTATATGTATCTACCTTACATATTTCAACAAAGCCAAAAATTTAGTACTAGTCTTGCGTTAATTCTGCAAAAACCCTACAAAAAACTACAAATTCTGCAAAAACTGTGTTAATTCATCTTTCGCTTTCGTGCATTTTTTCCTTTTGGTTTCATACACTTTTCCTCTGCTTTTCCTGTGCTTCCACCTTCATCAGCTCTATAAAGAGCTTCAATGCTTCCCAGCCTAACCTTGCTTCTTCCCTGCATTGATTTTTAATCTCATCCTCTAGCCAATGCACGAAAGTGATGCATCCTTCTACCCCTTCCAGTTCCACATTTTCAAAGCCTTCCCAGATGTTGAAACCTTCACCTGGAACTTCAAAAGGATTTCCCCAAAATCATCCACACACTTTGTACAAACCTTCCATCAATGAATAAAAACATACCCATTAATCTTTTGTTAAAAGCTTAACCATAAAACAGGTTTAATTGCCTCCTCGAATGCAGAGTGAAGTTGGCCTCCATTTGAAAACTGTTGCAGCTACACTAACACCACCACCACTCTTTCAGACTTTTTGTGTGCCTTCTCCACGCCAAACTCTATTATTAACTTCACTAATCAAGGTCCGAGAGGTAATAATTTTCCAAACTCTGCACGTACCGATCTTAATTACCCATCGAGCCTCCAGTCATGTCCACTTGCTAAAATCTTCCTACGATCTTCACTTCATAAATGCACCATCCTTGCCACCTTTCCTATATTAATTCACCAAAGTTGGGGTTTTGGTGCTTTTCCTAACCTTAATTTCCACCTTTCCTATCTTAATTCACCAAAGTTGGGGTTTTGGTGCTTTTCCTAACCTTAGTTGCAAGTCTTTCTTGGTCATCTTTGTAGTTTGTAGTTGATGGGTCGGAGGTTTCAAAAACTTCAAAACTCTTTAGAATTTGGTTCTAAGGTTCCAAATTTTAGCGATCATGCGACATTATGGACCACGACCGTTCGATGAATTTTCAATGGATAGTTGTAGTTGCATTCTAGAAGTATATCTCTCAAGCACTATATTTGCGAATTGAAACCTCCAGAATTACACTAGAACTGTTAAATATTTTACCATTTAAATATTGGTGCTCTTGTTTACCATTTAATATTGCCTAAGTCAGACCAAAATATTTTATGATAAAGCCTTAAATCTTAACTCTTTAATCATGAGGGTTGAGTCTTGTCAACCTAGCGATGTCCCCATTTGAAATTATGCATGTGCATAAAGTTTGTTTTAAAAGAGGGACCGTTCGATGAATTTTCGATGGACGACTATAGATGTATTCTGGAAGTAAATCCTTGAAACACTAGACTTGTGAACTGAAACCTCTGAAATAACACTAGAACTGTTAGATTTTCATAAATCAATGGTTGAGATTTTATTAATTATTGGTTTCAAAAATCAACATATAGTTTTGATCATAAGTGAGCAAAATTTATTGTGACTTATTAGGACATTGATAATGAGTAAGGTAAAATGAGACATTTAATTCTCTCTTTTCAATGCGTCGAAGTACTACCTTTCATTTATTCTATTGAAATTCTCAATTTGGTTGTGGTATTGGGTGGTGGCACGGATTAATGCCATATGAATAGCCAGAGTGATTGATTGGATAGCTTTATATTGAAAACTGCACGATGTACTATAGAATCATAGATGATGATGTCAATAATCCAGTGATTTTGACAATCGACAGCTTGCGTGGCACTGCCGATTTTGACAATTGACAAATTTTCAGCTTGAGGTACAGTTTACAACTTTGCATGTAGCTAGCTTGAGGTAACGATTAAGTTGGATTTTTGGTTTGCGTGAATCGCAATTATTACTAGTCAATAGTAACTACACACAACCTCACACGTGACACGTGTGGGGTGTACAAGGGACCAGGATGGTAGTGACACTTTTGGCAACACTTTTGGCCCATAAATAAGGAAAGTGAGCACAACTAAAATCATTTGTTTAATTATCATAAGGGTTTTCATTTTGTAGGGTTAATAACTTAATAAGGATTTAGGAAGAAGATGATGCGGTATTATTGGGGATGCTCTAAATTCTCCTGCTTCCAGTTATGTAGTTATAGAGTAAAAGACCAATTTCCTTCAAGTTCAGAATGGGTGGAATTGGAAAGAATTTGATTTGGTTTACCTAACTTCTCAGATAGGTTTTGAACTAGGATGAGGAGCTCTGATGGAGATAAGTGATATCCTAGTGCATGGAAGCTACAAGTAGAAGATGGAGCAATTTTACTACCCCTCATCGTCTGCATGGTTGCCTAGAAAATTCCCATGCATTTAATTTCAGTGCTCATCTTCTGCATGGGAGAAATTTTACTACCCCTCATCGTCTACATGGTTGGCCAGAAGAGTCCCTTTCATTTATTTTGAGACACCATGGCCTACCAGGCAAGCCCCATGCATTTATTTTAAGTGCTCATCTTCTGCATGGGAGCAATTTTACAACCCCTCGTCTTCTGCATCAGTTTGGTTCTAACAATGGATAAGTACATTTTGTATCTTCATGGCTCCCATTTCTCCAATTTGATTCGGCCCCCTTTCCCCATGCATTTATTTTCAAAGACCATGGCTGACCCGACAAGTCCCATGAGTTTATTTTGAGAGCTCATGGTTGACCTGACAAGTTCCATTTATTTTCAGAGATACATATATCACATTTACGTTTTCAACTTTTCACCAGTGGTTCATTAAAATCTTGGCGCTTGCGCTTACATTTGTATTTGTACTATGTAATAATGTGACATTGTAATTCAATTGTAATAAAATAAATGGTTGTGCTATTAATGTGACATTGTAATTCATTTTATTAAGTCCTTTGCAAGTTAAATGCTATTAATGGTTGTGCAATGTGCTATTAATGTAACATTGTAATTCATTTTATTAAGGCCTTTGCAATGTTAAGTTTCTGGCCCCTTGGCCTTGATGTCAATCCTAGTGCATTAAAGTTTAAAGCAAATTTAAAACACATGTTTTATGTTTATTATTTATATCATAAATTACTCAACTGTTCGATGAACATTTGATGTATGGTTGTAGTTGCATTCCATAATGAAATGCACAGAGTGCTAAACTTGCAAACTTAAACCTCTGGAATCACCTTATAACTATTAGATTAACAAAGATCAACAGTTTAGAATTTGTTGTCAATGCAGGAGTAAATCATTAATGGCTTGTTTTAAATGTTTTCAGCCATGTATATTGTACCACCTAGTTGTGTATTGTGTAGTTCGTAAGTAACGAGTAGATGTTTCGGTGTCATTCAGTTTGCTCATTGCAATGCACCACCCTATTATGGGTTCCACAGTTCCACTTCCAACAAAGCTATTCCAGTAACCTGGTTTCAAGTTTTAACCCAGTTTCAACTTCAAGAATCAAAATTCAAAATCCGAGTAAGTTAAAGAATTCTTGTGGCTACATTTCATCGCTTGACGTTTCTTAAAATCTTATTTTGTCAAAATTTGAAGTTTAGGTTTAGGGTTAAGAGGCTTAAGAATTAAGAAAAATTAAGGACTAATAGGGAATTCACAAACTTCATATTGTTGATTGTAACAACATGTCTACCACCAGTACCACTAGAGCAATGTTGGATAAAAAAACACATTATGCAAAATTGCTTAAAACCCCAAGTTTCACTGATGAATACCATGATATTTATGATCCTAAAACCTATGGTAGGCATACCTCAAAACTTAGATTTTCATCTGAGAATAAGGCTGCAAAGAAAATGCAATTGCAAGTTAATAGTATCAGTGCACCGTGGATAACTGGATTAGGGCACATGATGTTACATGAGGTTTTCCCTTGCCCAAAATTTATCATGGTCTGTGCCCTAAATTATGATGATAAAAAAAGAATAATTGTTAATAAAGATAGAAAAAAAGAATGGTTATTCATTAATGCAGAAGAACTTGGAAAGGTTTTGGGCTTGGGGTTTACAACCGAAGAATTTGGAAATGTCCACATTGACCTAGAAAAGCTTGTCAGTGATTATGAAGCAGTGGATGAAATGGAGAAAAAATCTTTCTAAAATAGAATAGTTCAGGATAGAAACAAATTGAAAGGTGATCATAAGCTTCCTTATGATTTGGATATTTTTAAACCATGGGTTCAGGATACTATTTCCATGCTAGCATTTTTCCTCAGACTGGATAGCAATTTGGAAGTGGGTGCATGCCTCCTTGAAATGGTGTATAATATCCATTATGGTGCTCCACATGGAAAATATAATTTTATTGAGCACATTGTAGAATCCATGCATAAACATTTTTTAATGATTAAAGGAGGTTCCACCAAGACATTTAGGTTCACAACCTACTTGTGCTATCTTTTTCTATTCAAATTCAGAGGAATGTTTCAGACCAACAAGCTTCAGATTCAACCCTATGGTAATAGTAATCCTGAGCAAAAGAAAATGGCTCCAGTATATGAATGGACCACTGTTATAAGGTTGCATAATTCTCGAAGGAACTACAGTCATTTTGTAGACTAATTTTTGGCTCCATTGCATCAAGCAATTACAAATACTCCAATGCCTAGATTGCCTATGTCATGTAGAAACTGCATTCAACTAGGAAAGGAAATATAATTGGCTGATTGGTACTTAATGAAAGAATATATTGTGCTAAGATTTTATGGATCAGAAGTACAGCCATACAAACTTCCAATACATGTGATAGAAATGGTTTTTGCTTTGGAATATGTAAGGCAGATGTAGAGTACTGATGAAAGACACTTTAGCAGTTAGGGGAAGAAGACCTTATTCCTTCTTTACCTTTTTCATGTGGAGGGATGACATTTGAGAGAAAAGTATTTAGTGTGGCACATGATCTTTTGAATTTTTTTGATTTTGATGTTATCTGTCACTGGTAGTATGATCCATGTGACACCATTAAATCAATGATTGTGCTCAATAAGAATGATGTAAGTAGAATTCAACACCAAAGTAAACCCTTGCTTGAAAACTTGAGAAACAAGGATTCTTGGGATGAGGTCAAAGTAGCAATGGAGAAAAGTGTTGTTGAGAATGGTATTTCTTTTGAACAATTGTTAGTAGAAATTATGGCATTGCATCGAAAGACAATTAGGAGGTACAACAATTTTTATAAAAAAAGTCATAAACTATCTAGTAGAGTAAAAATGCCAGATTCTCTAGAGAAGGAAGTTACAGAAAAAAATGGTCATGATAAAAAATTACTACCTTTTGGTCTAAGAGGAAGGAGCTAGGTGATCCAAGAGCTCTTGCAAAGTATGGAGATAACGAAGAAGATCTTGAGTTTAGAAAATTATGGAATATAGAGCATCTGAATGAATAATAAGATGAAGAAAGTGATGATGATAGGAAAGAAGAAAGCCATGTCAATTTCAAACTTGGTTTAAGTGAGGCCACAAAAGAATCATTTACTACAGGAGTAGCCATAGCTGAAAAAATAGGTTATGAAGGCGGTGGTTTGGGGTCCCAAGGACAAGGAATTCCTATAGTAATAGATGTAAAACATAGAAAACCAGTTGATAAATCTGTCCTTAGAGCGGATAAAGTAGACCAAGGGAAAACAAGTAGAGCTGAAACAATTCAATTTGTTAGAGCTTCAAATCCTTGTCCTCATGGTCAAACACAATCACAACTAGGACATGCCCATGGTGGAGGGCTTAGTGCAACTGGCACTGCCTTTGGTGGTGATGGTATGGGTAGTAGTACTAGTAGTGGTAAAAATGTGCTACAACAACAAATTACACACAAGAGGACAACAACACAATATACAATAGAAACACCAGGTGATCAAAGCATACAGAAGAGGCAAAGGATTTTGACAGGTCCAACTCCAAGTCACACTACCAATGGATCCACCACAAAGGAGTTATTTCCAAGCACTCCCCCAATGCCAGTTAGTCTAGTTGTGACATCATTAGCAACTACAAGTACTCCTATTCCTTCTCCATTCAAGCATTCCATTGTTCCTGCATCCCTGGGTTTTGATTACATTGAAGAGTTTAAAAAGAAATCAGAATTGAATAAAAAAGAAAAGAAGCGATTGATGGAGAGTGTGTCTACTCTAACTTCAGAGCCTAAAACAACCATGGTATTACCCACATTTGACATAAGTAAAGAAATCATGGAGTACACAATTCTTGTTCCCACAGTTCAAAACAAACAAGCAAATCAGATGGCTCCATCTAAATTCGAGGTGAACAATTTTCAATTGGATTTTTATGGACTTAGAAATACTGAAAAAATTAATGTATCAAAGAAGAACAATGAATTGGTGTACACATCATTGCTAAAGAAAGATAGAGAGAAAAAAAGGTTGCAGACTCAAATTGAAAAGTTACAAGCAGGCCTAGCAAATGAGAAAGCAAAGAGGAAAGCAACAGATAACAAGAGCAATGAATTAGAAAACATAATTAAAAAATATGCCTCTACATTAACAAGCAAAGAGGATAAGTAGAATGAGACTACAGTGAATGAACTGAAGCAAAGGCTAGATGAGAGCAATAAGAAATATGATGAGGAAAAATACACTTCAGAAAAATTAAGACTAAGCATTGCAAATGGAAATGCACAGTGGGAACAAAAATTGGAGAGAAAAAGAAATGAAAGATTGGAGGGAGAGCTGATGGAAGCAAAAAATGAAATTAAGTCTTGTCAAAATAAGCTATCTTCATTTTGTAGAGAAACAATGAGGCATATGAAACAAAATATCCAGGATGAAATAATGCAGGGGATTGATCATTTGTGTGACATGTTTCAATTGGTTGATGCTATTAGACAACATCATAATAAGCTCAACAAATATTTAATGGAGAATAAAAATGTGCTGGCATTAGAGAAATCAACAAATCAAATTCAACAAATAGTCTACAAATCTAGTGACAATTTTTTGAAATCAAAAGGGATTACTAATCAGATTGCTACATCAATGATGTTGTCATATGTCATTGAAAAGTGTTTGAGAATGTGTGAAGCAAAGAAATATTTTCATTTGGCTACAAACAAGATGAAGAAGGTGGATGAAAAGTTAAGGAACTTCACAGAGCTTGGTTTACCAGAGGCTTTTGACACAAATGAGTGATTCGTTGGAAAGAATGATTTCAGAAAGAAGATGGAGGATGCAAGGAAGATCGATTTGGACCAATTTCCTCAGAACCCAGATGTGGTGACCTATTTGGATTCCATCAAACCATTTCTAACCCTGAATGAAAAATTGGCTGAAGAATCCAAGACAAGTTCCAATTTGAATCATGAATTGTTAGCAAATCTTCAAGTCAAACAACATCAATTAGAACAAGTGACAATTCCAACACCTGAAGAGTGGAAGTTGCTAGAAAAGGTGATGCAATGATTTAATTTTTGATAATATGAGTTTCCAAGTTCCAACTCAGCTCTGTGTAGAGTTGTCTTTGAGCAATATTTTGCATTGCCAATGCCTCTATGTATTCCTTCATGTGATACAATGATAATCAATTTAAAATCTCAAATTCAGACTTTAGTAATGTGTTGATGTTCAATTATCTATATTATTTACTATATCATTTAAAGAAAAATTCTGGTAGTGGTTTCAACTTCTAGATACACTTTAAATGATTGCTAATGTTCATTGTTGTATATGCTACTAATACTATTGTTAATATGCTATTAATCTAATAAGCATTGAGTTGAGTGATGAATCGCCGAGCACATGCTCAAGTTTTACTTTTAACACAATTAAAATATGAACTATAAGGTGATTTTAATTCCATGCAAACAATAATCTTAGTGAAACTGCATTACAATTCACACATCAATACTCAATCTCCATGAATACTTAGCATATCCACTAAACATTTATATGAATTCATGTCATGGATTATCTATTATTGGAATTGGAATGATGGATTTTTGGTTAGTTTCATTGTTGTGGTTACTATCACTCAAAGTCGCAGTTTTGGTGCTTTTACTAACCTTAGTCGTTAGCCCTCATAGTTTTATAACCTTGTCGGAGAGCTCTAAATTTTCACAACTGCGTGATTCCCCAACATGGTTGATCATTCACTTTGTTGAGTTGCAAGTCTTTCTTGGTCATCTTTCTAGTCGGTGGTTCGAAGGTTTGGAAAACTTTGAAACTTCAGACTTTGGTTCTAAGGTTCCAAGTTTCAGCGACCACGCGACATTCTGGAGTCATAGACTTATCTTTCCTTAACCTTTCAAAGGCGTCATCATCTGACACCTCATTGAATACTATGTACGGACTAATGTAAAATATAAAATACAATATAAAATATAAAATATCACAATTTCATGGAATACAACATAAAATATCATCAACTATAGTTTGACTTTGGAATATGATTCATAAAGTGCAATATAAAATAAAATATCATGAAGTGTAATGATTCATAATTTCATTGAATACAATATAAAATATCATCAACTACAGTATGAAACAATGGAATATGATCCTAGGATCCATGAAGTGCAATATAAATACCTAAAAGAGACATCTTGAATTTGATTCTAAGTTTGCTCTTCATTTTCTTTGGCCTGTGTCTCAAATTCAACATTCATTGTGTCATTTTTGTCAATGTCATTTTTTCGAGTCCCATTGCCACTGCTAGTGCCACTAGTACTAGCCTTTGGAATTGGAGTGTTGCACAACCCAGTCCCTCTTCTTTCACATGTGGACCTCTAGATTGCAAGTGCCCTTTCAAAAGGAAAATTTCTGACATTATATGCAGTTCCTTTCATCCTCAAGTAATTTTCCAAATTCTTGTCTAATTTGTTTCTTAACCTTGATTTCAAAAACCCCAATGTACTGAAAACTCTCTCATCCTCCACCGACCCCAATATCATTGTTTGACATAAATCAACAAGTTTGAAATATTCTGATATCGAACCATGCAATATTTCACTCTAACCTAAGCTTGTCCAAACCTTTTTTATTGATCCCGGTTCAAAGGCCTTGTCCTTGTCCATGGATTTATACTGGTCCTTCATAGTTGTTGCAAAATTCCTACATTATTTTCTAAGCTTAGCTTCATCTAAAATTCCTTCTATTTTCTACTCATTGTATGTTACAGTTTTTGAAAATTGTTCGATCAAGATTTTTACCTGAGCATGAAAATATTTTGGGTTATCTCAATTTTCCCAAAATTGAGGATACACAATACTCATGGCTTCAAGTATTTCATGTCGAGGGAAGCTTTCACAAATCTCTGAGGAAAGAGATTTTGCAATTTCCTTCAAATTATCACCAACATATTTAACAATGCCTTTAAAATATTTCTCGTTAATAGCTACTTCTCTGCTAGAGCGCCTGGATATCTTACATTGGTACATTTGTATCTCATATCCACGTACACAGATACATAAGTGCCCGCTTGCATTAAATTGTAAATAATTATCAGGATCATTCAAATTAGTAATTTTCTGCCACATGAAATAATTTGTGCCATCTTATGTTAGATCTAGATATAGATGATCGAGAGCCAAGCATGTATGTTTATGTAGATTGGAATATTCATTAATATACATAGTTATGTCTTGGGATTTCTTCACAAGCTCATTCATCACATCCAGTATGGGGAGAAGACTAGTTAAAGTCATGAGTGTCTCTATATCGCTTAACCTATGTAAGAGGTTAGGAGCTTTGTCTATTGTGCTGCAATTTTCGTACATCACTCCAATCAAGGATTGATATTCTGAAAGAACTCATTGCACTGGTCCATGCAGGGAGATCCATCTGGTATCAACATCCTTGAGAAGCTTGTTTCCTGGTGTTATTCCCTCAGCAAAATTTTGAAATTATGTGAAATGTTTAGGACTTTGGCAAAAGTATGTGTGGATCTCACAGACTAGATTTTTTACTTTTGATATTGTAGGAAACTTGCTTACAATTTTGAATGCTAAATTCATTATGTGGGCCATGCAATGCATGCCAAGCATGTATGGTGCACAATTAGTTTGTAACTTTGTGCAAACACCAGTCCTTTGACCTTGCATCACTGCAGCTCCATCAACTCCTACACACACCAATTTTTTTCGCAATTGTCAACTCATCCATACTTGCAATTTCATTCAAAGATTTCTTGACTAGTTCAAATATATTTTGTGATGTTGAATTGTCCTTCATTTTATGAACACAGAGAAGATGAGGTTGGTGAACATGTTGTTGTACAATATACAAATGCATACAGACCCAAGAAGTATTTTCTACCACAGTAACTTCATCTAAAGATAATGCAATGACATTTGACTCTTTTACTTTATCCTTTAAATCTTCCTTTTCCACTACAGCAAGACAATTTTCCCATTCCCATCCAGTGTTTACTAACCAATGTGAGTAGGGATAGTGAGGAACATTCAAATAAGATAAAAAACCAGAATATTCTGGGTAGTCTGTCATAGGACGCCCTCTAGACACAATATGAAAAACAACACTCATCTGAATAGTTTTTGACAATTTTTTTGTTTCCATTGATTTTCCAAATTGAACCTTAAGTGTACCTTTACATGCAACAATGTTCAACATTTTTTTTCACACTCTTCATAATCCGCAGCATACCTAACATGAAGACATTCTTCCTTTGATTTCCATCGTACGACTATTTCTTCCTTTCCATCTATGATTTGTTTTTCATAAACTTTACCGATATGCTTTTCTATAGTGTCAATCTTTAGCTGCAACGTCTTGGCTCTTCCAAATTTCCAACTACAAATCTTACATTTGGCCAATGTTTCCTTTTAAATATCATTTGCATTGCCAATCCCCACTGGTACCATGAATGGGTACTTTGACAACCAACCAAGTTGAAAATTCCTTGTCATTTCCCACTCACACCCCCTTTTTGGTTTATTTTTCCTTTTCTTGCTGCCAACATCATCATCCTCATCCAAGTCAATTATCTCATTTTGGCTAATCAGGCCCAGGGTATCCCTTGGAACATCTTTTGCAGTATTGCCATCCTGATTTGATACCTTTTGATTTAAATCAATGACAATCTCAACTTGACCTTCCGGTGGCGGTGAGGTATTGTGAATGCTACCAATATTTGGTGGAAGAGTTGATGATGTAGCTCCATCTTGACCTGGTGGATCAAAAGCTTTGGCAATTCCAAAGTAAGACTCTATGGTACATCTAAGCTTTTGGAGTTTTGATGGCCTCCCAGTCTCTTCACCACCCTGAGGAGCTATAGGAGCGGAAGGAGTCTCTTCACCACCCTGAGGAGCCATGGGAGTGGCAGGAGCCTTACCCTGAGGAGCAGAAGGAGTTTGAGGAGTGGTAGGAGTCTATTCACCACCTTGAGGAGCAATAGAATCCTTACCCTTGTTGCTCGAGTCACTCGACATATTGATCTCTAATTCACTTGATATATTCATCTCACTTCGAATAAAAACTGGAAAAAAATGTCTTCTTGTTTAAGGAAAAAGAATAATAATATAGATCCCATTCCCTACTCAATATCATCTTAGAGACTGAAGCAAGAATGGAAAAGAGATAAATAAAACTTATTATTATAACTAATAACACTATGAAGAAATGATCACTAAGAAGTGATAAGTGTTGTTCTTTAAAAATGATGCAGAATCACATATCAAATTCAATACCATGGAATAAATTTTTTTTTTTTTTTGGATTTACCTAAACTTAGTCGCTAGTCCTTAGAGTTTTATAAACTTGTCGCGAAGTTTTAAATTTTCATAACTTCGCGATTCCCTGACTTGGTTGATGATTCATTTTGTTGAGTTGCAAGTCTTTCTTGGTCATCTTTCTACTCGGTGGGTCGGAGGTTTCAAAAAATTTGAAACTTTAGAGTTTGGTTCTAAGGTTCACTTTGTTGAAGCAAGAATGGAAAAGAGATAAAGAAAACTTATTATTGTAACTAATAACACTATGAAGAAATGATCACTCACATTTTAAGTCTACGTTTTCGGCTTTCACTGACTTTTAAATCGAGAAGTAGAACCTCAGAACCGAACAAAATGTGTAAGAATAAATGACACTTTCGATTGTATTTATATCAATCCATGATTCCATATTTGGCGAATTCCACAGGATTTTTAAATGGTATATTAAAAATTTGGCGAATCTTGCATGCTTATACAATGATACGTTGTAATTTTCAAGGTGAAATGTGTCCTCCAATGTAATTATTTTTTAATGTTATTGGTGAAATAGGTCCTCATGAGCAACTATTTATAAATTTTAATTGGCGAAATGGATCTTCACAAGAAACTATTTGTAAATTTTAATTGGCGAAATGGGTCTTGATACAATGTTGTTTTAATAGTATTGGTGAATATGTAGGTGTTTTATTAAATGCTTTCAGGATTCCAAGCGAAAATATTAATCGGTCCAATTGAAATGTGTAGCTTGACAATGGCGAATTTGTTGCTTAAATATGCCTCATAAAAAAATCATTAGCAAATGGACATGCATTGGACCTATAGTTCATAAAATTTAAGCGATTTGGACACCCTGTTGGGTGTGAGAAATTCGCCAAAATCGACTTGGACGATTCCTAGAATTTTCCAATTGGAAAAGATTCACCACTGAAGTTTTCCCTGACCAATGCTAGCAGTATGCATAGGTAACATTTTCGTTCTGATCAACACCTTGGTGTTCTCATATTCTTTTGTGATGACATCCATGTCAATATCAACCATATCTTTGTTCCACTCATGTAGTTGGAAAATATCTGCAATTTCTTCCTTAGTTATCCTCACCACCTCCTTCCCATTGAATGCTCTGACTACCCTAGAAACTGGGTCATATCTTGAGGAAATATCCTTTAACAAGTCAACATCCATATAAACATTGGGAACCACCAATTTTCCCATATCTAATCTCCAAGGCTTGCAAATAGGGACCCCAATATTTTTGTTCCCGAGCTAGTGTTGAAATAACTACCATCATGTGAAAGGAAATTCGGCTTCCTTGATAAAACAATACTTGTCAAGTAGCCCATCCCTGACGTTAGGGCCATAGAACAAAACCCTTCCCTCAACCTTTTTATTTGTGGAGGGTTTCAATTGATCCACTACATCTTGGGAGATTTTTTTGGGTTGAGTTGCTAAAGTGGCAGTTTGTGCCTTGGGCGCCATTGGCAATGAGACAGGTTCGTGTCAAGTTAGGGTTTCAAAGCAAAAGGTTTCAATTAACTAGTCTCACAATTCAATCCTAGGGCTTGACTCAAATGCAAATTCTGAAAGGTCTCACTGAGTTATGACCTTTTAAGGACAAAATTAACCTAAATAAACTAATTAAAACAAAGCATAAAAGCTTGTTCAACTGAAAGCATAGTGAAAACCAACCCCGGTCTAGAGAATTTGAATAAAGCATAAAAGACTGTGTTTATTTTACTTACAGCTTTTACCCGTGAGAAACCTAATGTTGACCATTTGAAATTTTGCAAATAACCTTCTTTAACCTTCGTACGCTCCAAATGCGCTCGCAATTCTCAATTATGTAGAATCCAGTCATTTACACCCAGTTTGAGCGAAATTGGGTAGATTTAGAAGTCACTTTTTCCATTACTGCTCGCTTGTGTGAAGCAAGAATGGCTACAATGGTCATACTCTCAATTTTGAATATGCACCGTTGATCTCCCATTGAGATGGCCTTTTGGATGACTTGGATTGAGTCAATTATGTTTGAATTCCCATCACAAGCCAATCCACAGGCCAATGAAAATTTTCCAACTAGATACTCATTCGTCTATCTCTGGGCTCCACTTTCCTTGTTTGCAAATGACCGAAGAAAACATGTGGTAGTTTCTCGCAGACCTCGCAGCTTTTAACCAACCAACAACTTAATCCTGCTAGATGGCGGGGAACAACAATGATTGATCTCACCATCACATTGTAACCGTTGATTAGAGAGTTGAGGATGTTAGATGACAAAGTGAAGTTTGGGTCCCACACCCGTGGTTGTACACACGTAAACATCTTGTAGAACTTGCAACAATTAACAAACCATCATTTAAAATGTGTGAGCTAGCGGGGAATGAGCCAGATCAATTCCTATGATCGAAGGATCTCTCAACCTGCACATGCAATAAAATTAGTTCTAAAAGTGGGGCCCTGACTAGACCGACGTCAATTAGACCCTCGAGAAAAATTTCTTAAACAGAAGTCCTTTGAAATGAAATACTTTGACCCAACTATAGTAGGATTTAAACAATTAATAGCACTGGATGACCAATGAACTTAAGACCAAGGCCCTATACAAGGAACGATTATAATGGCTTAATTCATAACTAAACAACCGATAACCAGATGCGGCAGGTCAATAAAAAATTATAACATTGAGGATTTATGACTGATCATTATGAAGTGAGGACTTTTAACTAAAACCCTAAACCCTACTCATGGATGCAGATGCAACAAACCACTAAGGGTGTAGAACAAGCTTAAAATTTTGAAATTTAAGGAGCTTTATCAGTGCATATGTGAAGAATGGCATCGGATGCATGGATTCATGCTTGGACACATGGAGGATGTATTGGAGAGGATTGATACTTTAGAATTGTTCATGATAGCTCTTGTAAGTGCATGTATTGCTTATTTTCTGAATAATAGATGGAGTATGGATGCTTTTGGAGGCTAGTTTTTTTCCTCTTGAGGGTTTTCCCAAGGTATATCTGGGGTTATCTTATGGATTTTGTATTTTGATCTATGCATTATGGCTATTCTATAAGCTTGTATGCATGCTTTACTCTCATGGGGTTATGTAGGAAATGGATTAAGAATGTGGGTATTATGCCTTATTTCCAAACAGTAGTTGTCACCATAGCAATTCTCATGATTTTTAGTGGAGAGGATGAATGTAATTATTCATGAATTCTAGCAATATAACTTTACTTAGCCTCCATTTTCTACCCTTCAAAAATGACTTAGGGATGGTTTGATTTATAGATTTGAGGAAGATACAAAAAACTGGATTACAACCAAAATAAGTAGTTTCAATTTGAAAATAGAAGTGTGTTTCATACTTTAGTGGTAAAAGTGTGTGATGGAAAACAAGGAATTAGTAATTATTGGTAGGTTGTTGTTAGTGTAAACAGATAGATCATGAATTCATTGGAAGAGTTGGCAGTTATCTCCAGATTCACTTTTTTGGTAATATCATTTTTTCTTGGGCAAATGAGAATTAGAATTCATGTGTAACCTTAATTTCCTTCACAAAGACTTTTTTGGCTACCTTCAATAAAAAATGGGGACACTATTCTTAATTTTCGGTTGTGGCTAATTTATTTTTGTAGTAATGACAACCAAATTTCAATCTGATTAATTTCTCATCTAGAAATGCTCCTTGCTATGTCAAGTCATATAATCTTCCTTTGGAATACTAGATGAAAGAAGGGATTTAAAAAATAAGAGGTATCTTAGAGATTTATATTTATTAGACCAAGCTTTGTTAGAAATTAATTTCAAATCTATGTTAGGAACCAAATTCTTCCCATTTATGAGACCCATAGGAAGATCGCAATTTATTTGACTTGTGGAGATTGGATACCATTGGTTGAGGTGGAGGATATCATATTATTATTTCTCAAATGCAAGAGCATAAATCACCAAGAATCATTTTTCCCTAAAGTGTTGAAACAAAAAAAAATGGCATTGGGTAGTTAAAAATAATCATTTGATGGTCATTTTGAAAAATGATATCTTGGACTCAAATTGATTGGAGGGAGCCAATAAGAAGATGAAGCAATTTGTAAGTTGGTGAATATTCTAAGATGTAAATCATCCCTTTTAATTTTTTTATGCCTGATGAAGAACTTTCTAGTTGGGGTGAGGAGGATATTTATTCTTGGATATATTCATATAAATTTGAGGGTGATGATATAGGCATGATGGACCATCGATGAATAAGTCAACCAATATAAAAATTATCAAGGAAAATATTGCATCACACAAAAAATATGAAAAGAAAACTAATAAATAAAGAAGAGAATAAATCACATTTTTCGGAGGGATATCTACTATCAATAAATATTTATTAAGATCTAAGAGAATGAAACCCTTCTTTAGAGAGATATAAGAGTTATCTCAAGCAATGTTAGAGGTTTATTTTCTCCTAATAAAAATTACACGACTAAGTGCCTATTTGATTCTTTGTTAGTCAATATTATTTCACAGCAAGAAACTAAACTAGGGAGGGTAAAAGTGGATAATTTTATGAAACATTGTAGTTCCTCGAAGGGTTCATTTATGGACTTTGTGGGAAAATACAGCTTCTTAGGCCTTCTATGGGCCCCTAACTAGGTATAAATGTGGGTTCCCTTTCTTTGGAGCAAAATTGGATGGTTATCCAAGTTATAATTTTACATTTTGATATTTCTTTTATGTCATTGAATGTATATTCAATATTTCCTCCACACACTCTTAGACTATTTATTTATTTTTTGGGGGATTTTAATCTCATTATTTCTAGTTCAAAAAAGAGAGGGCTTATTCACACCACTCAAGTCCTAAGATATTTTATTTTTTTATCAAGGTGGAAAATCTTATTGACATTGTGCCCAAAAATGGTAGATTTACTTGGACAAACAAGAGGTATAGTTTCACAAAAATTTCCAACTTTGATCATTTTTTTATTCTTCTCTGAATAATAGAAGATTAGTTGCTAGCAATATGCCGATTCAAATTTGAGAAAATGTGATTTAGAAGGGATGATTTTCTAGCTCTTATTGGTGGTGGAAAGAGATGGTCATGTATAAATGCTCTAATATTTTCACTTTTTTTAAGAAATTGAATTCTTTGAAAGCTCATTTAAAATAATGGAGCACATATTCTTTCAAAAACATTTTTTAGGAGTAAATTGGAATTGATTAATTAGAATGTGATTTTGCATGACATGAATCAAACAAATTTCATTAGATAAAATAATTATTGGGGCATCAAGCAAAGATATTGGCTAGAGAAGAGATTTACTAGAAATCAAAATCAAGGGAAAATTGGCTAGAGGCTAGGGATCTCAACACATTTTTTTCATAATGCTTTGAAAGTGAGGAGAGATTTGAATAGAATTGATTTTATTCACTCCATGGATGGATACCTATTGAACAAGGTGGATGAAGTGTAGAATGAATCAATTGGATATTTTAAAGATCTATTGGCTACAAATAGGGATTTTAATATTGTGAACATGAGAAAGTTTGTTGATAATATTCCTTATTTAGTTCTAGAGGATAATAGTTCTTTCCTTGTGACCTCATTATTAAAGGAGGAAGTTAAGACTATAGTCTTTCAATTGAACCAAAAGAAATCCCTATTCCTAGATGGTTTCCCTACTTTATTTTATCAAAAAAATAGGGTATCATTGGATCAAATGTGTAGGCAATGGTGGAGGAAGATTAGAAATAAAAAAAAATCTTAATGACCTCAACAACACAAACAATGCCCACATTCTAAAGAATATTTCTCATGCCTCCTTTACACATTATCAACCCCTCTTTTAGTGAAACTATTTATAAAATCATCTCTGAGGTGGTAACAAACAAGATGAAGGTGATTTTCCACACCTTATTTCTTTTAAGTAGAGTGGTTTTATGCCAGCAAAAATAATGATGGATTGTATAATTGTAGCTCAATTACTCTTTCCCTTCAAAAGATCACGGTAATTAAGAAATAAGAAATTTTTATGATTGAGTTAGCTAGATTTTTTATGAATATTTTAAATAATTTTTCCTTTGGGAAGGGGATTTTAGATTGGATTTTCAATTTTATTTCCACTCCATATTTTTTAATTCTTGGAAATGGAATCCAATCTTTTATTTTTAAGATTCAAGAGGACTTCAACATGGTGATTCATTATCCTCCATTTTGTTCATTTTGATGGTTGAATATTTGGGTAGAGAAATAAGAAAGAAGGCTTGCACTAGTGAATGGCCTAGAGCAATTATTATAGAAATTTAGAACCCATCACACATCAATAGTGTGTTGATGAAACTATTATGTCTGGGGAAGCTTGAATGGAGGTGAATAACACCATAAATTTGATTTTAGACAAATCTATTGAAACCTTTGGTCAATTTAGTAATTTTTCACAGTAGTTGAATAGTGTAAAGGTAGATTGCAACCTATCTTGGATTCAACATAGGCTTAATTCCAAGTAAAAATTTGGTGATACCTTTATTCAAATATGTGGAAATAATTGAACTTTGGAAAGATGCAATCAAAGTGTACACAACTAAATCAAGGGTTTGGAAAGGTTATTTGCTTTCTCACTAATCACAATACTTCTTTGGGAGCCAAACTAGTTTGGAACATGTTTAGCAACCTTAAGGCTATAGATAAATTATTTGGATTCAAGTGATCCGAGTAGAGGATTTTCTACTATAAATCCCTCAAGTAGCTCACAAATCAAGAACTTTATGATGAGGTGTAGACCCTTAATTATTGGACACTTATCATGATCGATGAATAAAGGGAAAAGTACAAACTTCTTGCCTAATTCATGAAATAAATTTTAGCCCTTGGATTATTTCTTGGAACTCTTTGGGTGTAGAGAGATGATGAAATATGTGAGGGGTTATAAAGTAGAAAAGTATATCTCATAGAAAAGATTCCTTCTTTTAGTTTGGAATGAGAGTGGAAATTTTTTAGCAATAAGCCCATTTTCATGGATACAAAAGCTGAAATTGTAGAAGTCTTGAGAAATAGAAGAATAAACATCACACATAAGGAAGGTAAATTTATATGAGTGTGGAAAAGTTGTGTTACTACTTAGTTACATTGGGTTATTGTCTCCAATGTGAATTTTTGTACAATAGCTAGTTGTCAAAGTTGTGTTAGGGGTCAAAAGTTCTTCCAAAATATGGACCCATTGTATGGATGGTGTTACTCAAATACATATTGATTGGGGATAGGTTAAAAATTATTGGCATTAATTCCCATTGTATTTCCCCCTTTTATTTATGTCACAAGGAGATTTCCAATCACCTATTACTAAATTGCATGTATACTAGAGATTGTTGGTATTGGTCAATGGATAAAATTCATTGGTTTAGTGTGTTATAATTATATATATTAAGGATAATTTCCTAATTTGGAAAAGCATGTATGAAAAGGCTTTT
The DNA here is from genome assembly GCA_007258455.2 of Sequoia sempervirens. Classification (NCBI taxonomy): domain Eukaryota; kingdom Viridiplantae; phylum Streptophyta; class Pinopsida; order Cupressales; family Cupressaceae; genus Sequoia; species Sequoia sempervirens. Next base: position 169,903,316 of record VDFB02281492.1, on the reverse strand, counting down.
GGGGAGGTTTATGTTATGTCAACCCATCTATTCATTTATGGTGCTTGTGGAAATAAATAAATTATGGGATCTTCAATGATAAGAAACTGAGTGCAAAAGAAGTTATAAATAAGATTGAGGTTGGTATAAGTGAATTATTAACTACTAAAATAGGAGCTTTGAAGCAAGGTTTGAAGCCTTTCATTATTTAGGATGAAAAAATCATGAAGACTCAAACCTCACTAAAAATATCTTTTGGTTACTTCTCAAACAAAAATACTAAAAGCTAAAAAGAAAAAAAGAAGTAATGCCAAATGGATGGGCCTTTTGAGTGGTAGATTAATGCTAAATTTTTATGGAACATCATGAGAAAATCCCAAGATCTTGAGTGTGGGATGCATTATTAGGAATGCTACAAGAATCCTCTTATGAGAAAAATTAAAGAAGTTTTTCCTAGTATAAATAATGAGGATGAGGTGGTATTGCTTCACTAATATATTTGACTACAAATTTTGACAAATGTTTGGTGACATATTGACAAAATATTGTCGACTTATCGACACAACACAGATTTAAATTTTGTCGTTGGATTTTCGTCACTTTAATGACCAATTTTTATACGTTGAAACCACGACCTAGCATCGTCGGTCAGCACCATGGAAAATGTTAGCGGTGTCTGTCACAAAATCGACGTAACTTCGTCCATCTATCGACGCTAAAAATCACAAAATGTTGTAGAACGCCCATTTGAAATTGTTGAAAAAACACCAAATGTTCATCCATTTTCTGACGAGGTGGAGCAAACCATCATTTTCATTACAATGAAAACTATGTCGTGTGTACAACAACCTTGTCGCAAATTTTTGTGGTTCGTCGGGCTATGTTTATCGAAATTGTGACGAAACCTACAAATTTTTTAAAAAAATTATTCGTTCAAACATCTTCCCTCAAAGAACTAGAACATTAAAAATTATCATTTGACAGTGTATCAGAAGTTTGAAAGGTAACAAACATGTAGCCTTTGATGTCATACACTCTCCATATATGTGTCTCATTAAAGCCTGTCAGTTTCTTTGCATGCATAGATAAAAATCCCAATTCACAAACCCAAAGTTGAATCTCCTTTCTTACAGAGAAAAGGCGAGATAGAAGAAAACAACACCTCGTCACAAGTAGTTGATTGGTAACATATAACATATAACATTCATTCATTAAACATATTCACATTCATTCATTAGCATATAACATTCATTCTTTCAGTTTTTACATATTATCAAAAATATGGTTGTCAAAAATATCAGTTTTTAACATTCATTAACATATTATAAAAAATATGGTTGTCATAATATGATTACAATCACTTTCTTTTTGTTTCTTTTTTGCAGCTAAAAAAAGAAGTGGAGTATCATTTTCTAAATCATCTGTCCCCCCTTCAGTTGTTCTACCCTTTGCTCGTGATCTTAATGTATGCCTAGTCATGTACTCACGATGTGGAGGCCATTGCAAGGGGGGGGTCTACTGCAATAACAAAGAAATGTTAAATTGATATGTTTTATTATTATTGTCACAAGTATTTCATTAATTAAAAGAACATTAGAGTGGTGCTCTTTACTTGATGGGGCCACATCATGTTCTTGATCTTGTCTTATAGCCTCATGCTCAACATGCTGAACACCCTCTAAATCCTCTGGAGTTGAAGCACGAAAGGTTACATTAATTAATACAATAATTGCAATTAAATATGTTTAAAAGAACATTAGAGTGGTCCTCTTTACCTGATGGGGCCACATCATGTTCCTGATCTTTTCTAGCCTAATCATGCTCAACTTGTTGATCACGCTCTACATGCTCTAAAGTTGAAACACGAAAGGTTACATTAATTAATACACCAATTGCAATTAAAGATGTTTAATCGTATTAATCCATATTTCATTTTGTATAGCACATGAATACATCCAGTACCGGGATGCACACCATGACCTTCATCTACAGGTTGTGCTCCACCCTCACCAGGCTGTATTCCAATGTCATGTGCAATATTATCATTGCTTGCTTGTTTAAAACAAATAGGCACATAATTACTCTATGGTGGAAATTAATATTGAATAGATTGCACAAGTATTCAATTTTAAATAAACTTCATTGATTTTATTTAGCTATGTGTCAAATGCAGTGGAAGCTTGTGTTTGCCCAGTCAAGAGTCTTAGGCATTCAGCCATGGCTCCATAGCCTTGCTAGAAGGAAATATTTAGGTCCTCTTCTGTGGGCACTGTATTGAATTCAGAGCCCTGCATTTTACATAAGATCATGAATTTTGCTTCTATGGTGTGGTAAAACAAAAATTGTTTGCAATTTATTATTTGGATGCAATATTTCATTTATTGATACTTACAATTTTTGCAACTAATTTCATATAACCACCAAAGCCAAGTTTGTGTTGCCTATGTTTTTCTAGTCTTTCCTTTGTTGCCTTCAATGTGTCGGGAAGCCTATGAAAACTTTGAAATACATTAGATTATGTAAAAAGAAAGAGTAATCAGTATATAATTACATTGTTGATAGTATCACATACCTTCCTTGGCCTGGTGGTGTCTTTCCTTTTTTCTTTTCATCCTTCTCCTTTCCATCCGACACTAGGTCCATCCACTCCCTCTCTGGAATCATGGGGGGACACTTGTACTTTTTATTCTTCTCTAAATGTGACCTATATCGGTCCCTCACATACTTTAGATAGGTACCAGCTTTCTTAAGGACCTTGGTTCGGTTGAATGTGTTATTACCGAAAAACACAACTAAATGGTTAATGAGCTCATCTTTTAAATCTTGATTTTGGGCATTCCACCATGTACGTATGGTGGGCCCGAAGATCTCCAATGTAATATCATTTAGATGTTTATTAAAAACATCATTTCCAACAAAAAGATCATGGGATCATTAGTCTAAAAAGAGTGATCAATAAGTAAATTTCAATTGGATTATATATAATAATAATTAAAACATTTTCAAGTACCTGGGACCTTCTCTATCTTTATGGGAACGAAATCCTCGATCACCATAAATGTGACCGACAATGTTCTCGTACTAGTAATACGGGAAGATCTAGGAAATGCTGCTAAAACATCACCAGTACTAGTGGCCTTTGCATCCCCAGGTACATTTCCTAACGCATGTTCTAGCATGTGTTTACTGCCAGAGGGTGCACTACCCGATGCCTGCATGCTATGTGTTACTGACATTTCATTTGACAATATAGGCACGGATGATGGGGTCAGATGATGTGATGTATACACAAGAAGATCAGGATCGACACTTGTACCAACCCTTACTCCCTGGGCAACACCTGCAATACCCTGATCATGGCCAACAACATCATGAGGATGCAAAAAATCCTATAAAAACAACACATATTTTAGTTCATGACAAAAGAATACAAAATATAAAACCATGAATGAACTTATGTTATAATTAAAGATCTCATGACAGCTTACTTGCAAGTTTCGTGCTCTCTCAATCAATATTTGAACCCTTTCTCTTATCTCATCTGTTTGAGGCACTATGAATAACAACTAAAGGATTTCTTCATTCAAATTTTTTTGGGTCTTCCTTATCATATCCAGAGGGTTTGCGGAATATGTGATGTCATCATCACATAATAGTGACTGCACCTCCCTATGGATGCTCTCCTCTACTATTGGTTCCTTTCCCTGATCATCTGACTATGACAAGAATATTAAAAATATTATCTAAATTAACCCAATAAACTTATGAAAAAACATAATAATAAAATATTTTTCTCATATCTAATTTGTACAATTACAATGAGGTAAACCTGTCGGGTAGAAGTGCTTGAAGATGCATCATGATCTGTGCTCTAGGCCAGAGCCTTCCCCCTACGATCAATGTCCCGTTGTGACAAAAAATAAATATAAAAAACCATTACCGAAATGAAACCAATAGACTTACAAAAAAAACATAATAATAAAATGGTATATTGGAGTCATTAATTGGAGGTTGGGTAAAATGGTATATAGTACGTACCACCCCCATAGTAACTGTGTTTGTATCTATGTGATTCAAATTCTAATCAATTAGCAACTCTTCCCCTACAGTTATTGATTTTATCGCACATACGAATACACAGTTTCCCTCACACGCCTCAAATATGCAATTGGGTTGCTTATTTGTTGACCCAGGTCATGTACTGTTTATAAACCATTCAATATTCCCTGATGCTTTTGGCCTTCCTTCAATGTACATAGCCACTCCTTTATTTTGATCCTTATCTTTTAGATGTATATAATTTGCTGACAGTGCATACCTACACATACTTCGTGTATATCGAACTAGCTACATCCAATATTTGTAACTATAATAGGGTCTGACATACTCCATCAATTCAGTAACTTTGTCGTAACAGACCTTTATGTTGTCCATGCAAAATAGGCCCAAACCATATAATGACGATGGTGCTATGCAATATATCCTCTTGTTCACACAAAAATTAGTGTTTATTGGAGGAAGTTCCTTGGGTACCCATTGTTTCCATAGATGTTTGTACCTCAAGGGAACCTCGATGTCGACTATGCTTTCATCATCATAAGAAAATGACCCCCCTTCAGCAAGAAAAAATTCCATGTGTTTACGGATTTTTCTTCTAATCTTTTGACCTCTAGTTGATCTCCCTCTTTTAGACCTACTAAATGTCTCGCTTTCCTCTTCTCTTCCTAAATTTCCCTCGCTCGAGGAAAACAAATCTAAAAAATACCTATTTTGTGGTACCTGCACTCATAAGGATGTTGGATGAAGTTCTTTCATGGTGATGTGATCCCAAGGTATGGGGTTGGAGGATTAAAAACCAAGGTTGTCACTACTAGTCAAATGCATGTGGAGGTAACAATAGTTGTGAATGTATCAATAAACCTTGTAAGGGTTTGATGATTAGAGATCACTTGGTAAGCATGGGAATTGTTTGTAGGGTCACCAACCTTGTGTTTTGAAGCCTTGGGTTTTGGGAACATCTAGAGGAGTCATTGTCTTGTTTCTTGGATCAGGTTGATTGGGTTAGTTGATGGAAGGTTGCTATTACTTTTTGTACCTGTCTATGAAATTTTTTGGACCACCTTCCTCGAAGAAAATAGTCTCTCTGAGGTAGTATTGGTGTCTAGTTAGTTAGTCTATGAAATTTTTTGGAGCACCTTTGATGTGAAATAGCCCCTCATGCAACCATCCTTTCAGTCCATTTCTAAATGGACAGACCCCTTGCCTTTAATGATTAAGCTCCACAGGTTTCTACCCCTATGGTTTTTTGGGTCCCCCAAATAAAATAATAAAAGATGGGCCCTACTCAGAAGAACCCCAAAATGTATCAGAGTTTGTTTCTTTCTTAAGAATCCAGTTAAAGAGGCTAATTGGTTCCCTCCCTATCCATCATTCCTTCACCATTTTCTAGACACCCACAACATCTTCGAACCATTTATACTCTTCTGGAACTTGAAAAAAAAAAGTCCACTTTCATTAGTGTTCTCTTTCGGGCTTTCCCTAGTGTTGGCATCTGTACTGTTCTTTTGGAGGTTTGGTTGAGTCAGTGAATTTATTCAGAAGTTTTTAATGGCTCCTTGTCTTTTTTTCATCTCTTGTACTTTTATACATTCTCTTATGGGCAGGAACTAGGCATTTTTCATTGCACTCATGGACCATGTATTGTTTTCAGTCCCTTTGATCATTTGTGGACCTCAATATGTAAATTTATTTCATCGAAGTTTTAAAAATTTGAACCCTAGTGAACTTCATGTGTTGTTATGTGACAAGAATTCCTTTCAATATTATAGTAGAAAAAATATGCTAAGACAGATACAAAAACTGTAGTTCACAGGCCAAAAATGGCCACCCAACTGATTGAACATCTCAAAGCTTGGTTGTTCAAACTAACCAAACACCAGTACTAGGTAGTACTTGGGTTTGTCAATGGGAAATTGGCTCGAATTGACCAAAATATAGTATGCAACACCTCGATGGGAACAAATAGAGTCTAAATCATTATACTTGCAACAATATTTCTAAATGTGGGGGAAAAATCACTTACAGTCATTGTCCCTTGGTCAATTTTCCCTTTCTGAGTGTCCTCACCTCTCGCTCTGGCTTTCCTCCTACCAAATGGTTCCTAGTCTTCCTCCTCGACTCAATGGCCTTGCAACACTCGTCCAGTGAAGTCTCACAACTCTCCACTCAGGGGCTGGATGCAATGGTTCTCGGTGCAGTATGCTATGTTGTGCTCCTGCGTGCGCGGGGCCAAAATTCAAAATATATAGTTTATATATATGTTATGTCAACATATAGTTTATATACAAAATATATATGCTATGTCAACATATAGTTTATTTTATTCTCTACGAAATATAATTTTTGTATGGTGGCTTGTTGAGCTTATATAGTTGGTTTTCTCTTTCTTTATAATTTTTGATGATTTATTTCCTATGACATGATTGAATATTATCTACAGTCCTAGTGATTGTTAAAAAGGCTTATGATATGTGATGTTTAATCATGATGGATGTCTAAGAATCAGTGATTGAAATACTACTTGACTAAATATTGAACTATCTAATATTTTTCCATTTAAACATCATGGAAGAAATGCTTGCAATTTCTTATTAATGTAGCCTACAAGGTTTATTTTCCTAGTTTTTTTTGGTCCTACTCTTGTTCTGACTTATTTTTTTACATTGGTCTATTACAGTAATGGGGAGCATATCTAGTGAATCGATTCTTTCAGTCTCTTTGATTCTTATCCTTGTGCATAATGAATTTTCTTCTATCCTATGATTCATTGATTGTTAGTTTAAAACACTCATTACAACTAGCATGGATATGAATTAGATGTGGGTGTGAGAAGGGATTGTTGAATATGAAGGAATGGTTTAGGAAAGTACTCCTTAATCCAAATGAGTCATTTTCTTGTCATGGAATGTGTTAAGAGACTTTAAAATTAATATATTCAATCTAGTTAATATTGACACATCTAAAGCATGCCAAAGGCACTTCAGAGATATGCTATGACATAAAGAAGATTGTTAAGGTGATGTTAAGTCTTGATCCATTAGGGCAGGAAAACATAGATGCATTGGTACAAAAGGTTACATTCAACTTGGAGGAAATGGATAATTACATAAGGGGCTAATGTGAGATTGGACCAAGTTTATATTATGATACAAATAGCTTGGGAAAAGGGATGATGAAATGGTTAAGTATGGGAAATTGTAGAGATAAATATAACACCAAGGGAAGAACACTAGAACTAATTTTAGCACTATGGATTAATACAAGACTCAAAATTCCACTAAGAGGCATCCCTTACCTCTTAAATTAATTCCATAGGTGGGTTTATCTTCCAACATAGTGCCATTGGTTAGCTTATCATGTGAACTTCCGCTATAAGTAGGATTACCATACACTTTCATAACATGCATGACCTCATGTTTGAGTCTCGAAACCCTCCCATATCATCAACGCATGTGTCTAGGCTAACCATGTCAAGTTTCACTCCATACAAGCACAAATTGAAAAAAATTCAACGTTGGCCCCATTCACATGTCACTATGTGGGGTCAACATGAGGAAATGCTAATTTTTTGGGAATGAAATAACCAAAGATATGATCAAATAATATCTAATCATAAATAGTCGTAGAGTAATTAGGATTTGATCATATGGAAATTTCTAGGAGAGCTACAATAGTTGTAACATCATGAATTAACAACATCAAAAAGTACATCATGAATTAATTATGTAATGGCATAAAAATTAAAAACATCATGAATTAATTATGTAACCATATAAATCAAATATAATTCTATCAAGAAATCAATATCAAATAGATAATATAATCACATAACTCATAAATTTCAATGTCATTGATCTTCTTCTTCATCCAACTCTTTATCTGTATCATCCAATCCAAATTCGACATTGTAAGGATTGGTCATATCATCATCATCATCATTGATATCAGTTTTGATAATGTCATCATTCACATGGATATCATCTTCATGAACATTAACTCCTACATCATCATGATCTAGTTCCTCTTCTTCGACATCTTTGTCAGGCACATCATCAACTAACTGTTGTTCCTGATCATCATCTACATCATCTTCTAGTTCTTTGGTATCTTCTTCTTCCACCACATTATACTTTACCGGCCTTCCTCTTGGATCATGTCTAACAACAAATGACCAACCCGGTTTACCTGGAAGCTCTGAGTAAAATACCTACTCACATTGGCTTGGAAGAACATAGGGCTCATTTCCAGCTCACTCGATTGACCTTGTATTAACCATGGTAAATCCATTATCATGTTCAATAATAGTTCTCTCGGGATCATTTTCATTCAATCGTAGCCTGTACCATTGGACGATGAACAAAACTAATTTGAAGGACTTAAATTCACACTCAAGTATATCATCCAATTTCCCATAGTATCAATTTTCTGAGACTTCTGGATGTATGTCGCTTCTAGATAAAACATTAGTCACTTGAAAGACTGCAGTTATCCCAAAATCACAAGTTTTCTTCGTGTCATCCAACTTTTTGATTCAAAATTTATGACCATTGCACCACATAGCCTTGTGGTGTTTCACCTGCAATATGTCAAACATGTAAAAATTATTGCATCGTCAGTTGATAAACATATTCATTCTTGGGTAAATGTATGCAAAGAAAAATAAATAAACATATATATACATCAATATAATTGAAAATAATTAAATAATATGGGTCATTAATATATTTATACGTACCTCTTTATTTCTTAAACCATATGCTAAATCAATTTCCCTTAGTGTAACATTGGAATCTCCATTACGATGAGCTTCTTTAACCAATGAAGCCACACCTTCCCATGTTAATGCGCAACCAGATTGTTGACATTGTTCAATCCATACCATCATCCAATCAAGATTGTTTACAACGTACAAATGTAGTGCATCCCACTCTCGACCAACTGTATCAAAAAAATTTGAAATTCACAAATGAAGTATAATTAGTTAATTACCACGGTATATGACCTTAATTTATAATTGATGTACCTGAAAAACCTAACATCCCACTACTAATTATCTTATTATCTTTCGTAAGAAACCTCTAAACTATATGTATCCAAGACCCATTGTTCACACATTTCAAATTGAAGAGATATAACATATTGTCCAAGCAGTATCTATGTCACCCTGATCATGTTTTATGTTTATATTGGCAGGATACAATATATTGGCACAACAACTAGCAAGCTTCACCGATAAAAACATTGCAAGAATGGCATACATGTGTTGGAACTAGAATTTTCATTCAAAATTCTGATGTTCCTTTCATATAAAATCATTGTTTTCCTTAAAAACCATGTTTTTACCATCCACAAGGTCAAAATTTCCTTTTACTGCCTTACCGTAGCCTCCAATAAAGCTGTAGTGCCAATAATTTTTTTCGCTAGAAAAAAAAACTGACTATTATTTTTGAAACATTATATAGCTAATTAACACTCTAAATATGTGTTTTTATAATACTAAACATGATGTTAGATGTACACTTTCAGGAGTCACAATATAATTTTGAAAAAATAACATTGTTACTAGCTATTAAGCCTCAATAATATTATTAAATCTCATATTAATAATTATATTATTATGATTAAATCGAATAATATGTTAAACTTATATCTCGTATTAATACTAATTCCTTTTAATTAATTAAAAATAATAGTATTAACATGAGAAATATCATTGTCATAATTTAAAGCAAGAATACATTTATTCAATCTCATATTTGTAGTGATATCGTTGTTATCATTTAGTTGAATAATAATATTAATATTAAATCTCTTATTCACATAATTAATATTGTTTATGACCACTATCAATGTAAAATATCACATGATGAAACTTACTACCCTACCTATTAACAACACTATTATTACTCTGTAATAATATTATTTCTTAGTGCCTTTATAATTATTAGTGTTAGCCACCCATACTTGATTTGCTACACTTTAATGATATTTCAAGAGTTACTATATATATTATAAAACCTTGTTTCAAACAACCACTATATTTATATGTAATTATTTTGCTTTGGTGAAAAATAAAAAATAAATAAAAATAAAAAAACTTTCTCTTTCCATCTGCAGTTGTTTTGTATTGATCCAAAAATCCACTTTCTATTTTCACACGCCATTATTTTGTATTGATCAAGAAAAATCTACTTTCTATTTTCATGTGCCATTATTTTGTATTGATCAAGAAAAAATCTACTTTCTATTTCATGTGTCATTATTTTGTATTGATAAAGAAATCTACTTTCTATTTCTATGTGCAATTATTTTGTATTGATCAATAAAAGCCTTTTTTTTTTCTATACATGTTTTTATGCTATCTTAAATATGATTTAGAACAACTAGATAAATAAATTATATATAATAATGATATATATATATATATATATATATATTTATTTATTTATTTATTTTCTCAATATTAAGAAATCAATTACATCTATGAAGAACTTAATAGTATTTACATGATTCTTTTATCTTTATGGTGGAACAAACTAAAAATCCAAAATAATTACTACCTTCCACTTTACTATGTGCATACATTAGTTGTGAAGAAGCAATCTATATTTTGTTTTATATTATTTTATTTTTTTGTATTAAATTTAAAGTATGAGGGTTACTCTCAAATATATAAAGCATGGTCTTAAGTGGAAGACAAAGTGAGACTTCCTAGCCCTTTTTCCCCACCCTTGACATAATTGCCAACTAAATAAGATTAAATACAAAAATCGCCCATTTAAAGTTAAGTGAATGTGCAAGAAATCCTAGCCTTTGGATTAGAACAAGAGCTATTAGCCCTTAGATCTTAGGGCATTAAGGGAAAACCCTCAGTTCATAAGGATTTTTGTTTTCATAAACCTGTTTTCTTCTTATTTTGTTCATTTTTTGTTCTGCACGTTTGGAGGAGAATGGAAGATGAGACTCTTGCGATTGGAAGAATGATCTTAGTTGTTATTTGATTAAGGGTCTCATTCTTGCTTGATTCGATTCATGAATTTATATCCATTGTTCATTCTTTTTTTCTGAATGCTCACTGTATTTATTAACATTTAACAGGGTATACTTTTTTTCTCTCTTTTTTTTTCATACAAATATGAGAGAACAGTTTTATTATCATTTAATGTGTCTCTAAAATGAGAAACTTCTTATTACATCTCTGCTTTATTTTGGTTTGTTTCATTATTACTTTTTTCAAGCATTTTATTGTCTACTTTCCAGCAGATATACAAAAAAAATAATACATTTTCCTGTGCACTGTATAACCCCAAAATCTTGTTGGGAATTTGACAAGATTGTTTTACTTTTATTTTAGTTATACATGATCCTTCCTAGAAAAAAAAATCATGGCTATGAATCTGTTTTACTATATTTATTTATTTATTGTTTCCCTAACTCTACAGACCAACAGATCTGGAGAATGACATTGGAGGCGTGAGAAATAGTTCAATAGAAACCCTCTCGACTGCAGAAAAAAAATAAAGAGTGGAGTGGGAGGGTCAATACCCGACTGTGGCCTCCCTTGAATGTTTGGAAGAAATGGGGATATGATCTCAAGGAAGTCACTTCAAACTTATGTGTTTGCTCTCTGTTTGAAAATTGTAAGGCAATGATCTAATTTATGACAAGGGTCTGCTTCTAAGTTTCTCTAAAATTGTACTTTTGTTGAGCAACAAACTGAGACTGTACCTTTTTATTTTGATACAAGGTATAGCAGATATTTTACTCAAAATGCAAAAAAAATTGTAAAAACAACAACCACAGAGACATCTTTAAATATGTTGCAAGAAGCCTCAGGAGAGGGCAACCCTTGTGGAGACTCTGCCCATTGGGGCCATGAAACTAGAGACTTTGCCTGCCTCCTTAGTGGTGGTCTCATCCTTCGGGGTTGTGGCTCACAAGGCCAAGCCCTTAAGAAGCTTTGGCTTCTTCAAAATATACATATTCGGAATAAATTTCCAAATGTTTTAAGCTTTATTAAAAATGATTACTAGATAGAAATATATGTAGATCTTTCTTTCTTTTCTTTTTTTTTATTATTTAAATCTATAGATAATAGATAATTATTATTCACAATATAAGTATATAATCATTTGTTTCTAACATGTAATACATATTTAGTTATATTCAATGAATCATATATATAATATATATATTTAATAACACGTTTCATATAATATATGCTCAACATTGTTTTAAGAGTTCAACTTTTAGAGTGGAAAGACAATTTTTCTTTAGATGCCCATTAATTTATACTCTCTTTTTTTAGCATAAATAATTACTCATATCTTTTTGTCATAATGAATAAATTAAGTATATATCCCTTCACATAATTACAAATTCTTAACATCCCAGACATAATAAATTATCACACTCTTTATCTATCCAAAAAGGGCTACAAGAATAACAACTTGTTTAAACAACCCAAAAGGAAATATAACTAAATTTACACAACAATTATCCTCAAGAACAACAAAAAAGAAGAAGTAACCCTTTGTTTGAAACCCTTCTGTTAATATATATTATAGGATACTCTTACTTCTCCTTTCAACATGGTACAATTTCAACAAATATTTCCATATTACAATGATACATAGAAATGAAACAAATATCACACCTACAAACAAGAATTTTCTCTTTCTATTTTTCATCTTACAAAGTATGAAACTCATCCTTCAACATGCAATATCAATGACTTGCTTTATTTTATTTTATTTTATTTTCTTGTATTTTACAATAAAATGAATCAACACACAAATGAAGAAAGCTTGTTCTCATTTCTACAATGAACAATATGAAATTCATCTCCTTGCAACTTGTAACTCTACCACTATGTTTGAGAAAACAAATGTCTTACACACCCATGAACAAAGTCTTGCTCTCCACCCTACCGTAATGGCGTCATGGAGTGTCGTGGGCTCTAGCCATACCCTCGAGCAAGGTTTTCTTTAAACTCCATTATGATGAATGGAGCTTTTTTTTTTCAAAATTTAACAAGTGATAAAATATAACATAGCACCAAATCTCATGCTTCTAATTTCTATACTCTTTTTTTTCTCAACTATGATCCATATAGCATACCACTTTCTTACAAAAAAGAAAAATACACAAAAGAGAAAATGGAAGTAAGAAAGAACTTATCTATTTTCTCAAAGTGAGGGAACTAAACTCTTTTATTCTTCTTCCTCTCCAAACCAAGCCATTTTCATCATTACCTTTCCAAAGAGATGGACTCCTCTCTTTTTCTCATTCTTTCTACCATCTTCACTCAAGTTCTCCAAGAGGAGAAGTGGGCAATACCCAAATCTTCCATCTTCTTGAGATATATAGGGATCCTCCAAACCCACACTCTTTCCCACAAGTGCTCACACATGTGTGAGTCTTGTGCCAATTCCAAGAACTTTTGGGGAGTAGAAGGTTGAGAGTGACAAGTCACTCTTCCCAAGCCCCAACACTTTTTTGAATTCGTCACATTCATGAATGTGGACTTTTGAGGGGTCTTTTCACACTCCAAGGACAAGTTCACATGTCAAAAAGGTTCCAAACCCATAGGTATAGGTCCTAGGGGTCTATTCTTGTTCAAAAACCAAGGAAATTGACCCAATAATCCTTTTTCAAAACCTACACAAGAATCCATACGAATTTTGATCCTAACCAAGGGTTCCAACCCCAACCAAACTCACATCACAAGTCCTACAATTAGATTCTACTCAATCACCCAACCAATAATAAAACCTCAAACCCTTCCAAGTCAAATAGGGCTACACTTAGAACTTCCCAAAGATGTATTTGATTTGATTCCAAAATTTATCTATCCTCCTATTTGCATATTTGATTCCTGCACATTACCAAAGTTAGCATGATTAGATCATATATCTCTTCATAATATTAGCTAATCCAATTCACATAATTTTCACTCATGAACTATTTACTCCTTAATACATCAAATGAACCTAATGGTTCAATTTTCATTATAATCAAAGGAAATACACACTTACTCCAATACAAGAATATAGTCAATGAAATAGTCACTCCATCATTTTGTTTACCACCTTAGTAATTCATTTTGAACTCCTATAAAATTAACGATGAACCATTTACCAAAATTTAATATGCCAAATAACCCAGCACTTTAAAGTTATATCCAACAATTCGCATGTGCATCTATCATAATTAAATCAAGGTTAATGCCCATGATCCTAAGAATGTTTTTATCATTCATTTCATCATAATTATCATCTAACTACTTGTTTGATTGAAATAAAATGGGAAATATGAAATGGGGTCTTACATTCACAGTAGCATAAGCAAGAATATTATCAAATAATCACACTATTTGTCATCCATAATATATCTTACCATCTATTTAGGATCACATAAAACACATTAGGGCTTTACTAATCACATGCAAGGTGGGGCCTTACAAAAGAAACTCACAGTAGCACAGTGGGTAAAGGAAGTAATACACTGTATACCGCTATACCGCAGAAGGTTGATGTCTTTCCCATGGTAGAGCGGGTCATGGTTAATACTAATAGAGAGAACCGCTATACCGCGAGGGGTTGAAATGAAGCTTGCAGTAGAGGGTAAGCTAAGAACAGAGGTAATAATGCACCGCTATACTACGGAGGGTTGGAATGGAGCCTGTGGTAGAGCAGTGAAATAAGAATAGAAATAAGGAGGAACCGCTATACCACGAGGGGATAAAAAATGTCATGCGGTAGTGTGGTAATTTGTCGTTGGAGCATTAAATGAAGGCCAGTCACATCAATTAGCATTGAAGTATGAAATTCAGCTCGGTATGAAATATTTGAATGATGAAGAACTTAAGATATGAAATTAATGCGGTATGATATCAAAATTTAACAAGGAAAATTGAGAATTCGTGCACACGTGCTAGAAAAAGCTGAATACAAGCGAGCTCAAAGTACGAAAATAGAAGAATTCTGCAAAGCAAGCAAAATTTTGGGTAAGTCTACTTATCATTCACTGAAATTTAAACAATGGCGCCAAAGAAATCAGAGGCCGGAACTAAAAAGGAAGAAAAATCTAGTAGAATTTCATTACAGTCACCATTACTTGCCCTATTACCTGGTTCAATAGATAAGGATTCTAAGAAAGTCTTTAAGGATTTAGCTCAGGGGTGTAGGGACCCAATAATTCCATAGTCTAGGTGGAATTTATATTGGTATTTTTATAGGAATAGAGATGAAAGGTTTCCAGTGTCAAACCCATGGAATTTTGACATAGGAAAATTAGTTGTTCCTAATGTTTTTGTTGATGTCGAGCTAATCATAGCCTTGGCCAATAGATATCATGCCCCATAAAAAATGGTCAGACTTCCAGATGGTCAATGTCTGGTAGATATCTCGAGGGAAGCTATTATTAGGTGTTTTGACCTAAACAGGGAGGTTGTCACTGAAATTGACTTGGGGAGTTGGAGCAAGAATATAGAAGGTTGAAAAGGACCTATAGAACTAATGAACTCTACATGAAAAGGGGTGAAAAAAATAGAGTCCTTCCCATTCACTCTTCAAGACTTGAACCCTTTTCAATGTCTGACTTTCAGACCTATTTCAAAAATACCTACTATGCATTTTGTCAAATTCTTGGAGTTGATGCAGAGGAGAATATGTCGATAGGGTTGATGAGAATGGCCATGATTATCCAGCATCCTAAATCGAATGTGTAGTTTGATTTTGCTTCATTCATTGAGGAACAGATTCATGAAGGTCTATTACAGGTTAGGGAAGCCAAGGCCCCCATAACTTTTAGAAAGTACTCCTTATTATGTCATTTGATTCTATCTCAAAATGAAACGAAATGGACAAAGAGGATGAAATTGAGAACACATGAGAATGGAGTTATGCTCCCAGTACAAAATTGGTGTTATATTTGGGACAATAAATGTAATGAAAGTGATTATGTTGTATTTAGGGATGATTTTTTCATCAGACTAATTGCTCAGCTTGGTTTTCCTACACCACAATCCCTAATGGATGTCATGAGACCCTTGCAATACAAACCGGATCAAGGTTTTACACATAATTATGCTGATTGGTTTTTGATGCCACAACACACCATCATCAGGGTATATGGTTGTGATCATGCCCCTCATATTTTACCAAAATTTGTGCCTAGCAAAGTATTGTTTTTAGAATTTATGTGGCAAATGCTCTGGATGGAGCATGATTTGATGAAAAATCATAAAAAGGCACATTTCTACCTGATTTGATGGTATTTGAAGAATTGTCAATTAGATCAGATATGTTGGAGGAATTGCAGAGATTTATAAAAGCTATTTTTTCTCTCAGATCAGGGAAAGAGAGAATATGTGATCCAGAAGGCCACATCAACAATATCATAAGAACCCTACTCACAAAGAGGGAAATAACACATGAATTTGATCCAAAAGATGATGTAATAAGAAACCTGGTCTATTTTGCAAATGTGTTTGAAAGAAGGAAAATATGGTTAATGATGATGAGATGGGAGGATCAAGAGAGAGGAAAAGATAAGAAGTTCAAGGATTTTTTGATGAGGAGCCATATTTGTTGAAAGGAATGCAATTAGTCCTTGGTAAATTTGATGAATTGTCTAAAAAGGCTCAAGAAGAGAAATCAGCCCCACTTCCTACACCCCAGCCACCAACATCCATAGCCTCTACATCACATACACCACCTTCATCACCAATTCATCCATCTCCTCCATCTCAAACAGATGAGCCTCCTTCCAAGAAACAAAAGATTGGGTCACTAGTGGACTATGAGTCAAGTGATGAAGAACAAGAGGCAATCTTAACTTTGGCTAAGATGAAAGAGGTTGCAGAGAAACAGAAAATCCTTGAGCCTCATGATCCCAAGATGAGAATATCGAAGGAGGCTATTGATGAAATGCAAGATGATGAAAGAATTATTGCTTCCCTGAGATTCATGGAGGATGATGACTTTATCCATACTAGGGAGTTCAAATATTTTTGGATAAAAATGAAGATGAAACAATTTGATGGCAGACTAAAAATTAACCTCATTGGAGCTTATGATTCAAAACATGTAGAAGTGCAGGCATAAACAATGGCAGAGTTAAATATTGGCAATGTCAATATTACTCCTAAAGAAGCAAGGGAGTTAGTGTTGAAAAGTAACATGCTCATTATACCAGGAATGGATCTCTCCAAAGTGTTTCTATTGGATCAAATCAGAGCTCAAGATGATCCCAAATTGGTTGCAGAATTTGATTTGGAAGGAGTATTAGGGACAGGATATAATCCAACCACCCAGACCCTTTCCCTATGGATGAAATAGAAAAGCACAAGGAAGCCTAGGCTTCTAGATGTGGTGCAGGAAATGAGAGAGTCTGCTTTGGTTAGAACTATCAAGGACACTACTCTGACATAAGTAGCAACCATGACAATGCATTCAACAATGTTTACAAGAGATGTAGTGGAAAACATGGAAAAGAAGATGACAGAGTATGAGAAAAGACTCAAACTATCAAATGGGGAGATAAATAAGTTATTCATTGAAAATGTCAGATTGAAACAACAATTGCAACAAGCCACAAATGTAAAGGGGAATGAAATGGTTGTATATCATCCACCTGCTTCAATTGAAGATCCACAAATTTAGCAATTGAAAGAAGAGGTTGAGAAACTAAAGAATCATAATATGGATGATATCAAATGACACATCTTGAGTACATTGGAGGAAATAATGAAACATAGAGTTGAAGTTTTAAAAGAAAATAAGTGGAGTTCACGAGGGCTTCAGTCATTTGGTAAAAGCTCTAGAACAAATAAATACTAATTCCCCTATCTTAGAGGAATTGCAAAAAAGATGGCAGCCCACTTACCATATCTTAACCACTCTATGTAAAGCCACACAAAGAGATCCTGATGCACCCCCAAGGTTAAAACCTACTCAAGAAATGGTAAAAGGAATCATTGATGAGCATAAGTATTTGATTGATATGAAGAAGAAGGTAGAAAACAAAAGGAATTCATTTGATTCAATAAAACATAGTTTTAGCCCTTTGATCGTTAAAGGTGATGGTCAACTCAGGGTTGTGGATGAATGGAGAAATGAATTTGATCAAATGGTTCCACAATGTTTGACATATATACAGGGTGATGGTAATATCAATTTGGAAAAATTTCATGCTCTGCTTGATGGAATTATTGCATTGGATAATGGTTATACAAAGTTCGTTGTAGATGCCAGAAACTTGCTCGATAGTAGATGGAAAAGCCACCTCTCAAACTTCACTGTTGCACAAGAATACAAGTGGCCAAATGATTTAACCATAAGCAAGTGGTAGGAGAAATACCTTGGTTCAGATGAAGATTAATCACTATCAATGATTATTATCATAAAGTAAAAGCTTTGCACAGGTCTTTGGTGACTCGGGATTTTACTCGGATATTAACAGAATTGTCACGTGTTAGTTGTTAATTGTTTTAGTTATATTTTACATGTTAGTTAAGTTTTGTTATCAAAATTCATATCTTTTGGTTTGAAGCTTGTTGCCTCTCCTATAAATAAGAGAGACTAGGACCAAGAAAAAATTATTAAGATAGGAGTAGATAGAAGAAGTAGGAGAATAGGGATTGATACAATGTTTACATCATAAAGGACCAAGATGCATGTGTAAATTTTTTGATGAAGTTAATGGAAAATCTCTTATTCGGTGGCTCTATGTTGGTATCAATTGTTTCTTAAGTTAATTGAAGATATTGCCAGATTGTCTCTATATTTAATATTGCTTTGTTGTTTAAATTGATATATCAAGCATATTTTCAATTTATCAGTGCACATTTGTTGAATCTGTGTGGCATAATTAATTGGGTCTTGCAAGTAAAGATTAAAGTCCTCTTGATTATTCACAACAACTTAGGAATATTATTTTGGATTATTAAAGAAGAATTTGATAATTGCATCCATGCCTGTTTATACAAGTTATAAACATAAAAGTGCCAAACAGTTTGAATTATTTCCAGTCATAAGTCACTTGTCTCTAATTTCTACTTGACTAAATATACCCAATAGAGAACCGGTCTTCACATTTCATCACTTAGTTTCATTTCATTTTAAACGTTTTACATCTATTAATTGAACATATTTCTTTGATACTGCTTATACAATTTATGCTAGATTAGTAGTACATCTATTCACTTTCAAATTTCCATTGTGAATAGACTATTGTAGGAGGAATCACATAGTTCAAGTCTACTTCATTCACATAGGTAGACTCGCCTAGGTCTGACAACACTTGAAGAGAAGAAGGTTTAAAACCATTTGGCCTTGTATGTTACCCTAAAACATACCAAGAGTTTGGAAACCTCTTGAGCTATTTTTACCTGCATTTTTGAGAGCTAACAATGTGAACAAGGAAGCACATTGTACAATATCAACATAGGCACATTGCATTCATACCGATCAGCAGAAGAAATTGGGTTGTATATTTTGATTAAAAAGGAACAAATAGAGAATGTAGCACCACAAGAAATGCATATCAACATAACTCATGAAAAGTTTCCCAACAAAATACTCATCGTCGGCCATCGGAAGCCTAACAAGTGACAATTCTGATCTCATATACTACTCCGATGAAGATAAAAGGCTCGTATCGGGGACACATTCTTTTTGTTCTACCGATGGGTTATTCAAGAAAGTAGAAGATAGGCTCACTCGGGATTTCGGTGAGGTTCATTGATATATTTCATCGGAGAAACACATTGATATCGGAAAAACAAAAAATGGACCGCCCGACAGCACATCTTACACTGATAACATTTAGTTAGCAAAACATATCTCAAGTTACGCCGACAAAGGAATAATCAAAGTAAGATGTTGCGATGACATAGTGGATAAAATAAGGCACCAGCAGTGAAAGACTAATTTTTGGAGTAATACAATACCAGTACTTTTCTATTTGTGTGTGGAAGATTCTTTCATTTGGACTAGTTCTCTGTTGTTTCTTTTCAAGCAATTGAAGGCAATGTAAAATGTATTCTAATTAATCTCCATGACCATATTATAATTACCTCTCACTTTCCTCAATCTACCTTTCCCCATCATGTACTCCCCTTCAAATTTGTTAATAGAGTTGAGATCCCAAATGTGATCTACATGGATCTTTGTTGCGAACTTAGGAAGATATTCAGTAATGTACACCATGGTCTGGTATACCATATATCCCTCCACCATAGAACCCTCTGGATGTGCTCTTTGTCTAATCAAATCCTTCAAAAATTTCAAGTGCCTCTCAACCATCCACATTGACCTTATGTGTACAAGTCCACACAATTCAATCTCCTCAACTTGGTGTATGAGGTAGTGTTCTTGTGCATTGAAAAATGTCGAAGGTAGACACTTTTGCATTTCACACATTAGATGAGGAATTTTTCTCTTCCAATAATTTATATCTTCTTTATGAATTTCTTTAGATAATGACCATCTACAAGTGATTCAAGGCGCAAATATATTAACGAGATTTAACAAAAATATACAATATATTACATAACAAGTAAAACAAATGGAAAATATAAGATCTATACAACGAATTGAACAAATATCTCTACTTACCTCATATATTTTCCAAGATCATATATAAGTTGCTTGACCTTGTTGTCGAAGTTGTCTAGGAGAGATAGAGGTAGAATGTACTGCACAACAATTATAAAATGATCTTTTCATTATTTTTCTAAAACTAGTAAACATAATACACTGAAAAGTACATGCAGTTACAAATATATATATAATATACCAGAATAATTATCTTAATGAAGGTATGTCAATCATGCATTTTCATCCCTGGCCCAAATTCACCTTTCTTTGTTATGATATTGTTTATGTTTGCAACAAATCCTATGGGAAATCGAATTTTCTATATGACTTCTTTTATAGCATTGTTTTGCTACTCTGTTAATAACCAAGGAAGGGTGCTTATATTAATTTGGTCTCCATCGTTATTTAATTGAATGACATTTTTCATTGCATGATTGGCTTCCTGAATGTCACTACAAATTTTGACAATTTTTTCTTTGTCATGCCCTCCATCCAATATTTTCCATAACGTTTCTATTATATTCTTTTTGATATGCATTGTATCAAACAAATGCACAATTTGTAGCTACTCATAGTAGGGAAACCTACTAAATTATCTGGGATAACTTTTCAGTCCCTGTGGAAGCCGACTATTAATGCCTTGACAACCTTCATGAAGCATATAAGTTAAAAAAATTAATAATGATAATCATTGTCAATTACAGCATAAGTAAACAAAACACAACATAAAAATATAAATTCCAAACATATCATATATGATAGATAAACAATTTGATCTGATGTATAACCTTGACGATTAATTCTATTATATTCCAACTTCCATAGGCGAGGTGTCATTCTTCGTGGTTTTGATGTAGTCTCTTCTTTCCCATTGAAAGATGTTTTTTAGTAGTTCGATACTTATGATTTCTGTGGAGGAAGTGTTTATACTCATCAACCACTTGCTTTCCTAAACTTGTTGAACTACAAGATTTCATCTTTGGACCACAAACTGGACATGCAAATTTTCCCTTTGTTTGAAGACCTGCAAGATCATATATAATTGGATTAAATATGTCAATTTTTATAATTATATATAATGAATAGATTATTTAAAAACATGCATGATATCTACTTCATAAAATTAAATATCATTAAAGTGCAGTCAAATGTTATAACATACCACAAAAATGTGTTAGCCCTGGGGCATCATGAATTGTCCATACAAGCATTGCATGGAATTGAAATTGTCTTTGTCCTATTGGTCTAGAGACATCATACATAGTGACTCCATTCCATAACTTTAGTAACTTGTCGATAAGAGGCTCGATATATACATTCATATCTTTAACTTGGTACTTACCTAGTTGAATGAATATAAACATTACATAATTATTATAACCATTTTATTGCAATATATATAAATTAATGTACATGACTATTAAATGAAAAAAATATAAGTCATTATGCAACAAATAAGACAAATGAGATGCTACTACGTTAAAGAAAATTGATGTAAACAAATACCTAGAACAATCATTTCCAACATTATGTGCTCCCTCTTTATTGACATCCATGGAGGAATGTTATTGTTGATAACAAAAGCAGGCCACACCGAGTAAATAGATCTCAGCTCTCCAAATGGATTGACACCGTCCGTTGCCAATGAAAGCCTGAGATTATGAGGTTCTTCTTTAAAGTGTGGCCATTTTTCTTCCATGTCCCTAAATGCAGAACCATCAGCAGGAATTTGAAGAATGTCATCTCCACTTCTATTTCATGCATGGTAATCCATACATTGTGTTAAGCTTTCGCACCTAAATAATTGTTGCATACGTGGAATAATGGGAATATAACAAAGAACCTTGTGAGGCACCTTTTTTGTTAGTTGATCTGTTCGATATCTACTGATATGACATTCTAGACATTTTGTTGCAAATTCATGTTGTTTATGATATATAATATGATCATTGGGACATGCATCTATTGCTTGATACTCCATTCCAATATCTTTCATAATGGCAGATAAATCTCGGTATGAGCGAGGTAAAATATTTGATGGTGGTAACAAAAATTCACCTATCAATCTACAACAAAAAATAATTTGTTAATATAAATAATATTAATGGTACATATTTCATCCTTTATTTACTAGTGATGAACTAACAACAAAATAGATGAAAAAATATGACATATATGACATACCTTAACATTCGTGAGATTGCTATGTTGGATAAACCATTCATAACCTTCAAGTTCACCAACAACAATACAAAGAGAGAAGAGTTGTTTGGGAGCCTTCATAAAGGGGCTTGTATGCCTTCTCAAGTACAAGTAAATCATGAACATCATCAAAGTCATCTCGATCATCATGATCAGCTGCGCCACTAAATGTGTCATGGATCAATGAATTTGTACCATCATCTTCAACTGTTTTTTGGCGCCTGATCATCTTCTTCCATAGGATCATTAACTTCATCTTCGATATTCATAGCTCCATGTTCCTCCGCTTGCAAAACCACATTCTTTGGGCCATGATAATCCATATCATGTGCCCTAGGGCACCCCACCTTTATAATAATGATCGACACAAATAAACCATGATCATGATCAAGTGATTTTTATATATATAAAAAATGTTAAAACGATATAAACATTTACAAATTCAATCAATATAAAGACATATAATGAACAACTTACCAATGGACGATAATCATGCCCCTTCAATGTGACCATGTTGCCTACAATGTTTCTCAGTTGTTGTGATTAAAAGTCTTCGTCTTTAAGCCCTTGCAATTATTGCAAGGACAATAACATTTCCCATCACCCTTTCTTTTCAATCTAGCCCACAATCTAGCAAGTGTCTTTTCATTTTGTTCTGCACTAATATTATCTGACATGATTTTTCTTTACCAAGCTTGAATATTTAGATCTTCAAAAAATATCAAACTCACACTCCAATAATTTTTAATCATAGACAGGTAAAAAAATCTAATAATTTTGATATTTTGCACCCAAAAAAATTGGCCTATAACCTCCACAAACTGTCACAAGTATAGAAAATTTGCAAGTATAGCAAAACATTGTCACAAGTATAGATAAATTGTCAAACTCACTTTTATTTATTAAAAAACATTCATTAGAACCCTGACGAACGCTAACCATATACATGTTGGCCCACAAATTGATGGAAGGCGATGGTTGACTTTAAGTGTGTTGAAATAGCGACAAAAATCACGGAGCGTCGTAATTTCGACGAACATCGGGCATAAATTTTTTTAAAAATTTAAAATTTCACATTAAATACATAGGTACCCGATGATACATCTAATTATACATCTTTCATCGAAAAGTTTCGTCATATTTTGCAGTCAAATGAGTTAGTGCTTTTTCATGGATTGAAACTATTCTCTCAAAAAATATGAAGGTGATGGGCATTAAAGGAGATTTGTTGATATGTTGTAATGGGATTAGATATAGAATTATTTAAGATGAAAGTTGAAAAAGAAGATCAACATAATTTTCACCCTCTTAGATGCTCTTTAAGATTAATTAGTTAGGCATGTTTCCAAGGAGGTCAATAAGACTACATATTTTCTTGTTAATCATGCTATCAAGCAATTAGTGGAGGTAATACTTTCAAATAGATGTGGGGATTGGGAGAATCTCCAAAATATTATTAATTTTGATATGATGACAAGTAATGTTTGAGAATGAAATAACTTGGAAAATTCATGATCAAAGGCATTTTAGATAGATCTCAAATATGGGAGGATCAAATTTAACCTACTTCAATCTAGTTGCATTTTCTTGGTTGTTTTGGTTATTTTGGCTATAAATGACATGGTATTTTTATTTCTTTACCAAAAAATTATAAGAATGATATCTATTAATAGGTGTAAGTGTGATTTATTTAATGAATATCTTATGAAATAGATCAAACACCTCTTTAATATTGCAATCCCTCCTATGACAATGTAATCATCAAAGTTGTGGGTGCTAAGAAGTTCTTAGATAGACATGTCCATGATAAAGAGATCATAAAAAAATAATCATGATAGTAATAGATATAATGGTTAGGAAAATATATGGTTCTAATAATAAATATGTTAAAAAAGCCATGAAAGAGTCTAGTTTTTGGGGAAATATCAAAGTATGATTAGAGGAGTGTTGATGGAGGATTTTTCAACAAGAGGTAGCTAAAAAATAATAAGGATTTGTAGGAGTGTCTTTATTCTTTTAGTTGGGGGTTGATAAAGTGCAATTTGGAGGATCATAAGAGCTTCATGGCAAGGCACCATGAGTTGTCAAGCACACAATAATGGAATGTCTAGTTAAATTGAAAGAAGGGATGTTGTTTACCCTACACAACAATAATTAGTAGCTCATGATTGAATTTGTAATATTTTTGTATCCTCTACTTAAAGAATTTTGTTTCTATTTGTATATTTTAATGGAAAGGGAGCTACCCCCAAGATAGCAATTTGTTATTAAAAAAATGAGGATAAATGGACATTTGAGATCGGTTTAAGATGGAGGACTAGGATTGCTTGAGAGGAAATTTGAATTTGAATTTGGGAGGAAGGAGAGATTAAATTCTAGTGGACGGTGGATGGAAGGCTAGGATTGACTTGATTAGATGAATGTTGGGGATTAAAAGCTAGTTTTAATTTAAATTGAAGGTAGTTGGAGATGGGTGATTAGAATTAGCTTAGTTGATCTGGTGGCTAAGACTAAATGTTGAATTATTTTAGATTGGTGATATATTTATTTCAATTGTATATTTTGGATGGGACATGATTTTCCTATTAGTGGGGGATTACATTGGGTTTTTGAGGTTTAGGATAATTAATCAAAAAATTAGATTATCTAATCAATCAAGGAAAATGGATGTAGGATGGTAGTTTAATTAAAAAATATTATTTATTTAATTAATTTGATGATGGAGAGAATGTTAGAGGATAAGTCATAATTAATTAAATCAATGTAACTTGTCTAATTAATTAGTGTTGATATGATGAGAATTTAGTTATGACAAGCCTAGTATGGTGTCAAAAGTGGAAAAAGTGGTGATGTTAGGTGTGTATTAGGACATGGCTAATTTTAGGTTTATATAGGAATAGATAGTGCATAAAAAATCATATTATTTATGATTTTAAAAATATCAAAATAATGTATTATTTACATGATTGATTTAAATGATGTTACATTTATAAAAATTTAAATGATGTTACATTTATAAAAATTTAAATGTATAATTTAATTACCCAAGCCATCATACCAAAAAATATTTTTATACTACTGATAATTAATAGACAAAACATTAATACTAATTTAATTATTTTATCAACTTAACACCTAAAATTTTCAAATATTTATTTACTAACATCATAACTTACTTATGATGTAACATTCCAACAATCTAAATATCTAGATCAATAAAGATATACCACTATACGGGCAATCATATGTAGCACCTCAACATAAATGTGTTTGTTAATTTGTTTGTGGTTATGAGAGGAATTGAAAACCCAATAGGTAATGAAGCATCAAGCAAGTCCATGTAGCTCCTCGCCCATTAGGTGATCATGTGATTAGAAACCCATGCATTACAAGAACAAAAACACACCAAGGATTTGAATCTAGGTTACACATTAATGAACATTGAACATTAATTGATTATTTTATCTTGTAAAAACCTAGCTATAAAAGAAAATAATGATTTATTAGAAAACTAGCATGTAAATACGTAAACCATATTTAATCAACAACATAAATATTAAGCTTATAGCACTCATTCCTAAAAAAATTGACCCTCAAACCATGGCTAAATTCAGACACATAAGCTTATGTAATACCATCTATAAAATATTCTCCAAAATTTAGTTAATAGATTGAAGCCCTTCCTAGAGAAAATGATTAGCCCTTGTCAAAAAGGCTTTGTCCTAGGCCATCAAATTCTAGATGTTGCTATCTCCATGCATAAAATCTTTCATTCTATGGATAGGAGTAATAATGCAAGTATGACCTTTAAACTTGATATCTCAAAATCCTATGACAAGGTGTCATGGAAGTTTCTCCTAAAATTCCTTGCTAAGTTTTGCTTCAATCAGACTATAATAAAACTCATCAAATAATGTATTTCTATGGTCGAGTATTTTCTTCTTGTTAATGGTGTGCCATATGGCTTATTCTATGCAATAGGCAAGGTAACCCCCTATCCCCGTACCTCTTCATCATGGTGGCATATGTTTTAAGTAGGAATATTTTTAAACTTTTCTAGGAAGGTTCCATCAAGGGGATCAAGTTTCCTACCCTCTTTGGACCCCTCAACAATCCACTAATTTGTTGATGATACAATTCTCTTTTAGAAATCCTCAATTGTTCAAGCCAAAAAATGGAAGACATGCCTCCATTTCTAGCCAAAGTATAAATTACACGAAAAGTATGATATACTTCTTTAACACCACTCAGGTTTACAGAATAAGGTGACTATTATCCTTGGTTGTGGTAGTGCCCCTCTCTCGACTGTATTTTTTGGTCTTCCTCTAATAGTCAAGGAAGTCACCCCTAATTTCTAGAATTCAATTTTGGAAATATTGTAGAAAAAACTTGTTGGTTGGAAAGGTTCAATCTTGAGTCATGCGCGAAAACCACAACTCCTTGTTTTTGCTCTTCAAGGTATACCTGTTTATTTCCTCTCCTTGTTCAAATCCTAGATACATAAGCAGAAAAATTAGAAATAATTGAAAGGAACTTCCTCTGGTTTGGAATAGAGAAGAAAAAATTAGCTCTGTTTAGCTGGGATACGTTATGCCTTCCTAAAACTAGTGGTGAACTTGAAATTAGAAAAATTAAAACTACCAACAAAGCTCTCCTAAATAAGATTGATTGGGAACTCTTGAGGAACAATAAGGACTAGTGTACTATCCTAAATGTCAAATACCTAAATAATATCCCCTTTATCAAGAGCATCTACAACACAAAACACCCTCGTGGGTCTTTAATTTGGAACAATATTCTTAAATCAAAACAACTACTTCAGAGTGGTCTAAGATAAAAATTGGGGGATGGCTCCAGAATTAATTTTTGGGATGATTTATAGATCATGGGACAACCTCTCAACCAAATTTCGTTTAAGGACATCCAAGGTCTAGCCTCAAACTACTTCGATAGAAATGTTGCTCATTACTTCATTGGATTCCCAAGTTCCCAAAAATGGAAAACTTTAGAGAAATATTGCCACAAAAATCAAGGGTTGAAACAAAACGCTTGGTCCCTCTAGAAAACCCTTTTCCTCACTAGAATCCCTATGTTTCAAAATGAAGATAGCTTCTTCTAGGCTAAAGAAAGTAAAGGCAACCTAACTGCCAAATTGGCCTACAATTTATTATCAGAGAAAGGTCCCTATAGTAGACTATGGAAAAAATATAGAATTGAAACCTTATACCAAGATTAATTTCTTTTGGTGGATAACTGCCCACAACAAAATCCTCACCCAGGATAGCCTAAGAAAGAGAGGATTCCAGATCCCTGATAGATGCACTTTATACAAAATAGATGAGGAATGTGTGCCTCATTTATTATTGCATTACCCCTTCTCTATTGAGGTTTGGGCCTATGCCTTGTAAAATCTAGGTGTTTGTTGGTCTATGAACGACTATGTCAAAAGTCTTGTAGAAAACTAGATTTATCCTTTTACCCACCCCCTAACTAGAGAGCTTTGGAGACAGGTCCCCCCAACTTATGTTGGAGCATCTAGAAGGAAAGGAAAAATGGGATATGTTGTAATGAAGAAAAGATTCCCAAGGAGGTCTTTGGTTCTTGCTCCAAAATTATAATTAAGAATGTTTCTTTATATTTTTGGAAAATCTCGAAAAGGATCCCTAATGAAATGGAGATCATTTTTTCCCATTAATGGGGCCTATAGCTAGACCCAAACTCCTTTGATAATTCTAAGCATATGAAAAGACAAAACATCAAATGAAGGCCTCCATAGTTGGGTTGGTCTAAACTTAAATTTGATGGAGTTGCAAAAGGAAACTTGAGACAAGCCAATATGGGGCATAATAATAAATTTTGAGGGTAAGTTTATTGTTGGGTTTGTAAGGGGTATTGGGGAACAATCTTCTATGGAAAACGAAGCTATGGCTATGTTTGGAGGAATCAAAATTTCCTTATCATTAGGGATTAAAATACAAGTGGAAGGTGACTCTAAAGCTATAATAGATGTTGTCAAAGGAAAATGTATGATTAGATGGAATTATGCTAATATTATATTGGATATATACAAAATATCCTTCTACACATGGAAAGCACACACATTTCTCATATATTTAGAGAAGGTAAGAAGGTGGAAGACGCCATGGCCAACTTAGGGATATCCTTGAATTCAACTAGATGTTGGAGAGTGGTGCAACCATAGTAGGAGGGTTCTAGAAGGAACAATCCAGACTATGCAACAATGAGTCAACACAGTGGAATCAACATAAAACTGATGCAAATCAAGAATCTCTATTATTATCAAATGCTTTACATGCAAATTGGCCACTCACATGAGTATCCAGACTCATAGGCCTTGCCTTAAAGGCTTACAATAGAATTTCGGCCAACAGATCTTCTTACATGCCCTCAAAGGGTTTATACGAAAATGTATTGAAACTAATGATGAAGAATTTCTAATTGATGATCTAAAAATGATTACAATGCTTATAAATATGCTCCTCCAGCTCCAAAATAGATCTACATCAGTCTTAAGGGTTAAGAACCTGATGAATGCTCAATATGAATGTGAGCCTCAAGATATGAATTAACTTGTGAATCTTTGGATAGGTCCATACTAAGGAACCCAGACTTGGTTGGCCCCAAAATACTTGGACTGGTAATAAAGTGAAATTCTAAGAGTGAAAACTTTTAGTAGGAAAATGCGAATAATCTAGAATGAACCTACTGAAACTGTAATGCAAGAAAAGAACTATTTTTGGTTGATACATGATTTCTTTACAACCAAGGATGCTCCTACATCAGACACTCAAGGTTGGGAGAAAAGTGAGTCCCTCACTTTATAGGGCTAAGAGGGAAACCAAGACTCCAAATCCATGATGAATCCTCATACATATGTTTCAGGTATCCAAATCTCAGTACTTGTACTCTCATTTCTGTTAACAAATTCTTTCTCCTACTCAATGCATCTACAACCTTATTTGACTTGCCACTCCTATCCTTCAATACAAATGTGTAACTCTACAAGAACTCAACCCATCTCATATGTCTTTGCTTCAACTTCCCTTGACTATTCAAATACTGCAAAGCTTGATGATTGGTATACAACAAAAACTCTTTAGGTAGTAGGTAGTGTCTCCACTTCTTCAAAGCTTGAATTATGACATTAAATTCTTGATCATAGACCAAGTATCTTCTGCTAGCATCATTCAATTTCTCACTAAAATATGCTATAGGTCTTCCTTCTTGGTGTAATACTGATCCTATTACATCCCCACTTGCATCACAATCAACTTGAAAGACTTTATCAAAATTCAGTAGTGCCAACACTAGTTGCCTTGTCACCTTTTGCTTCAATAATTCAAAACTCTTTTGTGCTCTGGTTGTACACTTGAAATCCTTCTTGTCCCCTCTCATTTTCTCCATCATGGGGTTACAAATGCTATTGAAACTTCTGATAATCTTCTAGTAGAAACTAGCTAGTCCATGAAAGGATCTTCTCCAATATTTACCAATGTAGGCCAATCCAAAATTGCTTTCACTTTCTCTAGATCGATTTTCAATCCTTCAACAGAAATAAAAAATCCCAAATATACCAACTATGTCTTCATAAAACTACATTTCTTGATATTTATCAGCAATTTCTCTTCTCTTAACTTCGGCAATACTTGCCTAATGTGCAACAAGTGTTCTTCTCTATTTTTACTGAAAATTATAATATCATCCAAGTAAACAATGACAAACTTACCCAAGAACTTCTTCAATACCTCGTTCATCAACCTCATGAAAGTGCGCAATGCATTGGTCAATCTGAAAGGAATCACTAACCACTCATATAATCCTTCATTTGTCTTGAATGCAGTCTTCCATTCATCTCCTTCTCTGATCTTGATCAGATGGTATTCACTTTTGAGATCATTTTTTGTGAAATATATCGCTCCACTCAAATAGTCCATAATGTCATCCATCTTTGGCAATGGGAATCGGCACTTGACAGTAATCCTATTAATTTCTCTTGAATCTATGCACATCCTCCATTCTCCATCTTTCTTTGGTGCAAGCACAATAGGTACCGCACATGGGCTCAAACTTTCTCTAATCAGTCTTTTCTTCAATAGCTCTTGTATTTTTCAATTCAATTTTGCATTCTCTGTCAATTTCATCCTATGTGTTGCTTTGTTGACAATTGGATCCTAGTATTAGATCTATCTGATTACTGATAATTCGGACCTATGGTAAACTGTCAAGTGCATTATCTAAGATGATGTCCTTGTACTTTGTCAACAACTCTACAACTTCTTCATTCTCTCCGGTGGGGTTCTTTATCTCCAACCCATTTCTTTTCTTTGGAATCAATGTGAAACACATGTTCTCATGCCTCAACCCATTAAGAAATTTCCTTCCATCTACCAAACATAGTCTGGAAGTGCCACAAAATTCAATCTTCTCCTCTTCCTCCAAAGGTGTCAACTTGATTCTTCTTCCATTTGATGTCACCGTATAAGTGTTCCTTCTTCCATCATGAATAGCTTCTTATCATATTTCCATGGTCTCCCTAATAGTGAATGGCACACATCCATGGGCATACCATCACACAATACTTCATCCTTATATGACCCAATATGAAATTTCATCAAACATTATTCATTTACCAATACCTTATGTCCATCTTGAATCCATGCTATTCTATAGGGGTTCAAGTGTTTCAACCTCTTCAAATTTAACTTTGTTACCATCTCTTCTGAAACTAGATTATTAGTACTACCACTATCAATGATAAATTTACATACCTTTCCTTTGGACTTACATCTAGTTTTGAATAGAATTTTCCTTTGCAGTGGTTCTTCAATCACTTCTTCATGCATCAAAGCTCTTCTCATCACCAATGACTCACCTTTCTCAGGTTTTCCACATGAATTAGGAGATCCAATTTGTTCTTCCTCTACATAGGTTGTCCCTTCGATATGCTCAGGTTTCTTTTCAGTACTTCCTTGATAACACTCAAATGCTCTATGTCCACCTCCACACTTGAAATAGGTTCCTCTGAATGGCCTTCTCTCAGATCTTCCTTCATTCTTATACAAATCATGGCTTCCTTTGTTACTCGGGTAGTAATTTCTATCTTCTCTACCTCTATGGTGTGGTTTAGTCTCCTTTTCTTTGCTCTAATATGGTTTTGAATCTTTATTCTGCTCTACATAATGTATTCTTTCTCTGAGTTGGGCTCCATTCTTTGAAAATATTCCTTTTGCACCTCTTCATTGCTCAAACTTCTTGGTTAGCTTTCCCTCCACCTTTAATGCCATTTGGTATGCTTCTTCCACTAAAGTTATTTTTACTAGGCTCAATTCTTCATGAATGCTTTCTCTTAGTCCATTGATATACCTTGGAACCTTTTCCTTGCTTGCTTCAGTATGACCGGTCCTGATTATTATCTTGTAGAATTCTTTAGTGTATTCCTTCACCATCAACTCCCTTTGTCTCAGATTTTGCAGCCTTTTCAGCAATTCTAGTTCATAGTCGACTGGTATGAATTAATTCTTCAATTTGGTTACCATTCAATCCCATTTGATGATCCTCTCCTTACCTCTCCTATTTCTATCCAATTGGAATTCTTTCCACTGCAATGTAGAATGACCCTTCAATTTATTTTTTGAAAACCTTACTCTTTATGGATCTTCAATTTCTTCATATTCGAAGTTTCCTCCATTTCATTGATCTAATCGATCAATTCTTCTAGATTCAAATTTTTCGCGTAATTTTGAATTTTGATTCTAGGTCTTTTCCCAATCTTCAAGATCACTTTCAACATTTTTTCCGGATCTAATTCTTCTTCTTCACCTAGGGCTTCTGCAACTGGATTCGCATGATCTGCTTTGTCATCACTTTCATCATTCTACCTAGGGTTTAGACCTCGTCTTTTGTCTTCTTTGACTACATCTAACCAGACTCGTATTTCACGCATCATTTCTAGCATCTCATCCATTCTTCCCACAATGTTTTCCATAGCAGGTATTCTCCTTGGTGACATATCTCCACTCGAAATGGTACACTTCCTCAGCTCATCGATCTGGCTACAAGGGTTTCAATTGCCTCAAAGTTAGCGATCAGTTGAAAACAACTGTAGTCTACCTCAGGTCAATAATCTATTTATCACCAAGAATGAATTTAGGATTTGAAACTCAATCTAATACCACTTGGTGTAACCATAGTAGGATGGTTCCAGAAGGAACATTCTGGACCATGCAACAATGAGTCAACACAACGGGATCAACACAAAACTAATGCAAATCTGTTGAACATATGGAATACTGAGAGGGGGGGTGAATCAATATTCCATAAAACCATATTATCATCCATTTAAACATTATCTTAATTATGATTGAATCAGCAAGAAGGAACATAAAAATAATTCAATGCAACCATACACATGAACACCAATATTTTTACGTGGAAAACCCAAAAATGGAAAAACCACAGTGAGGGTTAACTCACAATGTATTATATCTGGATACAAAATATTACAAGGCTCACTACCATGACTCACTGTCCTTGAAAAGGCTCACTGCCTAAGTACAAAAGATGACTAACTGCCAAGATACAATGATAGTTGTTCACTGCCAAAAGATTGAACTAATAGGATACACCTTCAATGTGTAGGGTTCAATTCCATTGAAGCTCAGAATATGAATTACTACCTCACACAAAAGTCGCTCAACAAAACTGCACTGATCCACAAGTGATAAATCATTTAGGCTCAGATCTTCACACACCTCTCAATCATTTTCACACTCACACTTGCTTCTCATTTCACATTCACTGCTCATGTGTGTCCTCCTCCACTACTCATGCTCATCTCATTCCTCAAAACATCTTATATATACAAGTATATCTTGATCATCAATTAGGTCGGCCTAATTAGATGAAAAATGAAATAATCAAAACTTTCTTTTTTTTGGCACCATATATGATTTAAACATTTTATCCACATAGTGCATTATACCAAGTCGGCTATCATCTATAAAACATAATGAGTCTTCATAAATTATTGCATATGCTGAGTTGACCAAGACTAGAACACAATTCTCCAAACCAACAAATAATCCTCAAAGAAAACACCTTTCAAATCTGAGAACACATTAATTTCCCATCATACTACCAACATAGAGACTATCAACAAAACTACAACATAAGAATGTTCACCTTACTAAAATGTGGAGTGTCCCACAGAGTATGCCAAGCAAGGAACAATAGTAGAATACATAGTTGAACTCTATCAAAGATAACTTTCTGCTCACAAAAAAATACATCTCAAGATCCAAGATATAGCTATCTGAATGAGTCAAGAAAACATGGTTAAGAGAATAGAGTCATATCAGATCTTATGGTGAATTCCAGACTCAAATACCAACACATTGATCCATCACAAAAGAGTATTACTGGTAGAGAACAACTTCCAGTAAACCAAGTAGACTTCCCACAGTTATCACCATGTTGACATCAATGGAAACATAGGAATAACCAACACAAACCATCCATACTTCATGCTCATGTTGCAAGGCTCCCAACAATCTCTCCCTTTGGCATTGATGGCAACATGCATGACAAAATCATTTTCCAATATACCACAACTAAATACTTTGAATACTCCCCCTATCAAAATTGTTCTTCACAAAAATGATTTTCCTCTATCTCTCTATCTCTCCCAATATATCTCTCCATATTTCTATCTCTTTATCTCTCCCCCTTTGACATCAACGACAAAGGAAGGGGTCCGGTATATATGTATATATGCATCAAAGTGTAACCAAAAATATATGAACATATAATTGATTTAACCTTAAGAGGAACCTCTAAGACTCTCCAAAATAGCCTCACGACGTTTACCTTCTTCCCATGAACCTTTTGCACTTACAAGAGTCTTGTAAAATAGCTCAAGCTTAGTTAAGGACTCTACACCATCTTCTAAAGTAGTGGGACTAAGATTAATCTCTGATAATTCACCAATACAACCAAGAGCACTAGAAACAAAAGTATGTCTGAGTTTAATCATGTCTCTGAGCGCCACAAACTTCTTGATAACATCTTTCCTTTGATCATGTAGAGAAGAGAATTTTTCTATAGCTGCACAATGTAGGACCACCTCTGATTATCTTTATCTTTTGTTAACCTGTATGTATCTTCCTGAGTGCTCATCCGGGAATCACTCATCCTTATCTCATTTCTTATATCCAGTGTACTACCAAACCAATCTAGGAAAAAAGAAAGTAGTTCTCGTGCCTCTTCTTCACAAAATTGTACACTCTCCAATTCCTTCGTCACTTGACTATGTGCATTAGCACATTTTTCCTTGATATCTTCCAAATTTCCTTCATCAGACTTGATTCTAGCAGGAACTTCAAGTCTAGAGATATAGACCTTCAAATAATCAATCATGCCACGAAGGTTCTCTACAAAAAAAATAGATGAATCAAAATTAGCACCAGGAATAACCTTCTACAATTCTTCCAAAGCTCTCTGAATATTTATTCTTTCAAATTCATGCTCATTTTCAAGCTCACTTCCTTCTGCAACTTCTTGCTTAACAACACTCTTTTCTTCCCTTTTTTGGTCACGCTACTGGAGGCGCCTTCTACATTGAGATTCTTAGGGCTTTTGAAAAGAATTTTAGCATAGTTATCAACTTCAGAATCCAATTCAAATATCCAAACTAACCTTGAGTCAACTGCTTCCATGTGACAAAAATCTGTGGAAACAAGAAAATTGATGCTTCTGAGTACCTTTTAACAACACTTACTGGAATCTTAAACCTTTTATTCATCCTCATCTAAAATGTTCCAAAGAATGTAGCAAGGGTTGTCTCTTGTGCATCTGGACTACCAAGATTTATTGATGGGCAATAGGCTCTAAATTTGACCATTCTATCCTTCCTATTACTAGTAACTCTCTCAAAAAGTAAAAGAGAAAATATACAACCAAATTTCCATACCGGAATGTATTCTTCTTACTCTTCTTTATTTCCTTTAAATTCTTCAAAAGATGTATACGAAGTAATTCACACAAGTCATAATCCATACCTCTTTTAACCATATCAACACCAGTATGTACAACAATAGTAGAAACTATAAGATCATTGTTAGGGATACAAAATTTGTCACTGATGACCATAGCAACATATCGTATTACTAGATCAACAATCGATCTCAAATAAATCTCTTTCCCTTCAAAATTCGCATCGATAACCTCAATTATTTCTTTCTCATCCATAGCCTTCAGTTTGGGAACTGGTTCAAAGGAACACAAACCAGTTACATCTCTAATAGATTCTCTGTTAATCAAATGTGCCTCATCAATCCACAAAGATTCATCATGAATTCTGCTCAACACTATTCGAATATACTTCTTCTCAAATTCAAACAAGGGAAATTTTCTCCAAACATCCAACTTCTTCTCAACTAATACTTTGTAGGCATCATGGTTCTCTTTCAATTCACTTTCCCAAAGCATGCTCAACTGAACTGACGACATCTCTTCTATCTTACTTTAAACAAATGCATAGATATCTTATGTGGGAAACACTCTCAGAGGGATGCAAGAGAATGCACCAACAGACTCTTCTGACACATTCCTCAAATATCTCTTCAACCTAACTTGCACTTTATTTGCACTATTCACAACCTTTGAATTATCCATAGCAATAAAAATGAAAGATTGTGCAAACAGGAATACCTATGTAAATTCCAACAAGAAATGTATAGTTATCCTGCTTCCAAAGCTCACTTCGAAACCACTTGATTTCTTCTTTAAACCCTAAAACTCTAAATTTCCTTCTAAACTTCCTTTGCACGCTTCTCCGAAAATACATAAGCCTTTAGAATTATCTAAATTTATTCCTTACATTCTGAATGATTTTGCAATAAATGCTTCAACTTGCAGGTAGATTGTCTCAAAAATTATGTATGCCTCCACTCTTTCAAATTCTACTGAATTCATCCTTCACACATGCAACTGAGAAAATACCTTAATCTTGTTACCACGTTAAATATACTTTTGTCATGATATGACACAAGTACCGATGAGGGGGTTTATTAGATTTTTCTGATAATTTTTCCCCCTTAGCCACTACTTTTACTTAGAAATTGATGGGAGTATCTGCACCGAAGGTTGGCACAAATAAGATTGATGATTCCTTTCTCCAAGTCCTTTTCATTTCCTTTCTTACTTCTTCTGGATCAATGATTTGATCATTCTTCTTCACTGGATAGATATTTTTCTTTCTTCTATTGTTATTACCAGGGTGTTCTAGATTTTTGCACTTACAACAAACAACATTCTTCTTTCTATTTTTCCTTTTATTCAACATAATAACTTCATGTCCAATCTTCTTACTCTTAGAACACTTGCCAAAGAATGATAAAGAATCATTCATTTTAATTTTGCAGTCCTTTTCCTTATGACCAAATTTCTTGTAGGAATAACAAACACCATTGAAGGATAAATACCTTTTAGCATCATGTCACTTGATAGGATTTTTTCTGGAATTTCTTCTTAGATCCTTATTTTTTCCATCTTTGCACTGAGTCTTGTTACCAGTCGATTGCTTCACTTTAGAACTCTGACCTTCCTCAAACCCTAAACCACTCTTATTCATTTCCGGTCTTTGAGAGGTAATTAATTCTTCAAGCATCGTCAAGCTTATCTTAAATTTGTCTTCAAAACTTCTTTCCTTTTCCAAATCATATCTCAAGATTTTTTCTTCTTCTTCTAGCTTTACGCATTCATCCATCTTCCTTTGAATTTCAATTTCCTAACATTCTTCAGTTCTTTTCTTCTCATCCAATTGTTGCAGCTAGCTAGAGATAATTTATTCTCCCTCAGCCAATAGATCACATGCTTCAACACTTTTACTTTGCATCTTTTTAATGTACTCATTTTATTTCATCAACTTGTCCTTCAAATCTTTCATTTCTTCTAAATATTTGGCAGAGACTACTTCCGGAGGAAAAATTTCTTATACTCAAATTTTGGGACCTTCCTCAACCTGTTAGGCTTCTTCCAAGGAACCAAGCTCTGATACCAATTGTTGAACATCTGAAATATTGAGAGGGGGGATGAATCAATATTCCATAAAACCACATTATCATCTATTTAAACATTATCTTAATTCTAAATGAATCAAGAAGGAACATAAAACAAGTCAATGCAACCATACACATGAACACTAGGATTTTGACGTGGAAAACCCAAAAAGGGAAAAACCACAGTGAGGGTTAACTCACAATATATTATATTTGGATACAAAATATTATAGGGCTCACTGCCAAGACTCACTGCCCTTGAAAAGGCTAGAAAATATAATGATTTAAGCCTTGAAAAGTTCCATTTAAAGGATTCCAATTGAAGAGGGTTTGATCAAACCACCTTAGACCAACCCCCCTTGGATAAAGCCCCACTAGTTTTAAACCATACCTATAACAGAGTCTCCTTTACACCTATCAAAATACTAATAAAAAACCACTTTTGATTTACCTTTTGGGTAATCAAATGAATTTATTTAAAATTTATTTTTTAAAAGTATGTAGTCCTTATTATAAGCTTCCAAAAAAGTATAATTTTAATTAAATTTAATTTGATTATTATATTTATTTTTTATTTCTTGTGAATGTAGGTTTTTCACCAAAAATCAAGCTCTTTGTTCTACACATGTGGAAAAATAGAAGATTATCAAAAAAAAAATTGAAAAACATGAGTGCACGAAATATTGAATTCCTTGATCCAACAAAAATAAATTGAATTTCGATACATACGAAAAAAGTTGTGTTATATAGTCTGCCTATGTCTAAATTGTAATTGGTTTGACTTTGAAACTTGATTAAAGAAAAAATATTCAATAAAACACTATGAAACCAATTGGAAGCACTAGATATTGTAGTTACAAATCTAAAATAAAAAAAAATAGAATTTTATCCTTCATGGAAAAAAATTCATGTGTTATATAGTGAGCATCACTCCTTAAAAATGGTGTTTACTGAAAGAAACTAGTTTTTTAAGGAGATGGAAAAAGAAGTGCAATCTAATTCCAAAAAAATTGAAAAAAATATATTTAGAATCTACAGACAAAATGTCACAAACCACTAGTTTTCATCATCTTCAAATTCCTCACAGTTTAGCTGCTATAAGTGTCCAAAAGTGAAGATTTAGTTAGAAAAAATTAGTTCAGTGTCCAATTTGGCCAAAAATTGTAAACCAGTATTGTATATTAACCCAAAAAGGGAAAAACCACTTTGAGGGCTAACTCGCAATATATTATATCTGGATACAAAATATTGCAGGGCTCACTGCCAAAAGATTGAACTGATAGGATACACCTTCAATGTGTAGGGTTCAGTTCCATTGAAGCTCAAAATATGAAGTACTTCCTCACACAATAGTCACTCAACAAAACTGCACTAATCCACAACTGATAAAGCATTTAGGCTCAAATCTTCACACACCTCTTAATCCTTTTCACACTCACACTTGCTTCTCATTTCACATTCACTACTCATGTGTGTCCTCCACTACTCATGCTCATCTCATTCCTTAAAACATATATGCAAGTATATCTTGATCATCAATTAGGTTGGCCTAATTAGATGAAAAAATAATAATAATAATAATTTGTCAGCACCATATATGATTTAAACATTTTATCCGCATAGTGCATTATACCAAGTCGGCTATCATCCATAAAACATAATTAGTCTTCATAAATTATTGCATACGCTGAGTCAACCAAGACTAGAACACAATTCTCCAAACCAACAAATAATCCTCAAAGCAAACACCTTCCGAATTTGAGAACACATTAATTTCCCATCATACTACCAACATAGAGACTATCAACAAAACCACAACATAAGAATGTTCACCTTTCTAAAATGTGGAGTCTCCCACATAGTATGCCAAGCAAGGAACAATAGTAGAATACAAAGTTGAACTCTGTCAAAGATAACTTCCTGCTCACAACAAACGATGTCTCAAGATCTAGGATATAGCTGTCAGAATGAGTCAAGAAAACATGGTTAAGAGATTAGAGTCATATCATATCTTGCAGTGATTTCCAAACTCAAATACCAACACACTGATCCATCACAAAAGAGTATTACCTGCAGAGAACAAATTTTGGTAAACCAAGTAGACTTCCCATATAGTTATCACTATGTTGACATCAATGAAAACATAGGAACAACCAACATAAACCATCCATACTTCATGCTCATGTTGTAAGGCTCCCAAAAAAATCAAGAATCTCTATTATTATCAAATGCTTTACATGCAAATTGGCCACTCAAGTGAGTATCCAGACTCACAGGCCTTGCCTTAAAGGCTTACAAAAAACTTTCAGCCAACAAGCCTTCTTACATGCCCCCAAAGGGTTTATGCAAAAATGTATCGAAACTGTTGGTGTAATTAAATGTCTTGTACCTTGTCCTAGGTCATAATTACACCTTAGTTAAGTTTACTTAGGGACCACATAGGAGGTTGTTGGAGAATCTCCACTTTTGGTGGACTTGACATGTCATTATCTCATCATTTCCACCTTTTGTGGACACATCATGTGATTATCTCTCCATCTTTGGTGGAGTGATAAGTCTTCCTAGTTGTCTCATGTCATAAGATTCTGACACTTGTCATAATCTTATGTTCCCTCCTTGGCTATATAACCAAGGGGTTTCTCATTTGTAATCAATCATTGTACTGCATATCATATTAATGACATTGAATACAGTTTATTCTTGTCATATTTTCTCTCTCTCTTTTTGTGCTTTCCATTTGGTCCATAGATCTTGGGTGGTAGCCATAGCCAATTCTAACAGAAACTAATAATGATGAATTTCTAACTAATGATCTACAAATGATTACAATGCTTATAAATATGCTCCTCCAACTCCAAAATAGATTTGTGTCGACCTTAAGAGTTAAGAACCTGATGAATTCTCAATATGAATTTCGGCCTCAACATATGAATTAACTTGTGAATCTCTAGATAGGTCCATACTAAGGAACCCGGATCAGGTCGGCCCCAAAATGCTCAGACTAGTAATACAGTAAAATTTTGAGAGATAAAAATTTTGGTAGGAAAATGCAAATAATCTAGAATGAACCTAATGAAACTGCAATGCAAGAAAAGAACTATTTTTGGTTGATATAGGATTGCTTTATAGCCAGGGATGCTCTTGCATCAAAGAGACTATTTAGCTCTGCCAATGAAATTCAAAGGTTTAACCTTTGAAGAGAAAAATATAAGTATCCAAAATGGGAAAGTCCAATCTGATTTTTTTTAAATTATATTTTTTATTACTTACTCTTGTCATATCCCTTTTGATGGGTAGGCTGGAGTGGGATTGGATTTTAAAAAAGGATTGGTACATGTGGATCTTCAAGACCATTACTAATCAGATGGGTAAGTTGGTGTGTAACAAGATTTTATTTAAGGGGTTGAAAACATGCAACTTGAGGGCCACTCTCGGCTTGCATGGGGCTCCCTTTACTAAACTTAATGAGATCATCATTAGTTTTAGTTGGCAAGGTAAAATAAGGGAAACCCATGTTTCAAGACTAATGATGACTAAATAAAAATTAGATTTGGCATGTATGGTCATTATTGTCAGCCCCCTCACATGACATCCTTCAATAATTTTAAAATATTCTAGTATAAGGACAAGTTTTTGGCTAAGACTGGCATGTGGGGAATTGTCACCACATTTATTTAGGACAAAAAAAGTGTCACATCATTTTGGATTTCTAGGGAAGGCCCATGGATTTCCCTTTACTTTGATTTAACCTGCTAGCTTATTCTCATCTCTTCACAACTCTTTGTCTATTTTAATTTCATTAATCACTATAGTGATCACCATATCCAAGCAATCCAATTCAAACTTATTCTGAGAATGGGAGGTGAAAGAGTTCACACGAAGCTTGTATCCTGTGAAGAATCTCAATGAGATGCCCTTCTCTAGCACATTTGTGTGGAGGGAAGTATAGCGCCTTTGATGGAGTGCCTAAATGTGCATGATGTGAATCTTCCTATTTATTTTTCTAATGGCTAGAGCAATAGACAAGCTAAACTTGGAGATATTTCCTTTGAGGTTAGTGAAGATGTCATAGAGAAAGTGACTGAACTTTCTTGTAGTGGTCATAAACTCAAGAAACACACCAAAGTGCAAGATATCAACGACATGAACCATTTTTTCAAAAATAACGAGAACCCCACCAACCTGCATGCAAGGTACAATCACATCAAACTAAAAGCATTGTTGGACTAAGTTTTTTTGGTGATTATGAAGTATTTAACACTTAAAAGTAGGTTTAAACGCTTTTGTTTTTACCATATGTCACTTCTCAATCATTTCATACACTATATGCTCATTAGTTTCCCCTTTTCTTTGTCTATCTTTCCTCGATCTATTTGTGAAAGAGGCTATGGATATTTCTGCAAAAACCTTGAGAAACCCCCTGTCCCGCTCCATCAGGGGATTATCTTGAGATTGCACCATTTTTACCTGGTGCTTTTCCCCCCAAACCATTCCAAGTGTTCCTTGTGGTTGATGATTCTACTGCCACTTCCCTCCATGAAACCCCCCAAAACCCTCGCAAGGAAGAATATGCCAAACCTAGCACCAAGCACAAGTTGAATCGTCCTACCAATCAATCATTTGTTGAAACTAATCCTAAAACCTTGGCCAAATAGTCTAAAAAGAATAGTAAAACCAACCAAGCTTTGAGATAGAAGTCAATGGTGGTGGGGTTCTATGAGCTTAAAAACTCTCCTGTTAAAAATATAGGCAAGCATAATGTGAAGGAAGCCCTTGATAAAAAGAAGAGTAATGTCAACTTCTTTGTTGAGGAACCAACCTCTAAGGATGAGAAGGATGATGTAAACACTATTAATACTTGTGAAGAGGAAAAAACAATTGTTACTGATCCCAATGCTAGAACTAAGGTTGCTAGTGTGAAGAGATCCCATAGATTAGTTGGTAAGCAGGTGCTTGAGGTTACTATTGATGACATATCAAGTGATTTTGAATAGGACAACATACAACATGATAATAACAATGTTGATATGGAAGAGAATGTTGAGGATTTCACATATGGCCTAAGCCTTTTTCTTGAGCTTAATCAAATGCTCAAGGAGGACTTTACCCCCTCTCATGGGAACAAAAAGGAAATATGCCATAACTATGAGAAAACAACCTAGGATTGTAATTATTTAATGGCTCGTGTGGAAACTCTTGAAAGGAAAATTAATGGTCTTTCATGCTTCACCCTAAAACTAATCCACCACTTAGTTGTCACTCTAGATTTGGTGCTCCAAGAAGAGATCAAAAAACATGAAACTTCTACTAATCCCAGCTCCATCCAATAGACAAGGGATGTCTTCAAATTCCTCATGGAGGAATGAGAGAACATTCTACAATAGGGGGTTACTATTGGTTTTTTTGGTCATTTCCTCTGTTAGTTTTCTATTTTTCTACTTTGTTTTAGTTGTTTATGTTCTATTTTATTCTATTTTGTTCTATTTTTTTGTTCTTGTTATTCTAAACTTATGCCCTAGTGGCCTTTTGTGTAAAGGGTACAACACCCTGTAAATGTTGCTCATCTAATAAAAAAACATAAATATTAAGTTTATTTAAATATAATACTATATAAAATATTAAGAAAAGTATAAATACCATATCTTCAGGTACCCAAAGGTGAAATAGAACTTTTTTGGTCATGATTAGCATCTTGTTAGCCTAGTTTCTATTTACCATCATCATGAGTGCAACGAACCCAACCAAGTGAACCATTTCCCTATCCACCCTAACCAAGAGGATCTACAAGGCTATCCTGGAGAAAAATATTATGGATTCAAAATTATGGACCTAGGTGATGACTAGGTTTAATCAAGGATTAACTTAGAAGAGGACCCATACCACATCAAGGGTCCATCCTCAACCTAATAGATTCAAATACACCATTAGACAACTAGGAAAAGGATTTTTTTGTATCCCATACTACACCAAAGGTCCACCCTCAATCCAAAAGGATATATAGACATAAGAGAGATTTCCACAAGTAGTGAACCTATCCAGACTAGTGGATTCAAACTTTAATCACCCCTAGGACATTGGTGATGAGTCTATCCACCTACGAAGAAGTATCTTTTGTATTATACCACCTTGTGACCTTAGTGATACTTTTAGTTGACCCCTTGACAATATGGATAACACTTAGCACTAATTACCTTCGTGTTATAGGTGATTTCTTTCTACCTCCCAATATAATAGTTATCTCCAATTTTTGTTACCTGTAAGATAGGATAACTACTAGATCAACCACTTTAGTATCATATATAGCATAGCCCTTGGAAATCCTTCATTTCCATGAACAAGGAGAATGTTGGATAATCCGTAAGGTACAATAGTAGCCCAAGCATTGATCATTATATGGTCTAATGATTGCTTATCATTGCTTTGATCTCCTAGAGGTTCATACTTGGGTCATCTACTAGCCTAGAATTTCTAGAACTCTAGCCACAATAGTCTTAAAAGGAAAGGTAAACCAAGTGTAATGGAGAGTTGATTCTAGAAAACTAGGGATAGAGTGTTGTTAATCCTTCAAACATACCTGGGCATGATCATATAATAATGTATCCTTATATTTTTAGGTTGACCTTATGGTTCACTAATATTTTATCCATTATGTGTATACACATATTTGATAAGGGTAAATGTATTAACATTTTATCAAGGAATAGGGAGGTGAGATCCCTATTTCAATACAAGAGTACCATTGGGCTCGTAAGAGATGAACCATAGTCCATAACATAATTTAATAGTTTAATGGACTTGACATTCGAATTTATACCAACCAACCCATTTATATCCTTGGTCAAATTTGTTTTGTTGTTTATAATATTAGTTTTAGGCCTTTCTAGTAGGTTTAATTAGTAAAGAGAGACAATAATCATGTGTCAAATGAGGATGAGATAAATTAG
Source organism: Sequoia sempervirens (assembly GCA_007258455.2). Taxonomy (NCBI): domain Eukaryota; kingdom Viridiplantae; phylum Streptophyta; class Pinopsida; order Cupressales; family Cupressaceae; genus Sequoia; species Sequoia sempervirens. The sequence continues at coordinate 169,858,451 of VDFB02281492.1, read as the reverse complement.
TGAGTTTAATAATATCAAACCCTTAGGACTGTGAAATCCCTCAAGGCCTTTAATTGTTGTCCCTACCATGTAAATTAACAAAATAAAAATTTCTCTATTTGGAGTTTAATTCCTCTACCTTGTCCTTTTTTGTAGAACATTATGGTTGTTGTTCATTTTAAGTGGCATTCATCTCAAGGTTAGGACAAACATATTTTTGGACTCTTTCTTAACATTATACAAGCATGAGCCCTACTCTTTTCTTATCACTTGTGTTTATTCTTTTTAGAAAATGTTAGTGAATGATTGATTTATTTCTTCCTTTTTTGTTCATGTATATTGAATTGTTTTTATTTTTCTATGGAATTCTTCATTTGTAACATTTACAATGACTCATTATAAGTAACTCTAATGGGCAAATCACTTTTCATTATTATTTCATATTGTTGATGACACATTGTGTCCTAGCTACATATTGTGTCAAGTATTCTTTAAACTATTTATTCTTTGTTTCATACTTACTCAAGAGTGGTCCTTCCACAAGATCTTCACCACATTAGTACTTATTCCAATTTCATTCATTTAAAACTACCTTTATATAGTAATTTGACATTTACTTTGGGGAGATCTATTTTAATTATTTAGCCGTGACTAAGATGATAATGATACAAAATTTATTCGTGTTGTAGGAAGAAACCAATTTTATGTTCCTTTACTCTTTATGAAATAGATAACAACATATTCAAACAAGCAAAAAAGGGAGGGAGAAACCAATACTTAGAATCAATTGAGTTTCTATAGAGGTGGAGAAGGAGAATCAAGATTTTTTTTCAAAGTATGGTTCTGTTAGGGTTTATGGGGAGGCAGAGGGGATTTTATTAAGAAATCATAGTTATTTGGGTTGGAAAATGGAGGAGAAATCACTCCATTCTTTATATACAGATTAGCTTTCAAGTTACTTCCTTCCCTCTCCTCTCCACTATCCTATGGGTTCCGAGGTGATTCCCCTTATTAGGGTGAAATAAACCTTACAAAAATATCCTATAGTATTGCTCAGCTCCATGTTTTCCCTTCCAAAACTTCCTACCCAAGTCAACCCTATTGTTCGTGTTATTTTCTCCTTTTCTTGCAATCTCTACTCTCTCTCCTCTCTCACAATTATATTCCTCTCCCCTCATTTTCTACCCATCATGCCCTTTTTATGACGTTGTGGGTGAAGGATTGGGGTCTCTGCATGCTGAATTAACCCTTAAATTGTAATTTTGGATGGCTCAAGGGTAGGGATAGGGTAGGGACACCATGCCTTGGTATATTTTTTTTCTTTGTGTTAAAAAAATGCCTTTTGTTCCCCCCTCTTGGGTTATTGAAAAAAATGCCACGACACTTGGCAATGTTTTGGTTTCTAATTTTTGTTATTAATATTTTTATTAATTATTTCTTTTATTAAATTTTATTATTATTTTATTGTTTAAAACATAATTTTCAATGTGATAATTTACAAGGCGGCGAGAGATTCAATCAAGTGTCATCTATAGCAAGGTGATTGTGTTGAACATATGGAATACTGAGAGGAGGGGTGAATCAATATTCCATAAAACCATTCACATAAAATCCATCTAACCATTATCACAATTCTAACTAAATCAGCAAGATAGAACATAGAAACAAATCAATGCAACCACACACAAGAACATCAGGATTTTTACGTAGAAAACCAAAAAAGGGAAAAACCACAGTGAGGATTAACTCACAATATATTTATTATATCAGAATACAAGATATTACAGGGCTCACTTCCATGACTTATTGTCCTTGAAAAAGGCTCATTACCTGAATACAAAATATGGCTAACCGCAAGATACAAAGATTATGGCTCATTGCCAAAAGGTTTGAATTGATAGAATACACCTTCAATGTGTAGGATTCAGTTCCAATGAAGCTCAGAATATGAAGTATTGCCTCACACAACAGTTGCTCAACAAATCTGCCCTGATCCCCAACTAATAAAATATTTAAGCTCAGATCCTCTTTCACCTTTCTTCTACACTCACACTCCCACTCACTTCACTCACCTTTCTCTCTTCAAGGAATGTTATATATATACAAGTATGTCTTAATCATCAATTAGGTCAGCCTAATTAAAAGAAGACAAAATAATCAAAACACTCTTGTCAGCACCATATATGATCTAAAACATTTTATCCATGTAGTGCATTATACTAAGTCAGCTGACATCCATAAAGCATAACTAGTCTTCATAGTGAATTGCACACATTAGGTCAGCCAATACTAGAACTTAATTCACAGAATCTCCAAACCAACATACAATCCTCAAAGAAAACACCTTTCGGATCTGAGACCACATCAAATTCTCATCATACTATCATCAAAGAGACTACCAAAACTTCTCAAGATCTAGTATATAGCTATCTGAATGAGACATGGTAACATGGTTAAGAGATTAGAGTCATATCTATTCTTGTGGTTAATTCTGAACTCAAATACCAACGCATTGGCTCATCGCAAAAGAACATTACTGGAAGAGAATAGATTTCGTTAAACCAAGTAATCTTCCCATATAGTTGTCACCATGTTGACATCAACGACAAAACATAAACAACCAACACAAACCATCCACACTTCATGCTCATGTTGCAAGGCTCCATATTTCCAACAATCTCCACCTTTGGCATTGATGGCAACATGCATGTCAAAAACATTTTTTAATATACGGAAAAATTGAATACCCCCCTAACAAAACTATTCTTCTCAAAAAAAATTTCTCTGCCAACTTCTATCTCTCACCCTTTGACATCAATGGAAAAGTATGGGGTCTGGTATATATGTATATATGCATCAAAATATAACCAAAAAGATATGAACACAAAAAATGAATCAACCTGAAGAAGAAGAACCTTTGAGACTCTCCAGGATGACCTTCCATGACACTTTTCCTTCTTCCCATAATCCTTTTGCACTTACAAGAGTCTTGTGAAATAGTTCAAGCCTAGTTAAGGACTCTATACCATCTACTAAAGTATTGGGATTAAGATTTATCTCTAATAATTCACCAATACTGTCAAGAGCACTAGAAATAGGAACATGTCTAAGTTTAATCATGTCTCTAAGTGCCTCAAAATTCTTAATAACTTATGTTCTTTGGTCCTCTAGGGAAAATAATTTATATTGAAGCTGCACAATGTAGGACCACCTCTGAATGTATCATCTTCAACCAATTTGTATGTATCTTCCTGAGTGGCCATCCAGGTTTTACTGCTCCTTACTTCATCTCTTATGTTCAATGTACTGCAAGACTAATTTAAGCAAAAAGAAAGCAGTTCTTGTGCCTCTTCCTCATAAACTTGTACACTTCAACTCCTTCATCACTCGACTATGTACATTAGCATATTTTTCCTTGATATCTTCTATATTTTCTTTAGCAGACCTGATTCCAACATTCACTTCCAATTCAGAGATGTAGACCTTCAAAGAATTAATCAAATTTCTTAGATTCTCCACGATAGAAATAGATGAATCAAAATTAGCACCGAGAATAACTTTTTGCAATTCTTCCAGAGCTCCTTGAATATTTACTCTTTCATGCTCATGTTGAGCTCTCTCAGACTCACTTCCTTCTTCAACTTCTTGTTTGACAACACCCTTTCTTTTCTTTCTTGTTCTGGTTGCACTACCGAAGGTACCTTTCGCATTAGGATTCTTAGGGCTTTCCAAAAGAATTTTTGCATAATAATCAATTCCAGCCTCTGAGACTTCATAATCTAATTTAGATATCCATACCAACCTCAATTTAATTGCTTTCATATGACAAAAATCTGTAGAAACAAGGAAATTAATACTTTCAGAGTACCTTTCAGTAACACATGCTGGAATCCTTGACCTTTTGTTCATTCTCATCTGAAAAAGTTCCAAAGAATGCAGCAAGAACAGTCTCTTATGCATCGAAATTGCCAAGATTTATCATGAAGTTCCTAATTTGATGGGAAATAGGCTTTGTATTTGACCATACTATTCTTGTTATTATTGGTAACTCTTTCAAAAAGTAAAAGAGTAGGAAAACAACCAAATTGCCTTATCAGAAAGTATTCTTCTTACTTTTCTTGATTTCCTTTAAATTCTTCAAAAGATTTATTCGAAGTAATTCACATAGGTCATAATCTATACCTCTTTTAACCATATCAACAATAATATGTACAACAATAGTAGAGGTGAGGTCATTGCAAGGGATACAAACTTTATGACCATTGACCATTGTTGCATACCTAATAACCGGATCCACAATTGATCTCAAATCAATCTCTTTTCCTTCAAGAGCCACACCAGTTACCTCAATTATATCTTGCTCATTTACAACCTTCTATTTGGGAATTGGTCCAGAGGAACACAAACCAGTTACATCTCTGATTGCATCTTTGGTAATCAAATCTGCATCATCAATCCACAAATATTCATTATGAATTCTACTCAAAACTATTTGAATATGCTTCATGTTGAACTTGAAAAAAGGGGCTTTCCGCCATACATCCAACTTCTTCTCAACTAACATTTTGTAGGCATCATGATTCTCTTCCAATTCATTCTTCCATAGAATGCTCAATTGGACTGGTGACATTTCCTCTATCTTACTGTAAACAAATGCATACATATCTTATGTGGGAAACACCCTAAGAGGGATGCAAGAGAATGCACCGACAAAATCTTCTGATAGATTCTTCAAATATTTCCTTAAATTAACTTGCACTCTATTTTCACTATTCACAAACTTTGAATTATCCATAGCAAAAAAAATGAAAGATTGTGCAAACAGGAATACCTCTGTAAATGCCAACAAGAAATGGATAGGTATCCAACTTTCGGAGTACACTTTGAATCCACTTGATTTCTCCTTCAAACCCTAAAACTTTGAATTGCTCTCTAAACTTCCCTTGCACGCTTCTCCGAAAATACATATGCCTCTTGAGATGTTTGAACTTATTTCTTTCGTTCTGAATGCTTTTGCAATAAATGCTTCAAATTGTAGGTAGATTGCCTCAAAAATCATGTGCACCTCCATTCTTTCAAATTCTACAAACTTCATTCTTCACACATGCGACTAAGAAATTCCTTAAATCTATTACCATATTAAATTTGTTACCATATTAAAAGTACTTCTGCCATGATGTGACATAAGTACCGATGAGGGGGTTTATTAAATTTTCTGATAATTGCTCCCCCTTAGTCATTGCTAGACTCAAAATTTGATTTTCGTATCTGCACCAAAGGTCGGCATAGATAAAACTAATGATTCTGATTCAACTTGCTTAAATTATCCTTCCTTTCTCTAGATCCTTTTCATCTCTTTTCTTGCTTCTTCTAGATCAATAATTTGATCACGCTTCTTTGCCAAATAATTATTTTTTCTTCTTCTATAGTTATTGATGGGCTATTCCAGATTGTTGCACTTGTAGAAAACAACATTCTTCCTTCCATCCTTTCTTTTATTCAATCTATTCTCACACAAACTAGCTTTATGTCTAACCTTCTTTCACTTAAAACATTTACCGGAGAATGAAAAATTATCATTCATTTTACTTTTTTTATGACCAAATTTCTTGTAGGAATGACAAACACCATTGAAAGATAAATACCTTTTAGCAACAGGTTGTTTGACGGGAGTTCTTCCGGAATTGCTTCCTAGATTCTTGATTCATCCATATTTGCACTAAGTCTTCTTGTCACTATATTGATTTGCTTTAGAATTCTGACCTTCCTCAATCCCTAAACCACTTTTATCCATTGTCGCTCTTTGAGAGATAATCAACTCATCAAGCATTGCAGAGCTTACCTTAAATTTGTCTTCAAAACTTCTTGCCTTTTCCAAATCAGATCTCAAGATTTCTGCTTCTTTCTCAAGCTTAGTGCATTCATCCTTCTTCCTTTGAATTTCAATTTCCTGACATTCTTCAGTTCTTTTATTTTCATCCAATTGTTACAGCAAGTCGGAGACACTTTCATCTACTTTAACCAATAAATCGCATGCTTCAATACATTTTCTTTCATCAACTTGTCCTTCAGATCTTCTATTCCTTCTAAATATCCAACAAAGATCACTTCCAAAGGAAAAAAATTCTTATACTCAAATTTTGAGACCTTCCTCAAGCTGTTAGGCTCCTTCCGAGGAACCAAGCTTTGATACCAATTATTGAACATCTGGAATACTAAGAGGGGGCCGAATCAGTATTCCATAAAAATATTCGCATAAAATCCATCTAACCATTATCACAATTCTAACTGAATCGGCAAGAGAGAACATAGAAACAAATCAATGCAACCACACACATGAACACCAGGATTTTTACATGAAAAACCCAAAAAGGGAAAAACCATGGTGAGGGTTAAGTCATAATATATTATATCTAAATATGATATTATAGGGATCACTGCCAGAACTCATTTTCCTTGAAAAAGGCTCACTGCCTGAATACAAAAGATGGCTAAACACCAAGATACAAAGATTGTGGCTCACTGCCAAAAGGTTTGAACTGATATAATGCACCTTCAATGTGCAGGATTCAGTTCCAATGAATTTCAAAATATGAAGTACTTCCTCACACAGCAGTCACTCAACAAATCTACTCTAATCCCCAATTGATAAAACATTTAGGCTTGGATCCTCTTTCACCTTTCTTCTACACTCGCACTCCCACTCACTTCACTCACCTTTCTCTCTTGAAGGAATGTTATATATATACATGTCTTAATCATCAATTAGGTCGGCCTAATTAGATGAAGATAAAATGATCAAAACACTCTTGTCAGCACCATATATGATTTAATTTTTTTATCCATGTAGTGCATTATACCAAGTCATCTAAATTCCATAAAGCATAACTAGTCTTCATAGTGAATTGCATATGTTAGGTCGGCCAAGACTATAACTTAATTCATAGAATCTCCAAACCAACATACAATCATCAAAGAAAACACCTTCTAGATCTGATACCACATCAAATTCTCATCATACTATCATCAAAGAGACTACCATTAAAACCACAACATTAAAATGTTCTCCTTAAGAAAATGTGGAGTCTCCCACACTGATATACTAAGCAAGGAACAACAGTAGAATATAGAGTTGAACTCTGTCAGAGATAACTTTCTACTCACAACCCAAAACTTCTCAAGATCTTGGATATAGTTGTCTAAATGAGACATGGTAACATGGTTAAGAGATTAGAGTCATATCTATTCTTGCGGTGAATTCCAGACTCAAATACCAACGCATTGGCTCATCACAAAAGAACATTACCAATAGAGAACAACTTCTAATAAACCAAGTAATCTTCCCATATAGATTCCACCATGTTGACATCAATGACAACACATAAACAACCAAAACAAACCATCCACACTTCATGCTCATGTTGCAAGGCTCCATATTTCCAATAGATTGGCTATGGGTCAAGGGTACCACAAGAAGTTTTTTTGGTTGAGTGGTATAAATAGGTTGTGAATCGGCCTCCTAATTTTTGGACAAGGTTACAAGGTTTAAGGTTTATTCCCAAAATAGGTTGTCACATCCACTTTTTGTTGCATCCCAAGTATCTATAAAACCAATTCAATTCTCATGCACACATTATCATGAAACATTGATACTTGGTTATTCTAAAAAATATAGCATACATGTATAGACACAACCAAGTCATAAATCAATATAACCCTTTTACTTCATAACTTTCATTTACTCAACCATGGTAATAATTAATAATTAAAATATTAATATAGTCTTAATCATTAGGTCCAAACAACATTAAAAAATATCTAGCATGATTATAGTCTTAATGTTAGGATTTTTCCTTCATCTAGGTTATATTGGAACATCATATGATTAACATAAAAGAAGATATAAAGTTTGCAGGGATGTGGCATAGCCGTTATAGGAAATTCCATAATAATCATTATGAGGAACCTACTCATCATAAAATGAAATCACCAAAGACATATGAGAAGAAAGGATCTGAATCAAGAGCCACACCCATAATAGTATACATATATACATGTGAATAAGGACTAGCATCAAGTTGATTCATTGCTTCTCTACTCATATGCATGTGTCATATCACTAACTAGATTCTTGCACAGATAATAAAAATCCAAAATATTAGATTAAATTTGTGAAGGAAAAAAAATTGTATACATTTGTAAATTCTAATTAGGAGCAATTGAAGAATTTCCCCCATAATTAACATCCTCAATATGTATCATTATTATCATATGTATTTTATATTTTGATTCCATTTGAGTATGTTTATGATGTTCATTAACTCTATGGTAATTGCAAATTGAGTTCTTTTTGTATCTATTATGTATCCCTCTAGATAGATCCAATGGGTAGATAGGAAGGCGACCAATCAAACTAACATTTAAGTAAAATTTGAAGCATATTATCCTATTGTTCACTTGAATTTATAAGCATATAACATTTTGACTTAAAAATAGATAATATTAGAGTCATTAACCACATGATGAGTAGAAAACTTAGTCTCTTTGTTGTAAATATCCTTTTGAAAATGATTTAGCTTTGAAATTTGGAAGCATAGGAATGCAAGAAGGAACATGAGATGATGAGGGTACTCCCCTTACAAAACCACACACACACAACTAAACAAGAGAGATAAAAAAATGTAGAAAGAAACACTTGCTTTCTATTATCTTGATGAAGTGAAATTACAATACTCAAAAAATAACATACTACAGCCACATGGGCCTTCTTATTATAGAAAATTGTAAGCCAAAACCCACGATCTGCACTACTAAAGCTCTCCTCTGTAACCCTTGTTCTCCTTCTTTATCCAAGAAGTGTAACTGCCTTATAATATTTTGGAAGGTGTAACCCCATTTTGGTGCCAGAAATTCCACCGTCTATTTCCCACTCTAGAAGTTTTTTCTTCATTTTTTATTTTTTATTTATATATTTACAACTTCTTGCAGTCATAACTTTTGATTCGATGATCATATTTTCAATTGTAATATATCGTTGGAAAGCTTGTGAAGAAATCTACAATCATATTTTTCTAGATCTATAAGATAAAAGATTTTGCACCCTATTCTAGGGCTCTGAAGGGCCTCAATTTTTTAGTTTTAAACTTCGTCAGAGAAATTCCTCGGGATGGAAATTTAGTATCTTCCAAATGGTACAAAATTTTGAGATGATTCTTTCATCACTCCTTGGGGTAAATTTTCATGTCCATATGAACCTAAATAGGCTAACTTACTAAAAATAACAGGTGACAATTTTTGGTTGTTTCAAACTTCTAACTATCCCAAAGACTACACGAGTCACCATAGGCCCCAAAACAACTAAAGAAACTACAAAAAAATGAAAATACAATATTTTTTGGTGATACGAGATTTCCCTTACACAACTAGATACTCCTGAATCAAACACCTAGAGTAATTTGAAAAGTGACCCTGTCACTTCTTAGGAGTTAGAGGGAAACCAAGATAATTAACCTCAGCCTCAGATAACCATGATGAATCTTCAACATGCCTTCCTCTCCATTTCACCAAGTACTCTGCATATTGCATGTTTCTTGTGCTTCTACCCACACGACTATCCAAAATTTCTTCTATCTATTCCTTTTTTGATGTAGGTGCCAAAATGTTTCACTATACCTTTGTCAATTCATTCTCCTTAGCTCCATGATATTATGTCAAATCGGAAATGTTAAACATAGGTGAAACATGAATTTCATTAAGAAACTACCTCATATGCATTTCTTGAATCATGCATGGTCCACACTTCTTCATCTTTAACTTGTATGTACCAACTGGAAACCTCTAATTTCACAAATGAACCATGCTTCATCTCCTACATGGAACTTTTTATACCTCCTTTTCTGATCTTCCTTAACACTATACTAAGAGTTCATCTTATTGATGTGTTTCTACACCTCTTCATGCAAGTTCTTCAAGTGCTTAGCAAAATCTTCAGCCTCAACACTACTCTTCTCTCCCTTATCTATCTTTCTCAATTTAGAAAATTCCCATACACAATTTGGAATAGTGATTTACCAGTGCTCCTATCGATAGAATTATTATAAGAAAATTCCACCAGTGGTAAAATCAAATCCCATCCCTTGATTTTATCTACTACCAAGCATTTCAACAGGTTACCCAAACTCCTATTCACCACCTTCATTTGTCCATCAGTCTGTGGATGGTGGGAAAAACTAAACTTTTGATGCAGAGCAGGGAGACAATCAATCAATAAACACAATTTCAACTGATTTCAACAAATCTTTAATCTCCAAAACCCTAACAAGGGTGATTCCTCATGCAATCTCATAGTTTACCTTGTAGGTATGCAGACCTAGTTTCTTGTACATATCTTGAAAAATACCTTTCCAACCCACATACTATCTATCATTCTAGATACCCATTATTGTCTACTTTAACATATCTCAAAGGGTGAATAGGTTGTTTTAGACCAAATCCCTCAACCTGATCTACTACGTTGCCCCAAAACCTCAAATAGGTCACTTTTCCAAAGCAACTCCAACATGAACTTTTTCCCAACTCCAAATTCTTGTTGATAGATCTTCACCAGCCTACAAAACCTCAAATTCAACCATTTTTTAGCCTCCAAAACACTGTCCTAATCACCAAACCAATAAACCCTTATTTTAGGCTTTCCTACACTTGAAATATGGAGGGTTTCATGAAACTACAACCCCCAAGCCTTCACTCTAAAAACTAGGGCTCCAAACACATTCCATATACCTTGTACAAATTCATTCAACCATTATTTGACCAATACTACAGGCCTTTGCACAAACCCTAGCCTCTAGCCACTCAAATTAAGCCAAAATTCAAGGAATTTCCTCTAAGGCAACAATAAAATCTTCACAAACATCACTCCCTGCTCCAAATCTCTACTCTACCACCTAAAACTATCTTATTGGTACCCATTCCACCAGGTTTCTAACTATTCTATTGGTGGAATGGGTCTTGATGCATTTTAGAAGCCTTCAAACCCTTGAAACAAGGTTCTTAACCCGCCTGTAGCAAAAAGCCAATAAAAATATTGAAACACTATGAAAATTCTTCACTCCAAAACCAAATTGAATCTAACACCTATCCCTACCAATTCAACATCTTTTATTGCATAATACTCCTGTACGGAATTGTACAAATCTGGAGAGCAACAGATTTATAGAAAATACATAGAAAAGTGAGTGTTTTTGATTGATTTCTTCTCCAAAAAATGAACAACAGAACCTCTAATCGACCATAAAACATGAATTTAAACTTTAGACATCAAGAAACAATTACCCAACTGACTCAAACCAAATTTTAAACTCCCATGACCGTTGGACTCCTCCAATTTGTCATTTTTGTATTTTTTCACTTTAACTTTTACAAGTTTTGCAATATTTGCACAATATGACCTAAACCAACCAAATGACCCAAGATACATTATTAATGGTCTATTATGACCTTATTTGACTCAAAACAAGACTCAACACCCTAAACCAACCTATCAAAAATCTTACTAGACCTTATTTTCAAAAATGATGAACATGGTGCCCTGCACCATACACCCACACTGAAAAAGATTCCAAGTCCCTTGGAAATTGTATTGCAGCTTGTCCACCCCTGAACACTTCATCTCTTTGATCTACAAAAGCTTCTTTGTCTGGTAAACCTGTCCATTGAGTCAAAAACTAAAAACTTGCATTGTGCTTGGCACTCTTGAACTTGTTGCCACTTGGATAGTGCTCCATCTTTACAAACTTATCAGTTGATTGTTATCTTACCTTTCCACCATATGAAACTAATGTAAAACCTACCTTTATACCTGCAAACAATCCTTGTCCAAATCTATCTCTAACTGTCAACTCTTTCCCTCTTATTGCATACTCAAACTCACCTAATTGTTCTTGCTTTGCACCTTGACTCACCTCACCTCCTATCTTCATCTTTACCTTCAAACCCTCTAATCTTAGGACCTCTCTCCTAGTAGACTTACCAACCTCTATTTTGACAATATTAGATTGTGCCTTCACCTCTTTTTCTTTCAATGGACAAATCATTATCCCTACCACAATCCCATCATACTTCTCTAACTCATCTTTCTTTCTTACAAACAATTCATCCTCGACCTTCTCTATCTCAGAGTTTGACACCAACTTACCAACTCTTTCCTTGTATTGGATATTGTGGTTGTTTTGCTGATATTTGGTTGTCATTGATGTCAACACTATTAGCATTGATGTATTGAAGGCTGTATATGTTGAGGATATTGAGAAAATTGTAAAAGAAAGAGTTGCAGGTTGGCAGTGGAATAGTGAAGGTCATGAAGGTGTCTTACTCAATACATTGATGATCAATCATTTTGGATTAAAGGGTTTAGTGCTGAGTGTATCTAGTTTATCCACCGGAAGTTTCAGAGGTCTGCGTGAAGATTTGATCATGTTATGAATAGTTGTGTTCTGACAGTTTCTATGTGGTTTCAATTAGTGTTCCTGATTGAAGTTGATGTGATTCTAGTAATCTCAGTTGTTGTGGATGCTTCTCTATTGATTCTTGGTGCTTGTGGATGTTCCTAGATCATGCTTTATCTTTGTTGCACGTCCACATTGATCGGTGTGTTCGTGGTCGGTGATTTTCCTCTTGTGTGTTCGGGTTTTTATGTCTTGGCTGACATGGAGGTTGTAACGTGTTGTGGATCCTTGGAGATTAAAATTTGAATGTTTGGCATGCTTGAGGATGTTGTTTTGGGCCACAATATAGTATTGGCCAATGGTGTTTGATTCACATTGAAAATTTACTTGTAAATTTGGGGCCAACATTGTGTATATGTTTTATATTTCATATTTTATTCTAGGTGACAAAGTTGTTGATGTAAATCCATGCTGTAGATATATACGAGCGGTTGTTTGTGTGAAGTTAAGGTGTGTGTGTGTGTGCGTGTGACCAAAGGAAGAGAAAGTGTGTGAATAGTGATCTAATGATTTGATTGCAAAGCAGAGTGTGAAGAAGTTTGAGCGAAGTGTAAAGGAGTGCTTATGTGCTTAGCCGAAACTGTAATTAGGCTTTTGTAGAAGCTATTTTCTTAGTTCATACCCTACAGATCTAATCTGAATTTCTATAAGATAGTGTGTCTTCTTTGATCAGTGAGCCCTCTTGTATTTGAGCAGTGAGCTCTAGGAAGTGTGCCTAAATGCATGTGCATTCCCATTATTCTTCTTTATACTTTTAACAAGGTATAATATTGTGGACTGACATCCACTGTGGTTTTTCCCCTAACAGGGTTTCCACATAAAAATCTTGGTGTTCTCTATGTTTTTGATGTGTTGATTGTCTGTGGTTTATTGCTCATTCATCATATCTAAGATTAAGTAAAGTTAAGTTTGAAAAGTTTAAATATTCTGTGACAACTGATTCACCCCCCCTCTTAGTTGTTTGTCCTTGTTTTTCCAACAATTGGTATCAGAGCAGGTTCCTCTAAAGAAGTTTAAAAACTTAAGGTGATCCAAGATGACATCATACAAGAAGGACAACCCTAGATTCGATGGAACAAAACTATGGAAAGCTAGAATGGAGTGTCATTTGGGGTGTATTGGTAAACCCTTCTGGAAGATTACAAAGAACAAATATGTTATTCCTCAGAATGGTCCTTCCACTCCTGATGAGATTAAAGAGGTTGAGATTAACATCAGGGCTATTGAAGCTTTGTTGAAAGATTCGAAAATGACAAATGTGATGGATCTAAAGACAACTCATGAGATCTAGAAGAAGCTAGAGACTTTGTATGAAGGAGATGCACTTGTGAAGGTCGCTAAGCTACAGAGTTTGAAAGGAAAGTATGGAACTTTGAAGATGGGTGAAGATGAAAATATTTCTTATTTTATGCAAAAATTAAATGAACTTGTGATGGGTATTAGATGTGTCGGTGGTACCTTGGATGAAAAAGAAATTTTAGCTAAAGTGCTCAGATCATTGCCTCCCTCTTACAAATCAAAGGCTCATGCTATTGAAGAGCTTAGAATAGTAACAAATGTGACAAGAGATATGTTGATTGGTAAACTTGTTGCATTTAAGTTGAGTGAATTTGGTGATTCTGCCCCTAAGACTGAATCTGCATTTAAGGCTTCTGTATCCGAAAGAAACAAACAAAGATATGATTTGGGAGAGAGTTCTAGAAAGACATTCAAGTATGAGGAAGAGATGAAACAACTTGAAGATGAAGAAAGAGAGGTAGAAGAGCTAGAAGCACTGATTGTAAAGAAAGAAGGTAGAGGACAAGGTAAGTATAAATGAAAGCTGCCTATTAAGTGTTTCTCTTACAGTAAAATAGGTCATTTTGCTTCAAGGTAAGTATAAATGAAAGAGTTCCTAGGTCTAATCCCAACAAACCTAGATTTCAAAAGAAATGCTATTTTTCTAAACAAGGTGTGACTAATGAAGAGTCTGATAAAGAAAATGGAAATGAAGATGAATGGGTTTTCATTGCTATCAAGGAAAATGGTCTGGTGGCTACTGAATTTGCTAAAGTTGAGAAAGCTCTTGCAACTTGAATTGAAGAAAAGGATGAGTGGGTTATTGACAACCGTTGCTCACATCATATGACTGGTGACAAAAGCAAATTTGTAAGTCTAGAGAAATATGACGGTGGGGTTGTGAGATTTGGAGATAACAATGTTGGTGTGATTTATGGTAGAGGATCTATTTGTCTTGGTGGTAAACATAACACTGATGATCTCCTTTATGTTGAAGGCTTCAAGCATAATCTGTTGAGTGTTGGATAGATGGTGGACAAGGGTTATGATCTTCATTTCAAAGATGGAAGATGCAGGATACTTGGAAGCTCTGGAAATATGATTGCTTCAAGTACAAAGACAAGAGGTAATATTTTTCACCTGAGTGCTACTAGTGTAAGTTGTTTAATTGCTCAAGTAGATGAAAGCTGGTTATGGCATAGAAGGTTGTGTCATGTGAATTTTGATAACATTGTAGTAAGAGATCTACCTAAGCTAGTGAAGCCTACTAACACAATATGCAAGGAATGTCAGATGGGAAAAAAAACTAGAGTTTCTTTTTGGAGCAAACAACATCATTCTAATGGAATACTAGATTTGGTGCATACTGATTTATGTGGTCCCACTAGAATCAGAATTCTACAAGGAGAAAGGTACTTTATGTTGCTTATTGATGATTACTCTAGGATGATATTGTTGGCAAAACAAGGATAGACAACTAAGAGGGGGGTGAATCAGTTGTCACATAATATTTTAACTTTTTCAAACTATACTTAACTTAATCTCAGATCTGATGAATGAACAATAAACCATAAACATCAACACATCAAAAACATAGAGAATACCAAGATTTTTACGTGAAAACCCTGTTCGGGGAAAAACCACAGTGCATGTTAGTCCACAATATTATACCCTGTTAAAAGTATAATGAGAAATAATGGGAATGCGCATGCATTCAGACACACTTCCTAGAGCTCACTACTCAAATACAGGAGGGCTCACTGCCCAAGAAAGATTTAGATTAAAACCATTCGGATTATGAATTGAGAAAATAACTTCTTCAAAAGCCTAATTATAGTTCTAGTTAAGCACATAAAAACTTCCTTCACACTTCGCTCAAACTTCTTCTCACTTTTCTCTGCAATCGAATGATTTGGACACTATTCACACATCTACACTTTCTCTGGCATACATTCACTCTTCTGCACATACTAACTTCACTCAAACAATCACTCTTATAGATCCGCAACATGAGATTACATCAACAACTTAGTCGGCCAAAAATATAAAATATATTTTCAATGTCGGCCCAAATTTACAAATAAATTTTCAATGTGGATCAAACACCATAGGCCAATACCAAGATGTGACCCAAAACAATATCCTTGAGCATTCCAAACATTCAAAATTAAATCTTCAAGGATCCACAACATGCCACAACCTTCATGTCGGCCAAGAACACAAAAATTGAACATACCAAGAAAAATATTCAACCACGAGCACACCGATCAACACAGACGTGCAACAAAGATAAAGCATGATCTAGAAACATCCATGAGCACTAAGAAACAACAAAGAAACATCCGCAGCAACTAGAATTACCAGAATTATACCAACTTTAATCAAGAACACTGACAAAGACCACAAAAACAGTGTCAGAACACAAATCTTTGTAACTTGAACAAATCTTCACACAGACCTCTAAAATTTCTGGAGGATGGACTAGATACACTCAGAAATAAACCCTTTATTCCACAACAATTGATCTACAATGTATAGAACAAGACACCTTCATGACCTTCACAGTTCCACTAGGAACCTAGAACACTTTCTTTTACAATTTTCTCAATATCCTCGACATATACAGCCTTCAATACATCAAATGCTAATAGTGTTGACATCAATGACAACCACATATAAACAACACAACCACAACATCCAAAAATATCCCCCTTTGGAATTGATGGCAACACATGATGTGAAAAACACCATCAACCCAACTCTCAATCAACACTAACTCCTCCTTAGATTTTGACTCTTCTTCCTTGACTTCTTTTGCATGATCTTCTCCCTACAAGACTCTTCATTCCAGATAAGCAACATTTTTTCACATGACTCTTCTCCCCCTTTGACATCAATGGCAAAGATAAGCATTATCTTCCCATGTACAAGCTCTAAACCACATATCTGCACATCTGACTACTCCTCCTAAGTAGCAGCCACAAAAACATCAATCCGGATCAGGAAATATCTATGAAGCACACAGATTGATGCAAGCAAATGCATCTTTAGTTTATATCAGGAGGGGTAATCACCCCTAGCATCCCTCTAAGATACTCAAAAGTATCCTTCGGCAACGACTTAGTGAAAATGTCTGCAATCTGCTCTTTGGTAGGTACATACTCCAGTCTAACTTCTTTCTCACTTACCTTTTCTCTTAAGAAGTGGAACTTGACTGATATATGTTTGGTCTTAGAATGTAGCACCAGATTATTTGATATGTTAATTGCACTTGAGTTGTCACAGTATATGGAAATAGGTTCATCATATAATAATTTGATATCTTTTAGCATCTGTTACATCCACATCACTTGAGTACAGTTGTTTGCAGCAACAATATATTATGCTTCAGCAGTAGATAGAGAAATGGAATTCTACTTTTTGCTCAACCAAGACACCAGTTTCTTCCCTAGAAAGAAAGCACCACCACTAGTACTTTTCCTATCATCTACATCTCTTTCCCAATCTGCATCAATATATGCAATAAAAGTAAGATCATCATCCTTAGGATACCAAAGCCCAAAGTCAATTGTTCCTTTCAGATACCTAAAAATTATCTTTACAACAGTCACATGAGACTCTTTTGGATCAGCCTAAAATCTAGCAACCATACATACAACATTCATAATGCCTGGTCTGGTCTGAGTTAAATAGAGCAATCCACCAATCATCGACCTATATCTTGTTTGATTTACTTTAGGAGAATCATCATTCTATGTCAACTTACATCCAGTTATCATGGAAGTACCAGTAGGTTTTGAATCATCCACGTCAAACTTCTTCAACAGTTCTCTCACATATTTGGACTAAGATATGAAGATCCCCTTGTCTAACTGAGTAACTTGTAATCCCAGAAAGAACTTCATCTCTCCAATCATACTCATCTCAAATTCACTATTCATTTCATCAACA
This sequence comes from Sequoia sempervirens, assembly GCA_007258455.2. Lineage (NCBI taxonomy): Eukaryota > Viridiplantae > Streptophyta > Pinopsida > Cupressales > Cupressaceae > Sequoia > Sequoia sempervirens. The sequence goes on along the minus strand of VDFB02281492.1, from coordinate 169,840,740 downwards.
AACTTCATACATAGATTATCATCTCCTCCAAAAATAATATCATCAACAAAGACCTCAATAATTAATTCTTTATCATGATCCAATTTGAAATACAAGTTGTTTTCAACAGGTACCTTTATTGAATCCAAGCTTTAGTAAGTATTTGTCCAATCTAGCATACCAGGCTCTAGGGGCTTGCTTGAGTCCATATAGAGCTTTCTTCAATCAATAGACCATGTCTTCTTTGTTAGTCAGTTGAAATCCATCCGACTGTTCAATATATACTTCTTCTAACTCACCATTCAGAAAAGTTGACTTCACATCCATTTGATAGACTTTGTAATTTCTATATGCAACATAAGAAAGAAGGAACCTTACAACTTCAATTCTAGCAACAGGGGCAAAGGTTTCTTCAAAATCAATACCTTCCATTTGTGAATACCCTTTACATACCAGTCTTTCTTTATTCTGGACCACTTCACCTTGTTCATTCAACTTATTCCGAAAATATCATTTAGTACCAATCACATTCTTATCTTTAGGTCTAGGAACAAGTACCCATGTATTGTTCTTTTCAATCTGCATTAATTCTTCCTTAATAGCTTCCATCCAGTGTTCATCATTACAGGCTTCTTTGACATCTTTAGTTTCAATCTTGGATATCAGGAAATACTCTTCTGCAATCTTCCTTCTAGTTTGCACTCCTTTATTCTTGTCTCCTATAATTTTATTTTCATAATGATTTAGCTTTACATACCTCAAAGTTTTAGGATTCTCTCGAACTTCTGATTCTTCTATTCTTTCTTTTGTACTTGCACTTGTCTCTGCTTCCTGACTATCTTGATTTACCAAAACAAATTGAAGTTGTCTCACCGGAACATATGGCACAATTTGAAGTTGATTTTGTGTCTTAACATTCTTACCTTCGTTTGTATTATCTTCATCTGAATCATATCCACAATATCTAGATGATTTAGCAGAATCCTCATCAACCCTAACATTTGCACTCTCAACCATTTTTCTCAGTCTTCTGTTATAGCACCAATAGGCCTTGCTTCTAATAGAGTAACCTAGAAAGATTCCTTCATCACTTCTTGCATCAAACTTTCCTATATCATCATCTCTCTTGATATAATACTTGCTTCCAAATATTTTGAATTATTTAACAATAGGCTTATAGCCAAACCATAGTTCAAAAGGAGTCTTACCAGAATTACCATTTACATTTACCCGGTTTAATGTGTACACAACAGTGCTTACAACTTCACTCCAGTAGATGTCAGACACATTACCTTCAATCACCTTTGTTCTAGCAACATCCAGAATTGTTCTATTCTTCCTCTCTGCAACTTAATTCTGTTGAGGGGTTCAAGGAGTAGATAACTGTCTTCTGATTCTATGCTCTTCAAAGAAAGAATTAAACTCCCTAGAGGTGAACTCACCACCTCTGTCTGACCTTAAGCATTTGATTTTCATACATTTCTCATTTTCTACCATAGCTTTGAAACTTTTGAACTTCTCTAATGCTTCACATTTTTCTCTTAAGAAAGCAACCCATATCATTCTAGAATAATCATCAATAAGCAGCATAAAGTACCTTTCACCATGGAGAATTCTAACTCTAGAAGGACCATATAGATCAGTATGCACAAGCTCCAGTAATCCATTTCAATGATGTTGTTTTCTCCAAAAATAAACTCTAGTTTGTTTTCCCATCTGACACTCCTTGCAAATTGTGCTAGCAGGCTTCACAAACTTAGGTAGATCTCTTACTGCTTGAATGGAACTTATTTTGACAATGTTGTCAAAATTCACATGACACAACCTTCTATGCCATAACTAGCTCTCATCTACTTGAGCAATTAAAAAAATTTCACTGGCAACATTCAGGTGAAAAATATTACCTTTTGTTTGTTTACCTGAAGCAATTACATTTCCAGAACTTCCATATATCCTGCATCTTCTATCTTTGAACTGAAGATCATAAACCTTGTCCACCATCTATCCAACACTCAACAGGATGTGCTTCAAATCTTCAACATAAAGAACATCATCAATGTTATGCTTACCACCAAGACAAATAGATCATCTACCATGAATCACACAAGCATTGTTATCTCCAAATATTACAACCCCACCATCATACTTTTCTAGACTTACAAATTGTTTTTGTCACTAGTCATATGATGTGAGCATCCACTGTCAATGACCCACTCATCCTTTTCTTCAATTTGGGTTGCAAGAGCTTTCTCAACTTTAGCGGATTCAGTAGCCATGTGACTATTTTCCCTGATAGCAATGAAAACCCGATCATCTTCATTTCCATTGTCTTTATCAGACTCATCATTAGTCACACCTTCTTCAGCAAAGTAACATTTCTTTTGGAATCTAGATTTGTAAGGCTTAGATCTAGGAACTCTTTCAGGACACCTTGATGCAAAATGACCTATTTTACTACAAGAAAAATATTTGATAGACAACTTTCCTTTATACTTACCTTGTCCTCTACCTTCTTTCTTTACAATCAATGCTTCCAACTCTTCTACTTTTCTTTCTTCATCTTCAAGTTGTTTCATTTCTTCCTCATACTTGAATGTCTTTCTAGAACTCTCTCCTAGATCATATCTTTGCCTGTTTCTCCCGAATATAGTAGCCTTGAATGCAGTTTCAGTCTTAGGAACATAATCACCAAATTCGCTCAACTCAAAGGAAACAAGTTTACCAATCAGTGTATCCCTTGTCACATTCATCAATGATCTGGTTTCTTCAATTGCATGAGCCTTTGCTTTGTAGGAGGGAGGCAATGATCTGAGCACTTTAGCCACAATTTCTTCCTCTTCCAGGATACTACCGACACATCTAATGCCCATCACTAGTTCATTTACTCTCTGCATAAAAGAAGAAATATTTTCATCTTCACCCATCTTCAAATTTTTATACTTACCTTTCAAACTTTGTAGCTTAGCCATTTTCACATGTACATCTCCTTCATACAAGGTTTCCAGCTTCGTCCACATCTCATGAGTTGTCTTCAAACCTAACACATTTTTCATTTCTCAATCTGTTAGAGAACACAACAAAGCTTCCATAGCCTAGACATTATTCTCAACCTCTTTAGTCTCATCAGCAGTGGAAGGACCATTCTGAGGAATAATATATTGATTCTTTGTAATTTTCCAGAAGGGTTCACCAATACACTTCAAATGATACTACATCCTAGCTTTCCACAATAAGTATTTTTTTTCCATCAAATCTAGGATTGTCCTTCTTGTATGATGCCATCTCGGATCACCTCAAGCTTTTAAACTTCTTCAGAGGAACCTGCTTTGATACCAATTGTTGGCAAAACAAGGACAAACAAGTGAGAGGGGGGGGTGAATCAGTTGTCATAGAATATTTTAACTTTTTCAAACTATACTTAACTTAATCTTAGATCTGATGAATGAAAAATAAACCATAAACAATCAATGCATCAGAAACATAGAGAACACCAATATTTTTATGTGGAAACCCAATTAGGGGAAAAACCATGATGGATGTTAGTCCACAATATTATACCTTGTTAAAAGTATAATGAGAAATAATGGGAATGCACATGCATTCAGGCACACTACCTAGAGCTCACTGCTCAAATACAGGAGGGCTCACTGCCTAAGAAAGATTTGGATTAAAACCATCCAGATTGTTAACTGAGAAAATAGCTTCTTCAAAAGCCTGATTACAGTTCCAGTTAAGCACAGAAAAACTTCCTTCACACTTCACTCAAACTTTTTCTCACTCTACTCTGCAATCAAATGATTTGGACACTATTCGCACATCTACACTTTCTATGGCATACATTCACTCTTCTGCACACACTAACTTCACTCAAACAATCGCTCTTATATATCTACAACATGAGATTACATCAAAAAATTAGTCGGCCAAAAATATAAAATATATTTTCAATGTCAGCCCAAATTTACAAATAAATTTTCAATGTGGATCAAACACCGTCAGCCAATACCAAGATGCAAACCAAAACAATATCCTCGAGCACACCAAACATTCAAAATTAAATTTTTGAGGATCCACAACATGCCACAACCATCATGTCGGCCAAGAACACAAAAATTGAATATACCAAGAAAAATCTTCAACCACGAGCACACCAATCAACACGAAAGTGCAACAAAGATAGAGAACAATATAGAAACATCCATGAGCACTAAGAAACATCCGCAACAACTAGAATTACCAAAAGTATACCAACTTTAATCAAGAACACTGACAGAGACCACAGAAACACTGTCAGAACACAGATCTTCGTAACTCGAACAAATCTTCATGCGGACCTCTGGAATTTCTGGAGGATGGACTAGATACACTCAGAAATAAACCCTTTAGTCCACAATAGTTGATCTACAACGTACAGAACAAGACACCTTTATGACCTTCATAGTTCCACTGGGAACCTGGAACACTTTCTTTTACAATTTTCTCAATATCCTCGACATATGCAGCCTTCAATACATCAAATGCTAATAGTGTTGACATCAATGACAACCGCATATCAACAACACAACCCAAACATCCAACAGATATGGGTTGCTTTCTTAAGAGAAATATGTGAAGCATTAGAGAAGTTCAAAAGTTTCAAAGCTATGGCAGAGAATGAGATAGGTTTGAAGATAAAATTCCTAAGGTCAGACAGAGGTGGTGAGTTCACTTCCTAAGATTTCAATTCTTTCTATGAATAACATGGAATCATAAGACAGTTATCCACTCCCCGAACCCCTCAACATAATGGAGTTCTAGAGAGAAAGAACAAAACAATTATGGATTTTTCTAGAACAATGATGATAGAAGAAAATGTGCCTCACATCTATTGGAGAGAAGTTGTAAACACTACTGTGTACACTCTAAACCGGGTAAATGTCAATGGTAATTCTGGTAAGACTCCTTTTGAACTATGGTTTGGTTGTAAGCCTACTATTAAATATTTCAAGATCTTTGGAAGCAAGTGTTATGTCAAGAGAGATGAGGACATATGCAAGTTTGATGCAAGGAGCGATGAAGGAATCTTTCTAGGTTACTCTACTAAAAGAAAGGCTTACCGGTGCTACAATAGAAGATTGAGAAAAATGGTTGAAAGTGCAAATGTTAGAGTTGATGAGGACTTTGCTAGGTCATCCAGATACTCTGGATATGATTCAGATGACCAGCAAGATAGTATAGACAAAGGGAAGAATGCTTAGGAAACAAAATCAAGTTCAAATTGTTCTCAGAGTATAATCAAGAAAGTCAGGAAGGAGTCATACAAGTGGAAGTGCAGAAGAAGAGAACAGAAGAATTAGAAGTGCGAGTGAATCCTAAAACTCTGAGGTATGTGAGATTGAATCATTCAGAGAATCAAATTATAAGAGACAAGAATATAGGTGTGCAAACTAGAAGAAGGATTGCAAAATAATATTGTTTGATCTCCAAGACTAGGCCTAACAATGTCATTGAAGCTTGTAATGATGAGCACTGGATGGAACCTATGAAGGAAGAACTGATGTAGATTGAATAGAATGATACATAGATTCTTGTTCCCAGACCTAAAGATAAAAATGTGATTGGTACTAAATGGGTCTTTCAGAATAAGCTGAATGAACAAGGTGAAATGGTTCGGAATAAAGCAAGACTGGTATGTAAAGGGTATTCACAAATGGAAGGTATTGATTTTGAAGAAACCTTTGCCCATGTTGCCAGAATTGAAGCTATAAGATTATTTCTTGCTTATATTGCATATAAGAACTACAAAACTTATCAAATGGATGTGAAGTCAACCTTTCTGAATGGTGAGTTAGAAGAAGAGGTATATGTTGAACAACCGAATAGATTTCAACTAACTAACAAGGAAGACATGGTTTTTCGATTGAAGAAGGCTCTCTATGGACTCAAGCAAGCCCCCAGAGACTGGTATGCTAGAATGGAAAAATACTTACTAAATCTTGGATTCAATAAAGGTACTGTTGACAACAACCTGTATTTCAAGTTGGATCATGATAAAGAGTTGATTATTGAAGTCTTTGTTGATGACATTATTTTTGGAGGAGATGATCTATGTATGAAATTTGCTGATGAAATGAAAAGTGAATTTGAAATGAGTATGATTGGAGAGATGAAGTTCTTTTTGGGATTGCAAGTCACTCAATTAGACAATGAGATTTTCATATCTCGGTCCAAATATGTGAGAGAGTTGTTGAAGAAGTTTGGCATGGAAGACTCAAAGCCTATTGGTACACCAATGGTAACCGGATGCAAGTTAAAACAAAATGATGATTCTCCTAAGGAAAATCAAACAAGATACAGGTCAATGATTGGTGGATTTATCTACTTAACTCAGACTAGACTAGACATCATGAATGTTGTGTGTATGGTTGCTATATATCAAGTTGATCTGAAAGAATCTCATGTAACTTTTGTAAAGAGAATTTTTAGATACCTGAAAGGAACAGTTGATTTTGGGCTTTGGTATCCTAAAGATGATGATCTTACTTTGAGTGCCTATACTGATACAGATTGGGTAGGAGATGTAGATGACAGGAAAAAGACAAGTGGTGGTGCCTTCTTCCTAGGGAAGAAGTTGGTGTCTTGGTTGAGTAAAGAGCATAATTCCATAGCCCTATCTACTACTGAGGTAGAGTATATTGTTGTTGCAAATAATTGTACTCAAGTGTTGTGGATGAAACATATGTTGAAATATATCAGAGTAGTATATGATGAGCCAATTGTCATATACTATGAAAACTCAAGTGCAATAAGCATATCGAAGAATTTGGTGCTACACTCTAAGACCAAGCATATATCAATCAAGTTTCACTTCTTGAGGGAGAAAGTGAGTGAGAAAGAAGTCAGACTGAAGTATGTGCCTACCAAAGAACAAATTACAAACATTTTCACCAAGCCATTTCCAAAGGATGCTTTTGAGTATCTCAGAGGGATGCTAGGGATAATTACCCCTCCTGATATGAACTAGAGATGAATTTACTTGCATCAATCTGTGTGTTTCATAGCTATATTCTGATCTGGATTGATGGTTTTGTGGCTACTACTCAGGGGGAGTATTCAGATGTGCAGATATGTGATTCAAAGCTTATATGTGGAAAGATAATACTTATCTTTGCCATTGATTTCAAAGGGGGAGAAGATTCATGTGAAAAACTATGAATTATCTGGGGAGAAGAGCCTTGTGAGGAGAAGATCGTGTGGAAGAGTTGAGGAGAAGAGTCAGAACCTAAAGGAGGAGTAAGCGTAGTTGTGTTGATGGTATTTTTCACATCATGTGTTGCCATCAATGCCAAAGGGGGAGATTGTTGGATGTTGTAGTTGTGTTTCTGATATGTGGTTTTCATTGATTTCAACACTATTAGCATTGATGCATTGAAGGTTGTATATGTCGAGGATATTGAGAAAATTGTAAAAGAAAGAGTTGCAGGTTGACAGTGGAACAGTGAAGGTCATGAAGGTGTCTTGCTCAATACATTGATGATCAATCATTGTGGATTAAAGGGTTTATTGCTCAATGTATCTAGTTTATCCACTGGAAGTTTCAGAGGTCCACATGAAGATTTGATCATGTTATGAATAGTTGTGTTCTGACAGTTTTTCTATGGTTTCAGTCAGTGTTCCTGATTGAAGTTGATGTGATTCTAGTAATTTCAGTTGTTGTGGATGCTTCTATATTGATTCTTGGTGCTTGTGGATGTTCCTAGATCATGCTCTATATTTTTTGCACGTCCGCGTTGATCGGTGTGTTTGTGGTCGGTAATTTCCCTCTTGTGTGTTCGAGTTTTTATGTTCTTGGCTGACATGGAGGACGTAACATGTTGTGGATCCTTGGAGATTAAAATTTGAATGTTTGGCATGCTCGAGGATGTTGTTTTGGGCCACAATATAGTATTGGCTGATGGTGTTTGATTCACATTGAAAATTTACTTGTAAATTTGGGTCAACATTGTGTATATATTTTATATTTCATATTTTATTATGGGTGATGAAGTTGTTGATGTAAATCCATGTTGCGGATATATAAGATTTGTTGTTTGTGCGAAGTTAAGGTGTGTGTGTGTGTGTGTGTGTGAGTAGAGGAAAAGCAAGTGTGCGAATAGTGATCTAATCATTCGATTGCAGAGCAAAGTGTGAAGAAGTTTGAGCAAAGTGTGAAGGAGTGTTTTTGTGCTTAACTAGAACTATAATCAGACTTTTGTAGAAGCTATTTTCTCAGTTCATACCCTGCAGATTTAATTTGAATTTTGGTAAGACAATGTGTCTTCTTTGGGCAGTGAACCCTCTTGTATTTGAGCAGTGAGCTCTAGCAAGTGTGCCTGAATGCATGCACATTCCCATTATTCTTCTTTATACTTTTAACAGGGTATAATATTGTGGACTGACATCCACCATGGTTTTTCCCCTAACAAGGTTTCCACGTAAAAATATTGGTGTTTTCTGTGTTTTTGATGTGCTAATTGTCTATGGTTTATTGTTCATTCATCAGATCTGAGATTAAGTAAAGTTAAGTTTGAAAAGTTTAAATATTTTGTGACAACTAATTCAGCCCCCCTCTCAGTTGTTTGTCCTTGTTTTTCCAACACCTTCAACATTGCATCACTTTTAAAATCCTCAAGCCTTGAAGTGGCTATCACCTTTTCATGCCTTTCTTCCTCTATGTTCACAAACTCTTTCCTACCAAACATGATGACTTTTGTTGCCTTGGTTTGTTCTTTCCATCCTCCTACAATGGTGTTAGTGTGAAAGTAATACCATCCTTTTCAATGGTGTAAGTATTGTGTCTATCATCATAAAGTGAATTCCTATCAAACTACCATGGCCTTCCAAATAGTAAATGACAACAATCCATTGGTAAAACATCACAAAGAACCTTATCCTTATAGCCACCAATACTAAACTCAACTAATGCTTGTTCATTCACCAAAATTGATTGATTATCATTCACCCAAGATTCTATATATGGTGTTTCATGAGGTATTCTTTCTAACTTCAATTTATCTACCATCTCAGTTGACACCATGTTATCAGTAGAACCAGAATCTATCACTACCTTACATACCTTGCCTTTGCATTTGCAGGTGGTCCTGAATAATTGTCTTCTTTGAGTTATCTCCTTCTCCTTGGGTGCTTGGAGTAATGTTCTTCTCACCATCAATGACTCCCCAATTTATGGAGCAACAAGTTGATTAGGAGAGTTTACACTTTCACAATCATCTTCGTGCACCAACTAATTCCTTCTTTCACCTCCATGAGAACTAGATGTTTGTCCTTCATTACACTACCATGCTTGATGTCCAATTTTTTTGCATTGATAGCATCTTCATATGAATGTATTGGAACCTCTACCTTGTCCACCAAATCTTCCCCTAAAGCTTGTTCTTCCTCCTCTAAATCCACCTATGTGATCAGCAACTTGTTCTTGCACCTTACTTGAGTTTTCTTGACTTTCTTGTGACTGCCTTGGAGTGGAAAAAGTACCTCTTCCTCTTGAATTGTTGCCTCTACCAATTATTTGTTTGTCTTGCCTTCTTTTGAGTTTCTCTTCAAACCTTATTGCCATTTGGTAACACTCTTCAATCATCCTTGGATTGTGAAAACTCAACTCATCCTGGATATTAAACCTTAACCCACTGAGATATTTAGCCACCTTTTCTACATCATCATCCAAGTGACCTACTCTTATGCTCAACTTATAAAACTCATTAGTATAATTTTTGACATCCATTTCCCTTTGTTTCAAATCTTGAAGCTTCTTAGACATTTGAATTGCATAATCCCTTGGAAAGAAATTACCTTTCAATTTGGCCACCATTTTGTCCCAAGAAATAATTTTTTCCTTACCTTTCCTTCTCCTTTCAACTTGTTCATAATCCCACCATACTAGTGCATGCCCCTTCAATTTGGTTTTTGCTATCTTCACCTTTTGTTTATCAGGTACATCCTAACATTCAAAGTAGTTATCCAATGCTACAATCCAATCTAACAATTCTTCATCATTAAGGTTACCTCCATACATAGGAAAATCAATTTTTTACCTTATGTTTATCTCCTTTAACTTCCTTCAGTAGTCTTGCCATCTTTTGCTCTTCAGGATCCAATTATTCTTCCAGATCTTCATACTCTTCTTCCTCTTCCTCTTTAGAGTCACTTTCATCACTTACAAGAAAACCTCTTTTCTGACCCATTTCAACACTTTCTAGCCTTGCTACCAACCTATTTTGTAGTTCCTTCAACTTCCTAATCTCTCTCTCAGTCTTCTCTTCCATTTTTTGCATGTTCCTAACCATATTGTTACCCTTAGGAGGGATCTTGTCCACTTTCCTTCACACCTTCTTCCCCCTCAAAAGATCAAACCTATGCTTTGATACCAACTGATGCAAAGAAGGGAGGCAATCAATCAACAAACACAATTTCAACTGATTTCAACAAATATTTAATCTCCAAAACCCTAACAAGGGTGATTCCTCATGCAATCTCATAGTTTACCTTGTAGGTCTGCAGACCTATTTTCTTGTACATATCTTGAAAAATACCTTTCCAACCCACAAACTATCTATCATTCTAGATACCTATTATTATCTACTTTAACATATCTCAAAAGGTGAATAGGTTGTTTTAGACCAAATCCCTCAACCTGATGCTGCTACACTGCACCAATACCTCAATTAGGTCACTCCAACATGAAATTTTCCCAACTCCAAATTCTTGTTGATAAATCTTCACCAGCCTACAAAACCTCAGATTCAACCATTTTTTAGCCTCCAAGACACTATCCTAATCACCAAACCAATAAACCCTTATTTTAGGCTATCCTACACTTGAAATATGGAGGGTTTCATGAAACTACAACCCCCAAGCCTTCACTCTGCAAATTAGGGCTCCAAACACATTCCATATACCCTGCAAAAACTTATTCCACTACTATTTGACCAATACTACAAGCCTTTGCACAAACCCTAGCCTCTAGCCACTCAAATTAAGCCAAAATTCAAGGAATTTCCTCTAGGGAAGCAACAAAATCTTCACAAACATCACTCCCTAATCCAAATCTCTACTCTACCACCTAAAACTATCTTATTGGTACCCATTCCACCAAGTTTCTAACTATTCTATCGATGGAATGGGTCTTGATGCATTTTAGAAGCCTTCAAACCCTTGAAATAGGGTTCTTAACCTGCCTGCAGCAAAAAGCCAATAAAAATATTGAAACACTATGAAAATTCTTCACTTCAAAACCAAATTGAAGCTAACACCTATCCCTACAAATTCCAACAACTTTTAGAGCATAATACTCCTGTATGGAATCATACAGATCTAGAGAGTAGCAAATTTACAAAATATATACAAAAAAGTGAGTGTTTTTTATTAATTTCTTCTCCAAAAAAAGAACAATAGAACCTCCAAGTGACCATACAACATGAATTTAAACTTTAGACATCAAGAAAAAACTTCCCAACTGACTCAAACCAACTTTTAAACTCCCATGACTGTTGGACTCCTCCAATTTGTCATTTTTGCATTTTTTCACTTTGATAACTTTTACAAGTTTTACAATATTTGCACAATAAGCCCTAAACCAACCAAATGACCCAAGATACATTATGAATGATCTATTATAACCTTATTTGACTCAAAACAAGACTCAACACCCTAAACCAACCTATCAAAAGCCTTACTAGACCATATTTTCAAAAATGATGAACATGGTGCCTTGCACCAACTTCAAATCAATCTTCAACTTCTTTCACAGTGTCCATAAATACCCAACAAACTTGGTATCTGAGTCTGAAACTATGCTCTTGGGTAGACCGTGTAGTCTCACCACCTCTCTAAAAAATAACTCTGCAACATGAACAACATCACTAGTATTATGACATGGAGTGAAGTGTGTCATCTTTGAAAATCTATCCACCACCACAAATATGGAATAATGCCCTATTTGTTTCCTCGTCAATCCTAGAGGACAAAATCCATACTAATGAACTCCCATGACCTCTCAAGTATAGGTACTGGCTGATACAATCTATTATTATGACTTGCCCCTTTCACCATTTGACATACTCTGCAACTTTACACAAACTTCTTCACATCTTGTTTTAACCATGGATAATAGTAATGCTCACCAACAATAGCAATGATCTTATCTCAACCAAAGTGTCTAGCTAATCCTCCACTATGTTTCTCCTTGAGCAGGTTCTCTCTCATGGAACTCCTTGGAATGCACAACTGATTCCCTCAAAACAACATACCATCTTGGATTGTAAAATCCAACCATCCCATCTTATCCAAAGTGATAGGCTCCATACAAGCTCTCCAAACCTTTGTAAAATCAGGATCCTCACGATATAAGCTCTTGAGTTCATTGAACCCAACAACTTCAATTTGCATTTCTGTTTACAAACTTTTCCTCCTACTTAAGGCATTTGCAACTCTGTTAGATCTTCCACTCCTAGGCTTCAAAACAAATGTATCACTTTACAAAAATTCAACCCATTTCAAATGTCTTTGATTCAACTTCCCTTGACTATTTAAATATTGTAAAGCTTGATGACCAGTAAATAAAAAAAACTCTTTTGGCAACAAATAGTGTCTCCATTTCTTCAAAGAATGAACTATAGCATAAAACTCTAATCATAAAAAAAATACTTCTTTGCATCATTCAACTTTTCACTAAAATAGGCAACAAATTTACCTTTTTGACTCAAAAAAACTCTAATGGCATTTCTACTAGCATCACAATCTACCTAAAATACCTTGTTGAAATCTGGAAGTTCCAAAATGAGTTGCTCTATAACTTTCTTTTTCAATGTATCAAAACTTTTGTTGCTCCTATAGTCCACTTAAACTTTTTTCTATCCCCTCTCATTGTTTCAGTTAGAGATGCACAAATACTATTGAAACCTTTGATAAAATTTCTATAAAAACTAACCAAACCATGAAAAGATCTCACCTTAGTAGAAACCCATGGTGTAGGCCATTCAATGATAGATTTTTCCTTCTCTGGGTCCATCTTAAGACCTTCTACTGAGACAAAAAAACCCAAGTATACCAACTCTATTTTCACAAAACTGCACTTCTTCAAATTGATCAACAACTTCTCCTCTCTTAGCTTCCGAAAAAAAATTATGATATGCATCAAATGCTCCTCCAATGTCTTGCTAAAAATTAAAATTTCATCAAAATAAACAATGGAAAATTTACCAAAAAAACTCTTTCAGTACCTCGTTCGTGAGTTGCATGGAGGTGCTTGGTGCATTGGTTAGCCAAAAGGTAATGAATAACCACTTGTACAAGCCCTCTTTGGTCTTGAAGGTTGTCTTCCATTCATCTCCTTCTCTAATCCAAATCTGGTGATAACCACTCTTTAGATCTATCTTCGTGAAGTACTCAGCTCCACTCAAACAATCCATAATGCCATCCATCCTTGGCAAGGGAAATCTATACTTGATGGTGATCTTGTTGATGGCTCTAGAATCTGTACACATCTGTCATTACCCATCCTTCTTTGGTGCTAGTACTGTAGGTACTACACATAGACTCAAACTCTCTCTAATAAATCCCTTTCACATTAACTCTTACACTTGTATATCAACTCTTCGCTCTCTGTTGGAGTCATATGATGAGTTGCCTTATTCGGAAAACTACCTCCAAGAATCAAGCCCATTTGGTGGCTAATCTTCCTTAATAGAGGAAAACCTTCATGCACATTATCAGAAACAATATCTTGAAACTCATTCAATAAATCTAAAACTTCTATAGGTACCTCATTAGTATCTTCTTTATCAACTCTAGGGATCAATGCAAAACACATATGCTTGTGTCTCATACCTTGTAGGAACTTTCTTCCATCAGCCAAACAAATCCTTGCATTATTGCATACCTTTTCTTTTGTCTCCTTCAGGGGTTTCAACTTATGATGAACGCCATCCTTTGTCAAGGAATAGGCGTTGGCATGTCCATCAAGCACCACTTGTTGATCAAACTGCCACGGTTTTCCTAACATGTGACAAACATCCATAGGTATAATATCACATAAAACCTCATCCTAATAGTTACCAATCTTAAACTTTACCAAACATCGATCATTGACCAAAGCCCTATGGTCCTATAACCATGCGATTCGATATGGATTTGGGTGTCTTCTCCTCTCCAACTGAAACTTAGTAACCATTTCCTCTAAAAAAAGATTATCAATGCTACCTCCATCAATGATAACATTACAAACTTTACCTTTGCACTTACATCGATTGTAGAACAGGTTCTTTCTTTGATCGAGTTCCTTCTCCTCATTCAACAAGGCTCTTCTAACCACAAGGGCCTCTCCTCTTTCATCGTCTTCAAAATGTGAAGACTCATCTTCATCTATATGTGCAACTTGTGCATTTCCTTCAGGTCTTCTATTTGTCCTCCCTTGATGTTGAGGACACTCGTAGGCTCTATGTCCTTCTCTGCATTGAAAACAGGTTCCACAAAATCCTACTCTTCTCGATCCTTGTCTAGATCTTCCTCTTCCTCTTTGGTCTTCATTATTTGAATCTCGAGGATGGTAGGTATTGTCTCCCTTATAGTTTTGATTGCTACTAGATCCTTCAGTATTCTTTTGATCTTTGCTTCGACCTCCATATGATCATCCACTAGCCTTTCCACCATGACCTCCACCGCTTTGCTTGCTTTCAAACCTTTTTTCAGCATTTCTTCTACCTTCAAAGTAAATTTATATGCATCTTTAATAGTAGACATCCTCACCAAAGTCAACTCCTCTTGGATGCTTGGTTTCAATTCATTAATGTAACGGGAAACCTTCTCCTTGTTGGCCTCAAAATGGCCTATTCTGATCAAAACCTTGTAGAATTCTTCTGTGTACTCTTTGACAAACTTCCCTAGTTGGTTCAATCCTTGCATCTTCTTTAGAAAATCCAATTCATAATAAACAAGAATGAACTACCTCTTTAGTTTCTCCACCATTCGATCCCATCCGATTATCTTCTCTTTACCTCTTCAGTTTCTCTCCAACTAGATTTCTCTCCACCATATGCTAGCATAGCCTTTCAGCTTGGCCTTTACAAATTTGACCCTCTTCAGATCTTCTATTTCCTCATACTCGAAATACACTTCTGTGTCATTGACCCAATTGATCAACTCCTCTGGATTCAGGTTTCCAAAAAAAAAAGAAACTTCTATCTCTAGTCTCTTTCCAATCTTGGAAATGGCCCTAAGCAGTTTGACTTCTCCAAAATCTATTACATCTTGCGCTTCTTCTTCGAATGGCTCTTCATTTTCAGCCTCATCTTCACTCTCATCTCTTCTTCTGACATCAACTCCTCTACACAGCTCCTCTTGTAGTGCTTAAACTTGTCTCTGGAGGGCTCTAAAACACTCTTATATTACCCTAACATTTCTCCCACCATGGTTTCTTTGTGGAAGCATCTTTTCTCACAAACCCACAACCACAAGTACTAGTGTAAACTGCCTCACATTTGGCGATCTCTCTACACACTCAGGAACTCCTACTTTGATACCACTCGATGAGAGTACCTTACAAAACCACACACACACATAAATAAACAAGAGAGATAAATAGAAAATGCATAAAGAAATACTTTCTTTCTATTATCTTGATGAAGTGAAATTACAATACTCAGAAAATAACATACTACAGCCACATGGGCCTTCTCATTACAAAAATTTGCAAGCCAAAAACCATGATCTGCACTACTGGAGCTCCCTTTTGTAACCCCTATTCTCACTCTTTATCCAAGAAGTGTAACTTCCTTAGAATATTCTGGAAGGTGTAACCCCATTTTGGTGCTAGAAATTCCATCATCTATTTCTTGCTCTAGAAGATTTTTTATTTTTTTATTTTTTATTTATATATTTACAACCTCTCGGGGTCATAACTTTCGATTCGACCATCATATTTTCAATTATAATATATTGTTGGAAATCTTGTGAAGAGATCTACAACCATCATTCACCAAATCTATAAGACCAAAGATTTGGACCCTGTTCCAGGACTCCAAAGGGCCTCAATTTTTAGTTTTAAACTTCATTGGAGAAATTCCTCGGGATGGAAATTAAAAATCTTCCAAATGGTATGGGATTTTGAGATGATTCTTTCACCAAAATTTTTATTTTCCAATTTCACTCCTTGGGGTCAATTTTTTCGTGTCCATAGGAATATGAATAGGCCGAATTACTAAAAATAGTAGGTGACTGTTTTTGGATGTTTCAAACTTCTAACTATCCCAAAGACTACATGAGTCGCCATGGGCCCCAAAACAACTAAGGAAACAAAAAAAAAATGAAAATACAATATTTTTGGGTAATGCAAGATTTCCCTTACATCACCTATAAATTTATGTTTAAAGGACTTTTATAGGGTTTGATTTCTAATTTTTGAATAACACTGTGATGTAAAGAAAACAAATGGGGAATTTTTTTGAATTGATTTCAATTTCAGAATATTTTGTCTGTGAACATTGAATTGGTAATGTGATGTTGATATTGAATTAGTCTATGAGCTTAAGAAATATTTGAAGTTTCATCCTTTTTGATTGAGATATTCGTAATGTTACATTTACCTATTTGAAATTGAAATTGATTCTTATGGAAACTATTTCATCGGCTATTGTAATTATGGCCTTTGTGTTAGGAGTCTAATAGTTTGGTTAGCTTATCATGTTATTGCATTGATCTCATGGTTATGGGTCAATGTTATCCTATCAAACTAAAATTTAAGTAAAACTTGAAGCATATAATCCTATTGTTCACTTGAATTTATAAGCTTCATTATATTTTGAGGCTTAAAAATAAATAATATTAGAGTCATTAACCACATGATGAGTAGCAAACTTAGTATCTTTGATGTAAATATCCTTTTGAAAATGATTTAGCTTTGAAATTTGGAAGGATAGGAATGCATAGAAGGCACATGAGATGATGAGGGTACTCCCCTTACAAAACCACACACACACAAATAAACAAAAGAGATAAACAAAAAATGCGGAAAGAAACACTTGCTTTCTATTATCTTGATGAAGTGAAATTACAACACTTAGAAAATAACATATAACTACAACCACATGGGCCTTCTTATTACATAAAACTGTAAGCCAAAAACCACAATCTGCACTACTGAAGCTCTCCTCTATAACCCTTGTTCTCCCTCTTTATCCAAGAAGTGTAACTAAAATAGAATATTCTGGAAGGTGTAATCCCATTTGGCACCAAAAATTCCACCGTCTATTTCTCACTCTAGAAGTTTTTTTTTTCATTTTTTATTTTATATTTACATATTTACAACTTCTCAAGGTCATAACTTTTGATCTGACCATCAGATTTTCAATTGTAATATATCATTGGAAATCTTGTGAAGAGATCTACAACTATCATTTTCCAAATCTATAAGATCAAAGATTTTTCACCCTATTCTAGGGCTCCAAAGGGCCTCAATTTTTAGTTTTAAACTTCACTGGAGAAATTCCTCAAGATGGAAATTTAATATTTTCCAAATGGTACAAAATTTTGAGATGATTCTTTCACCAAAATTCTTATTTTCCAATTTCACTCCCTAGGGTCAATTTTCGTGTCTATAGGAACCAAATAGGATGACTTACTAAAAATAGAAGGTAACTATTTTTTGTTGTTTCAAACTTCTAACTATCCCAAAGACTGCATGAGTCGCCACGGGCCCCATAACAACTAAGGAAACTACAAACAAAATAAAAATACAATATTTTTGGGCAATACAAGATTGCCCTTACACCACTGGATGCTCTTGCATCAAACACTCAAGGTAATTTGAAAAGTGACCCTATCAATTCTTAGGAGTTAGAGGGAAACTAAGACAATTAACCTCAGCCTTAGATAACCATGATGAATCTTCAACATGTCTTCATCTCCATTTCGCCAAGTACTCTACATATTGCTTGTTTCTTGCACTTCTACCCACACGACTATCCAAAATTTCTTCTATCTCTTCCTTTTTTTATGTAGGTACCAGAATGTTTCACTGTGCCTCTGACAATTCATTCTCCTTAACTCCTTCATGATATTATGTCAAATCAAAAATGTTAAACATAGGTGAAGCATGAATTTCATTAGGAAACTCTACCTCATATGCATTTCTTGAATCATGCTTCTTCAGGATCTTGCATGGTCCAAACTTCTTCATCTTTAACTTGTATGTACCAACTGGAAACCTCTCCCTTCGCAAATGAACCATGACTTCATCTCCTACCTGGAACTCCTTATACATCCTTTTTTTATCTTCCTTAGCCTTGTACTAAGAGTTCATATTATTGATGTGTTTCTTCACCTATTCATGCAAATTCTTCATGTGCTCAACAAAATCTTCAACCTCAACACTACTCTTCTCTCCCTTATCTATCTTTCTCAGTTCAGAAGCAGTTTTTGGACTACTCCCATACACAATTTGGAATAGTGATTTACCAGTGCTCCTATTGATAGAATTATTATAAGCAAATTCCACTTGTGGTAAAATCAAATCCCATCCCTTGAGTTTATCTACTACTCAGAATCTCAGCCTGGTTTACCCAAACTCTTATTCACCACCTCCATTGTAACGACCGAAAAAAAAACACATTTACTAATTTCATCCTTTAGTTTCCAAAATAACTTAATAGAATAAAATAATTATAAAAAGGTGCGGAATAAGAGGAATGATTAAATTACTTTCGTCACTGTATGCAATGGAATAACATGCATCAATAAATCAAGGTATATTAAAACAAGGTTGTGCCTTCATTAGATTTAGCCATGTAGGCTTACACATTGTAGACATGCAAAATTTACATTCTGCATTTGACCAAGTCCATTCATCAACTGAATTAGATGTTGCATTAGGAACATTCATCAATTAATCAAGTGCATTTTCATCCATTCAAATAAACATTATCATTCAACCTTCATCTTGCATCATCCACTTAATTAAATAAATCAAGACTTCATTTAAATCAAATCCTAAATCATATTCCATCATTTTCTAATTTAAATAAATCAATTATCAAAGTCTTGAAAGTCAAATAATCTAATCAGCATTAAATCAGCATAATCATCATCTAACCCTGATTAAATGTTAATCCCATCCCACTTGCATTATCTAGATCTAGCCACTTGCACAATAAATCAATTTTATTGATTTATTAAAACACTCATTTTCCCTCAACATGACAAGTCAAACATGACATTTATTGCTGTTTTTCTTGTCCCCCTCTCAAAATTTATTGCAAATTTGAATTTGAATTCTCCCTCTCATGGGCACTCTTCCCAAATCTTGCACAACCATTGACCACTCACCATTTGACAGGTGTCATCTTCTCATTGGAGGATCTTTAGTCCCACATTCACCATCTTGGCCAATCTCTCATCAACAAAATCTATAAAAGAAGGCTTAATCCTCATTCATAGGATCCAGAATTTTAGGCAAGGTTACTCTCTTCATTTGAGATTTGATCTTGTTCATCATCACTCCACCATCTCCATTTGCATTTTATCATTTGAGCTTTGATCAAGGATTGGGAAAGGGTCACTAGCACATGTGACACCAATCCAACTATGGAATAGGTAGCTTGCTTTTGTTTTCATCATGCTTTAGTCTTTTTATCATCATTTGTGGCATTTTGAAAGCATTTGCAATGTATTTCATAGAGGTATTTTGATAGAGTTTGCAAGGCACTAACCTATACTACTGCTTTGAATACTGATAATCTGTCGTACATGGACTAAAATGCATTTATTACTTGATAGGTTGCATTTGTTTGAAGAGCTTTGGCGGTTATCATTCTAGGCAGCATTTGAAGTTAGGAAGGGTGTTCTTGAAAGTTGTGGTCCCTATAGTTAACAAAATTCATGAATTTTCAAAACTTATTACATCATTTGATTATTTTGAATTTTCAAAACTTATTATATCCTTTCAATAAAGTCAAAGTGTGGTTCACTTATAAATAGTTTTATTTTATTATTATAATCATGCTCATCCAAATCATTTGTTATAAATTATATTATTGTTTAGAATTAATGATCAAAGTGGATTTAATGTTCTAAAAAACTCACAAAATTTGTCTTCTTTGTTTAATAGGTACCAAAAGCCAACAAAGGAAAAGCAAAGGCGAAAAGGAGCAAAGCGAAAAAGAAAGCTATCAAACGAAAATGAAAGGAGGGAAATTTTATTTGAAAACACAATGTGTTTTTTAACACTTTAAGTGTTGATCAACACTACTTCACGAAGTTGTTTTTCTTTTCGTTTTAGGACACTAATTTTCGTTTGGGTCTAAAACGAACAATTTGATTTTCATTGCAAGGGGCTTAAAATGAATCTTAGGACAAACTTACTAGATTTCGTTTTGGGCTAAAAATTGGACAAGCAATCTTCATATTTCATTTGGTGCTTAAAACGAATTCACAATTGCTTTGAAGGTTATAAAACGAACAAGTGTTTGAATTGTGTGATTGTCTTTTGAGTACGTATCCTCTCCCCTTGCGCTTCGTGCGATCTAGGGTGCAAGAGAAACACTCAAAATACATTTTATTGCTTTGAAACACTTCAATTTGGGCTTAAAAATTGAACATCTTGTGCGAGTGTGAGTAGGGGCATTTTCGCGTACATTCTCTTTCTTTGTGCCATCAAAGATCGATTGAGTTATGGATTGTGTCTTTGCTCGCTTTTGTTTATCTTAGAGGGCCTGCCTTGGGGAAAAAGTACTCACCCAAGCGATGACTCAACCGGTAACACTCTAAAGCCAAGAGTATTTCCAGCCGGGATATAAATGAGGGTTTTGGTTAAACGCCATAATCACGCGGTTGGCTCCGACAGGATGGATCCGAAAGGGGACTCTTGCCGTATGGGTCAATCTCCACGAACGGAAAGTCCTTACTAGAACCTATGTGCTAGAATTTTCCAAAATCCTTAATCTATTTGTTGGTGCAAGAACGGTCGTTCTGAAGCCACCCCACACTCTTACGGTCTTCTAGTAGAGATGGAAAGCATGCCATGGGAGTTTCATGGGTGTTGATGCTTGGCTGCCCGATTGACGTTAATGAGCCGTGGAGGGGAGCCAGTGGGGTCAAGCATCTAACCATCCGCTAGAGATAAGCGTAGGACTTGTCCAAGTGGGAATCCAACAAATATTGTCTTACACATCTATAGGGCTTGTAATTATTCTTGTTTGAAAACACAATGGGTATTCGAAAACATTTTGCAAACAAACATTCAACATGATTCTCAAATTTTCAAACCCTCTTGAAGACAAATATCATTGACTCAATCCATATGTTACTGCTTTCCCTGCGGATTCACGTTCGTAGAGGTTCCTAAGCATTGGATTATACCTCAATTTGTCTTCTTGAGTAAACAATAGGAAAACCCTTGCCTTAAGTTCATTGAATTTCCACATAAAATATCTTGTGGGGTTTAAAGAAATTAAGACATTGGACATATTAGTTTGAAACTTTAATCAAAGAGAGTGTTTTTGGTAAAATAAATCCATTAAGCAAAGCTAAGCAAAATGAACTTTCATGTGTGTTGAAGACTCCAAATCCCAAAAAGCACAAATCATTGATTGGAAATCCAAAATGTTCAAATCATTCCTTGGTTACAAAGGTCTTTAGGAAGCATATGCATGCTCTTCAATACCTAGGTCTAGGAAAACAAAGTGGTCTTTTTAGGTTCATCTAGGGATCAAAACAAATCAAACCTCTTTCATCCATCTTTCAAAACATCAAAATCCATCTCACAAATCATCTTTTGAAAAACCTTGAAATCATCCTTGAAATGCTAGGCTTTATGACAAAATCAAGCAATCACCAAAATCATTGAGATCAAGTCCTTGAAAACATTTATCAAAACACCTTTGGCTAGGAATGTGTGAATGCATCCTTTTGCATATCTTTAGTCAAAGTCATCCAAATCATCTTGTCTAGCTTAGTGTATGTAGATGAATCCTTCTCCATATACTTAGTGAAACAATCATTTTGTTTGGGTAGGTGTAGGTAGATGCATCCTTCTCCTCACACATATCCAAATCATCATCCTTTGAACACAACTATCCTTTAGATCATTATCAAACATCTTAGGGTCTTTTTGTTCAAAATCCAAAACAAAATCCAAATCAAGATCAAGGACAAAATCTCAAAATCCAAAAATCAAACCGATCAAAAATCCAAAGTCCTAGCATTTCATTCAAGATTTATCAAAAACCAAAAACAACACCCATAAACATCCATAACATCCTTAAGCATCACCATCATATCATCATCACATTTGATCCTAAAAGGCATCCTAAAACTAAAACTTTGGGACATGAAATAGAGATTAATCCAAAGAGTCAAGAGATTCATCTCCCATATTCTCGAAGATTGATCCTTGTTTTATGGTTCTAACGAGATCTCAATACAAGAAGAGTATGGAAGCCCACAAAGAAACTCCCGCTTCAAGTGACCTTAGCCAAACAAACGCAGAAATGAATCTCGCAGAATCAAGCAATCCATTGATCCCCTCATCATCACAAAACCCACAAGAAGAAAATCAAGGGGAAGACCTCACCTTTGGAATGTCTCGAAGAAATAGCTGAAATGCTCCAAAATCGAACAACCATAGAATCATCCAACATCATGATGAGACTCAACCCGTTGTACATGGCTTGAACTAGCAAAACAAGGGCCAAGTTGCCTGGTTTTGATGTGGCTCACTATAGTAGAGACATCTTTTCCACCAATCTCATCCACCATCCCCATTTCATCTACACCCCCATCTCAAAACTTCATGGAAAATATCCCGCAAATCACAACATCATTTGCTCCAACTCAACCTAATGTTAACAAGGGAAACACATTTCTCAATGAACTTCAATCACATCCCCTTGTAAATAACCAAAACTTGGACGCAAACACCATAGTGGAACAAAATATCCTCCATAATCCATTACACCAAAATGTTCCTCTCACTTTACATTATGACCTATCATCAACATCTTTTCACGGAGCACCACAAACACCTCTTCTCACAAATTCACAAGAGGAGGGAGACATATTCAAACAAGGGGGCATTTTCAACACCACAACACTTTCACAAGGATTCACCCCCCTTACATTTCCACCTCTCCCACCATCACCATTGTCATCAACACCACTCCTTGGTTTAGGGCTTCCCCCTCTACCAAGTATCCATCAAACATACATCCCAACCATCAATCAAAACATCTTGCCAAACGCTCAAAAATTATTGTTGACATCACAACAACAAATGACAAACACGCAAGCAATGGCAACATCATCAAACACCCCCACAACATTGCAAAGTATGGTCTCTCAAGGGCCAATCACATCAACAACACCACCCACCAATCACACAATCAACATGACAACACCATCCACCAACCAAATAATCAACACAACATCATCATTCACCACCACCACAAATGCCATTCCAAATCCACCACCACCCCCACCACCACCAACATTCACCACATCAAACCAATTTGACGCAACATTGCAAGCTACTTTCCAAAGAGGCTATCAACAAGTGCAAAAACAAAAAGCCGTGCAACAGGCCGCTCAAGCTGCGCAAGCTGCCAAAACCGCACAAGCTGCATTACAAGCACAACAAGCACAACAAGCCAAAGCTTTATTGCAACAACAACAACAACAAGCCACCCAAGCCGCATAAGCATTGCAAGCACAAAGAGTCGCTCAAGCACAACTTTTATTGCAACAACCAACCGCACAAGCGCAAGCCCAAGCACAAGCTCAAGCACAAGCCCAAGACAAGCTCGGGCGCGAAGCACAACAAGCACAAGCACAAGCACAACTTCTTGCACAAGCAGCTAGCGTTTACTAACAAGCATTAAAACAATATCAAGAACAACAAGAAGCAACAGAATTGGCAGCCCAACAACAAGCGTTGTGGGAACAAGAACAAGCAGAACAACAAGCGTTGTTAGAACAACAACAAGCGCAACAACAAGCAGAACAACAAGTGTTGTTAGAACAACAACAAGTGAAACAACAAGCAAAAATTCTAGCGCAACAACAACAAGAGCAACAACAGGCATTGTTCATCCAAAAGCAAGTAGAAGCCTACTTCGCCCGCCACAACATACCGATACCATTGAACAATGCACAAACCAACCCACCCATCCAAACCACGATTGCAACACCCCAAAACACATTCATCCCACCCCCGATCCTCAATCGATATGATCGACAATCCGTTGCTCTCAAGAATAAGCACCCGATCTTCAATCAGGGCAAACAATGAAGACACCGAGTAACTTGTGTCCCTATCCATTTGATAGGAGCCTAGTAATGAAACCATTCCCTAAGGGATTTGATATCCCCAAATTTGACAAATATCAAGGGATGGGAAACCCCGAAGATCACATCAGGGAATTCCAAGTTCATTGTATGGAGGTTGCATATGACGATACTTATCTGATGCGGCTATTCCCTAGGAGCTTAGCAGGAAATGCTATAGAATGGTTCTCTCGCTTACCTTCAGGCATTAGGACATTCGAAGAAATTAGAGATGCATTCATTAGAAACTACACCTGTAACATTACAATGGATGTTAGTCTCGAAGAACTCTACGCTCTGAAACAAGGAAAGAATGAATCTTTCGCTTCATTCCTTCAACGATGGCGATCCAAGGCCAATCGGAGCAAATGGACCATGCCAGAAGAACAACAAGTCTGCACAATCATAGCCAATCTTGAAAGTCGTCTATCATTCCACCTCAAGGTTCAGGGAATCACCACCTATGATCAACTAATCTCCAAGGCACTTAGCATCGAAAGAGCCCTTGCAACCCAACCCATCGAATCAACATCATATCACGAATCACAAAACAATCGCCCACCCTCAAATTACAATGATAAACCTCGTACATGGGCGAGAAACAAGAACATCACTAATGATGGCGTCGTCGATGCCAAGGTGGTCATTAGTTGTCCACGCCAAAATATACCTGCACCGCAAATCCAAGCACAACGCCAAAACACTCATCACACAACATATCAACCCAACAATAATTCCACCATCAATAACGTCAATGACCAAAGAGGACCACATCAACGCAAAACATACCCCAAACGAAAATACACTACTTTGGGGGAACCACTTGAGGACATCATGAAAAAGCTAATCGACGAAAAACTCATCCAAGCTCCCACATTTGAGAATTATCAAGAACCTGATGTCAAACCTCCTTGGTACAATGAAAATCAACTATGTGAGTTCCACAAGATCAAAGGCCACACCACAAATAACTGTATGAGACTCAAGAACATCATTCAAGATCTCATCGACAAAAGAATCATAAATGTGGAAACACCTATAGGGAATCAGGATCTTAAAATCTACACGAATTCGATGCCGAATCATGGAAACAAAGGGAATAACAAGGATAAAGGAAAAGGCAGTGTAAATCATGTATACAAAATAGTTGTTGCTAACCTCAATGAAAACTGCATGGTCATCACGATCAAAGGCGCCCATGCCGAAGACTGTGGAGTCACCACAAGAGGCAGAAAAGTCACCATTGCAGGGTCATCCCAACCCAATAGAGTCCCTACATCAAGAGTCATTCTCATAGCTACAATGTTGTAGACCAACTCAAAAGAACACTGTACCACATCTCCACTGCGGAGCTGTTAAAAACTTCATTGGCCTAAAAGATCCCCTCGAAGAAGCATTAGCCTCATCTACCGTCCCCGCAGACCTCGATGCGGAACAATTCCAAGCTATGGTCGGAAACATCATAACGCCTAACCTCCTTACATTTTCCGACCAAGATTTTCCCGCCCAACCATCTCACAATCGTGCACTTCACTTGGAGGTCATTGTGAACAAAAGCAAAATCAAAAGGGTCCTGGTGGATGGAGGTGCAGGTTTGAACATTTGTTCTTTCAGCCTCATCAAGCAGTTAAAGATATCAGAAGATTCCATTGACAAAGGAAAGGGCATAACAATCAGAGCATATGATGACCAAGAAAGAGTGTCACAGGGCACAATTAAGCTCCCTATCCAAGTAGGGCCAACACTTATGGAAACCACCTGTCAGGTCCTCGACCTCGACTTACCATACAACATTCTCCGACCATGGATCCACATGCAGAAAGCCGTAGCATCAACCTTCCACCAATGTGTAAAATTTACACATAATGGACACAAGAGGTTACCGTCCATGGAGATCCCGAGCCATTTTCATACCGCAAGAACCTTTGAAGCCAAATATTATTACAAAAATCCCCCTGCGCTAAAATGATGAAGGCTCATCCATATCATACATCTATCCCGCCACTACCGCCCACTTCTAATACGAGACACCTCACCATTCCCACCATATCCGGAGTATCAAGCTCATCATCCAAGAGGACTTAGAAGTTATAGGGCTCCCTAACAATGCTTTTTGTGGATAGGAGAGTTACCACAATCTCCAAGATCACGAGGATCTATCACGCTATAAATCAAGCTCCCCATCACAAACCTATCCTCAAAATTATCCTCAATTCACAAGGTGGGGAGACTCATTATGCGAGGTAATTGAAGCATCCATCAAACATGTTGTAACGAGATGAAAGACCGACCAATTACCAATGGATGAAAGAAGGGTAGGCCTACACATGATGCTTGCAATGGGCTATGACCAAAACCGTAGATTGGGACAAAATGACAATGGGCTCTTAATACCTAATCATTCCCCGAGACGCCGACCTATAACAAATCTTGGTCTTGATGTGCCAATTCGAATAACCATACGTGGTCGGTGTCCTCCGGTTAGAGCTGCTAATGTTTCTCCTCAGCCAGTGATAGTACAACTACACTCACCAATAGTCATAGGTAGGGACACACATAATTTTGTAACTGAGCCCTACATTAGTAGCGATGACGAAGATACCTTATCCAACCTACCTAGGTTATTCGAAGATACCACCCTATGTATGATTAGTACCATATCCTTTGAACCAAATATTCAAAATCACGAGATCCGCTTAGTCTACCCCCAACTGATCAACTATGACCAACGAGGACCACCAGTTCTCGATACATTCGAAAATGATGAAGCACTCTCAGAATTCATGGGGTTGAGGGATAACATTCTAGATGGAGATCACAAGGCGGGATTCATAATGGAGTTGGACACACACACTTACTACGGGGAAACGATTGAATCTTTCAGTCGCAAAAGTGAAAAACTAAGAATCATATCCAAGTCCTTGAGTGAAAACCACACCGTGGCACTCTCTGACAAGAAAGTAGTAAAAATAAAGGACGTATCC
Source organism: Sequoia sempervirens (assembly GCA_007258455.2). Classification (NCBI taxonomy): domain Eukaryota; kingdom Viridiplantae; phylum Streptophyta; class Pinopsida; order Cupressales; family Cupressaceae; genus Sequoia; species Sequoia sempervirens. The sequence goes on along the minus strand of VDFB02281492.1, from coordinate 169,813,432 downwards.
AACGGTGAAAACCTCTTTGAGGCACTTGAGGATGAAGGATTCAATCTTCCCCTAAGAGCTATTCATCAAGAGAAGTCAGCAGTCTTGGCCGAAAAATGCAACCCAGTCAACCTAGGAACAGAGGAGACCCTGCATATAACATTCTATGCGGAATCACTATTATCAGAAGAACAAGAACTCCTAGCAGCATTCCTAAAGGAAAGACAAATAAACTTTGCATGGAGTTATGCGGATATGCCAGTACTTGATCCAAATACTGTGGTCCATCACCTAGCAGTGTATCCAGATGCAAAACCCGTCAGACAGAAGCTTCGCAAAATGCATCCTCAAATTGCTTTGTTAGTCAAAATGGAGCTCAAAAAGCTATTAGATGCTAGATTCATTCGACCAATTGATTATCCAGAATGGGTATCGAACTTGGTACCAGTTTCAAAACCTGACGGAGCTATCAAAATTTGCACGGATTTCAGAGATTTGAACAAAGCATGTCCCAAGGATGACTTTCCACTTCCCAATATTGATATGATAGTGGACATGACAGCAGGGCATGAGATGCTATCACTCATGGACGGATTTTCAGGATATAATCAGATCATGATAGCGAAAGAAGACCAACACAAGATGGCTTTCACTTGTCCATGGGGGACCTACTGCTGGAACATGATGCCATTCGGCCTAAAGAACGCAGGAGCAACATATCAAAGGGCCATGACATTGATCTTCCATGATATGATTCACAAAACAGTGGAAGACTATGTCGATGACATCCTAGCAAAGTCAAGAAAAAGACAAGAACATATAGCAACCCTAAGTGCTATCTTTGACAGATTAGAGGAATACAAGGTCAGACTAAATCCCAAGAAGTGCGTCTTCGGCGTGCAATCAGGCAAATTACTAGGATACATAGTCTCCATGAGGGGTATTGAGGTAGATCCTGCAAAAGTCAAAGCAATCCTTGAAATGGAAGCACCAAGGAATCTAAAACAATTAAGAGGCCTCCAAGGAAGGCTCCAATCCATTAGAAGGTTCATAGCACAATCGGCGGACAAGCAGAACCCATATTCGCACCTTCTCCACAAGGGGGTATCATACAAATGGGATACAAAATGCGAAGAGGCATTCAACAAGATAAAGGAATATCTACTAACACCTCCAGTGTTAATGCCACCTATCCCAAGAAAGCCATTGATCTTATATGTGTCAACAACAGCAGCAGCCCTAGGAGCTCTTCTTGCTCAACATGATGAAAATGGAACAGAGAGGGCCATCTACTATATCAGCAGGACAATGGTTGGTCATGAGCTAAATTACTCCTTCATTGAGAAAGCTTGCCTCGCAGTAGTGTTTGCATCCCAAAAATTCAGACATTATATGTTGGCACACAAGATAAAGCTCATCGCTAAAATTGATCCCCTTAAATATCTCTTATCAAAGGCAATGTTAACTGGCAGAATGGCAAAATGGGTCATGATATTATCAGAATATGACATCGAGTATGTTGAGAGAAAAGCCATCAAGGGTCAAGTTATTGCAACCAATTAGCAGAAGCACCTATGTATTCTGAGAATCCCCTTGTCTCAGAGTTTCCAGATGAGTCTATTTTAACCTCAACATTGCTGATCACTCTGTTCCATACTTTGATGGTTCATATACACAACATGGATCGTGAGTCGGGTGTCTTCATCACCCCCAGGACTGCATACCAAGATCATACAAACTAGCATTTCCTTGCACTAACAACATAGCGGAATATGAGGCTTTGACTATAGGTCTTAGGATAGCAGTACAGTGGAATATCATAGCTCTCAAGGTCTATGGTGACTCACAACTGATCATAAATCAGGTCAATAATGAATATCAGACAACGGATGACAAGCTAACCCCATACAAAAAATTGGTAGAGACTCTAAAAGAATCCTTCATCGACATAACATTTGAGCAGATTCCAAGAACCAACAACAGAGCAGCTGACGCCATGGCTACAATCGGGTCTCTATTAGACATCCCTCATAATGTACCGAAATATGAATTTTTGATCGAGCAGATTCTCGTTCCCACATTCGAGGTACCAGAATCAGAATATGTGTGTGAAATCGTTGGTCCTGGCGATCCTTGGTATCATGACATATATACATATCTTCAAATAGGAGTCTTACCCGCTGACCTACCATCGAGCCTAAAATGAAAACCTTTATCAAAAAAGCATCTAGATTTGTCATCCTAGGTGATACCTTATACCGTAGAAGCATAGAGGGTACTTTACTTCACTGTCTAAATGTTGAAGAGGCATTAACCGCTCTAACTGAGGTTCATAACGGTATATGTGGCTCACATCAAGTGGGATAACCATCACCAAGAAACTGCTGAGGCTGGGGTATTACTGGCCCACGATGGAAAGAGAAGCACATGATCATGCTAAAAGGTGTTTACAATGTTAGCAGCATGGGGACCTCATCCATGCTCCAGCTCAAGAGCTTCACCCGATTATCACACCATGGCCCTTTTCACAGTGGGGACTCGATCTCATTGGGAAAATATCACCCACCTCGTCCAATGGCCACAAATTCATTATAACTGCAACTGAGTACTTCACAAAGTGGGTGGAAGCCATACCCATGACCTATGTCACTGGAAAGCAGATCTCAAAATTCATTCTGAACTATCTCATATGTCGTTATGGTGTCCCACAAGCCATTATTTCAGATAATGGCACACCATTCAAGAACCAGGAGGTTCGCGACTTGTGCGAGAAATTCAAAATCCAACATCGCTTCCAACCCGCATTCATGCCTAAGGTATCGGCCAAGGTGGCTACAATAAAACCATCCTCAAAATCCTCAAGAGGCCAGCCAATGACGCAGGTCGTGGATCGCACTTGTACTCTTTAATCCTCGCCTTTGGGCTTATCAACCGAAGATCCGGCATAATCTAATCGGCGCCACCCCATCTCCCCGGCTCCACGGATCGTCAGATCGCCCATTGAGATCGAAGCCCCATCCCTCGTATCATCGCAAAATCTCATCATTGATGAAGAATATCGGGTTTCAAGACTAAATGAGCTGGAGTAACTAGATGAGAGATGCATAGATGATTTAAATCACTTGCAAGTCTATCATAATAGACTCAAATGGAGTTACAACAAGAAAATCAGAAGCAAGACTTTCCAAGTTGGAGAACTAGTCTTAAAAGAAAATCAGAAGAATGTCCCAAACCCTAGCAGCAAAGGTAAAGTTTGAACCCAATTGGTTAGGGCCTTTCATCACACAACAAGCTACAAATTAGGCATATATCTATCAACACCCAAAGGGGAACTCTAGAGCCCATGAATAGCTCCCATCTCAAAAAGTTTTATGCCTAATTTTTTCAAGGTATAGAACCAAAATCCAAAAAAATCAGAAAAGTCCCGAAAATGGTTACTTCGGCGAAAACCTGGCAAACAGGCTTCTTGGTAACAACAAAAAAAGCAAAAAAAGCAAAAAATCCAAAAAAATTAGAAAAAGGATAAAAAATAGTAAAGAGAAAAATCGTCCTCTAGTGAAAACCACTTATGTGGCACTTTGGGCAAGTACCTCGGTGAAAACCTGGAAAACAGGCGCCTTGTGTAAATAAGCACTTTCCATCCACCAGGACCTTTATGGCTTGTTCGTCATTATCCCTCCATTTCACTTCCATCATCCATCTCATCCATATCTCCATTCATCACTCAGCCACTCGCATTCGCACCATTGATTGGTCTTGTGCTTGTATCATGATCCCTCCTAGTACTACTCGGCCCATCCTCAAGGTCAGTTTGTCCAGCCTTTATCAGGGTAGTCTATTGCATCACGCTGGGGGCACATTCTCATCGGATCGGATTCGTGTATGATCTTAAGGTCCTTAAAATCAGAAAATCCACAAACATCAGAAAATCAGAAAATCCAAAAACATTCAAAACATATCAAAATCCAAAAACAGGTCAAAAAGTCATTCAAAAAGTCAAAAACAAGGTCGTCTTGTCGAACTACGTCGTCTCTGAGCTTGAACGTAGGCAAGGTTGATCTTTGATCATCCCCTGAGACATTTAGGTCAGTCCTATAGGAGTCGTCATAATAACTGACATCTCATCATGTATATCATCATGCAATCGGTCAAGTGGTCGAGAACTTCGTGGTCTCTGGTGTATAGCGTGAAGGCAAGGCTAATCTGTTGATAGCCCGAGGCCCTAGGATAGGTCTTTAGGTTAGTATCTTGGTCAAAATCTCAGAAAATCCCAAAAACATTGGAAAACTGAAAATCAAAACATTTGTAAAATCTCGAAACATACCAAAAATAGCCTCAAAACATTGCAAAACTCCAAAAACATCCAAATATTTGAAAAAATCCATCCGCCTCATCTCGCTTGCACCCGCAATAAACACCATTCATAATAAACTGATCGCCATCCTCAACCTTTGGTGAAACAGTTAGAAACAAGTCTAGCAGGTTAAAAGCAAAACTCAAAAGCGTCAAGTCTCAAGTCTTAGTCAGTACGTAAACAAGCTGGTCAAGTCTTTGTGTCGATAGTCCATCATCCAAACAGTCCCATATCAATCATCTGATAACATCATGTCGTAGGATGAATCCTTCCTACAAGGGGCATTATTTATCAGAAAGAACATTTTGGATAAACGAAATGACATGTCGCCATCCACTAACATGTCCTAGGATGTATCCTTCCTACAATGGGCATTATCTTTTGGCAATAAGTTTCAGTTCTTATCCTTAAAAACACATTCCCTTTTGGTTAGCGGTATTGAAGAACATTAATTTGTTTGTGTACTTGGTCTTTTTCTTTTGACTTATCTTATTGCGCTCAGTCCAAGGACCTCTCGATGATATCTGAATGAAGGATTTAGAGAGATAGGAATGGGGCAACGATCATTATCTTTTGTCTGCTGTGCTTGTTGGACGTTCTTGTAAAATAACTTGGCGAATACTTGCTTTGTTAGACATGTATGGAGGATGTTTCAGATAGCTTGTTGACTATTGCATTGATTGGTTATACCTTTCCGTGTTTTGGTCCGAGATGTTTGAGATTTCTAAAGTGCATCCTAGCAAGGTTTCCGTATGTCAAGTGTGAATAAGAATACTCCTATCTATTTGTCGAGTCAAAGTCCATCACACTAAGTACAACGCCATCCTGGTCCTTTATACCTTGATGCATCGTACTTAGGTGTGTTATCAAAAATAAAGTAAGTGACCCTTTGAAAATCCCAATCCTTGATAAGCAAATCATCATCATCATCTATCATCATCATCTCTAATAAAGTCTCGACCAATCATGGACTTGTTGGATCCTCTTGTCATCATCTCATTCCTGCACTAACATCATGCATCCGTCATGCATCCATCATGCATCCATCCTGCATCTGCAAAACCATCAATATACTGCATACCACATATCATTCATATCATAAATCATAGGAAACTTTGATCATTTCACATGCATTGCATAATCATCATCATAATATAGATCTGTTAGTCTAAGCATCTCATAAATCATCCATTGCATAATCACAACATATCACATCATCAAACTCATCCATCTCATATCATATCATAATTTAAGTTGTTTAGGATAATATAGATTTGTTATTCTAAGCATCTTATAATTGTCTCATTTGCATCATCATCCATTACCATCCATTTTGAACCTCTTTATCGCGAGATCGACCCTCAAATCGAATCTTTTCGCTCGATCTCTCGAGGGGGCAATGTACCAATGTACCTCTTTCCGCTGGGGCATCCGAAAAATCAGAAATTTTTTGATTTTGATCGCGGCAAGTTTATTCTTTGAACCAACGTAACAAGTACATTGCTTCAAAGAGGGGCAAAATGTAGACATGCAAAATTTACATTCTGCATTTGACCAAGTCCATTCATCAACTGAATTAGATGTTGCATTAGGAACATTCATCAATTAATCAAGTGCATTTTCATCCATTCAAATAAACATTATCATTCAACCTTCATCTTGCATCATCCACTTAATTAAATAAATCAGGACTTCATTTAAATCAAATCCTAAATCATATTCCATCATTTTCTAATTTAAATAAATCAATTATCAAAGTCTTGAAAGTCAAATAATCTAATCAGCATTAAATCAGCATAATCATCATCTAACCCTGATTAAATGTTAATCCCATCCCACTTGCATTATCTAGATCTAGCCACTTGCACAATAAATCAATTTTATTGATTTATTAAAACACTCATTTTCCCTCAACATGACAAGTCAAACATGACATTTATTGTTGTTTTTCTTGTCCCCCTCTCAAAATTTATTGCAAATTTGAATTTGAATTCTCCCTCTCATGGGCACTCTTCCCAAATCTTGCACAACCATTGACCACTCACCATTTGACAAGTGTCATCTTCTCATTGGAGGATCTTTAGTCCCACATTCACCATCTTGGCCAATCTCTCATCAACAAAATCTATAAAAGAAGGCTTAATCCTCATTCATAGGATCCAGAATTTTAGGCAAGGTTACTCTCTTCATTTGAGATTTGATCTTGTTCATCATCACTCCACCATCTCCATTTCATTTTATCATTTGAGCTTTGATCAAGGATTGGGAAAGGGTCACTAGCACATGTGACACCAATCCAACTATGGAATAGGTAGCTTGCTTTTGTTTTCATCATGCTTTAGTCTTTTTATCATCATTTGTGGCATTTTGAAAGCATTTGCAATGTATTTCATAGAGGTATTTTGATAGAGTTTGCAAGGCACTAACCCTTTGTTTGAAGTTTAGTTGTTTGCAGATTTTAAAAGGATGCCTACACACATAAATTATCATTTTAGTAATATATGTAAATTCAAATACTATAATGCAAATTAAGGAAATGACAAGATCATAAATGCATCCACAAAGAAACCATAACACAAAGATTTTCATGAGTAGAAAACCCTCTTAGGGATGAAAAATCACTCATAAAAGTGTCTCACTGGCTTAATGAAATGCCTCACCGGCAGAGCCTTACTGGCTACAAAGTCTCAATGGTTACAAGATGCCTCACGAGAAATGATCATACTATCTCATTGACATGACCATTCATTACATATTTCTATATCACAAGGAACATATTGAAGTTCTTTTGCAAGTCACATAAATCTACAAGTAACATTTTCAAGTTTCACCAATGCATCATCCTTGCATATGAAATTAAGGTAATGCCAACACTATCATGAATCACTCCCAAGTATTTGCAAATAAGACAATTCTACTTTCAATGACCTTTCAAATATCACACAAGTATGTACTGACAAACATAACCAATCACACAAAGCTTCATGAAAGTAATCCTAGTCTTACAATCTACCAAAATTGAGTTGAAAATATTCATAATATAACATCGAAAGATCTTATTCCAATATACCCTCTATATATTATTTCATTATGAACGCAATGTGACTTATAAAATGGTAAAAGTAGTAATCAACAACAGCATTAAATTTCAATCATTTACACAATCAAGCATTCTTTCCAAAAAACACCTTATATTCCCAAGTTTGCTATTAGATTCAAGAAGGCAATTTCCACATCAAGTTTACATTTCACCATGGACTCATTTAAGTCATTCTTCTTCACAACAATGAATAAAAGCAAATAAATGCACCTGTGCTCCTTTCTACTTGCTTACAAAGTATCCAATATTTCCAATTTAAAGGATTTAGTCTAACATAGAAATTAATCAAGTTAATGCAGAAATATACCCATTTAAATAGAAATATTTGTTATTGGAAGTTAAATTTCAACATCTATTCTTTTCGAGTTTTAAATCTTGCTCTCACACTTATTGTATTTGTATTCCTTTATATATATATATATACAAAAATTTACATTTGCAACTGAAGTAACTTGTAATCTGTCATTTTTAAATGGTATGATATATACATTTAATCAAATATAAGAGTTTTAAATCTTGCTCTCTAACTTACTGTATTTGTATTCCTTTCTATATGCAAAAATTTACATTTGCAGCTGAAGTAACTTGTAATCTGTCATTTTTAAACAGTGTGAAATATACATTTAATCAGATATGTGTACAAATATATATATATATAGACACTTTCAGGAAATCATATTTACTGCAAAGTAATAAACACAGCTACAACCATGTAAATACTTTCTTTAAAATGCGACAAGTCATCTAATTCACAACATATGTATACACAAATACACACACATATATATTTATATATACATTTTATCATAAAATTTCCAGTTCCAACATGATTGGTAAACGGTATATATATATGCATGCATATACATCTATATTTTTATATACATTCATATTCAACCTCACAAAATTTACACGCATACAATGATTTGGAATGGAGCAACCTTCACATTTTAAACAAGTTGGACAATTTATTTTAAATGAATTTAGAAGCTAGAAGGCCGGTGCTTCCCATTGGGGAGGACGCTACCTGTGGACGGTGTCGCCTCCACAGTGCAGCCCTCTCCAATGGGGGGCGGCTATGGAAAGCCAAGCCTTTCCATTAAAATTTATTTCTTCATCGTAGCATTGCAATAGAATATAGTGATTCCAATATGGGGTTTCAGTTCAATTATCATTATATATATAATCTGAAATAATAGTTTGGCTAAAAGAATAAACTCGAATCCCAATCCTATGCATAAAATATTCAATACATGGATATATATATATATGAATGATAAAGAATGTACAGATTTGTGCAGTCATAATAATGAATATCATACAGAAAATAAAGCATTTAAACACCGAACCCCCAAATACAATTCACATACACAATTGGGTTTTAAAGAAGAATTCTATTTTTTCACAATGCAATCCATTGTTCATTCATTTTGCAATTTAAATGCATTTGAAAGGAGTTAAAAACATGGAAATCGCTTTTAGTTTGAATTTCCCTTCTTGATGCTTTTCCTTTTCTCATTCTTGCTTTCCTAAAGTCGCTTTCTGTAGAATTTTCTTCTTCTTATTTCTCCTTCTCCTGTATTTCCTTCTTCTTTCCACCAATTTTTTTTTAGCCTACTGCACTCCAAAAAACTTTTATCGGGCACCCAATTTTAGTTATTGTTCTTGCAGAGCAATAAAGATAAAGAAAACTTATATTGTGTTTCCAGTATTGATTTTCCTCTTTTAAAGATTTCTTTTAGTTTCCCAATACCTAATCTTAAAAGTAATAATAATAAAAAAAATTATTTCCATGCACGGTATTTATCCTTGATAATTAATAATAAGGAAATTCTATTTTAGTTGCAAACTAAGTACTTAACCTCATAAATAGTTAGGAAATACCATTTTTAAATTTCAAAAGAAATAGTTATCCTAAATAAATAATAAAGAAATAACATTTTAATTGTAAATTAAATATTCATAAATAATAAAAAAATTAATATTCAATTGCAATTAAAATAATTATTCTAAATAACAAGCATTATTATTTATCTATAATTAAATTATAATTAATCATTTTGTTTCATTGCACTTTTATTCTCCTACGAATTAATTTAATTAACCATTCAAAAGTATGAACAATATAATCATTCACTAAATTAAATATTAATGCATCAAAATAGTATTATTGAATTATAAATTACTTATTGAAAATAGGGGTCGTGACATCCTTCCCCCCTTAAAGAATCATCATCCCAATGATCAACTTAACTAAAAAATAAAAGAAAAATTTCATACCTCCTTACTCTGTTTTACCTTAATGTCACAATCAGCCCACTTGACAAGGATATCGTCTTTCAAGCACCCATTTGTTTAGAACAACAAAATTTCCTGTAGTTAGCATTCATAAACTTGCACATCGTGTTAGCACATCATGGCTTTATTAAATTCACTCTATTTACTTAAATAATAAAAGAATGCAAAATGATTTATTTCTTTCATACAATCTTCTATATCTTATTCAAGTCTTTTCATATTCCAAGATATTTACCGATAGATGGAAAACAATTATGTTCATTTTGTCAACATGCCTACTCGTATGAGATGTTAGAATAATTGCCTCTATGATGATAAACAAGCACCCCATACTACTTGTTATCATCATTAGCGAATTAAAATACTAAAAAAAAAAAATCTCAACAATCTGAAGATGTCAATCAATTACAACAAAGTCTTCATTTTGACCAACAACATAAAAGATAAGAAGATCAACAAATTACAAAAGATCATCAACATGGTTAAAAACATCAAAGATAAGAAGATCACATACTAATACAAAAGGTTCAAGTTGATTACTATAGCAACCTGGAATACCAAATGTCTACAAGATCATCAAGAGCTCAATACTAATTCAACCAGTTACTTTCACAACAAAAAGTAAATCTCAATCTATAATTGGAAAAAGTAAATTTTTATTAGCAAAGGTATATGCAAATGTGTGATATGTATAATCCCTTTACCTTTTTACAAATGCAACAAAAGTGCATCCAAGAGAAGTGCATTACATCAATTGACTAAACAGGCCATACAATGATCCATGCAATGATACATATCTAGTTTCTGAATTACATTAAGAAAATAAAACATTTAATCAATCTTCAACTGCCATAACCCAGTGGTCTTTCGCAAGCTGAAGGTCAAGAGCATGGTTAAGGTGTTTTTCCCACCCAACCATGAAGCATAACACTTCCCCGAGATTCTTCCTAACTCGAAGAACACCTGGACCTGCATGAGGCACCTCGAAACAGATAATAATAGGGCAGGAGGGAAACTCTCGATGCATGTATGATGCCTTATATGCACTCTTATACTAGAATGAACATATTTCTTGCATACAGGATGTGGCAGAGAAACATATAAAAATTCTAGGCATTCATTATCCATCTATTTCATTGGTACAACTCGCTTTGGCCAAAGCATATTACAAAATTTGTTTGATCTTGGAAAAGAAGATCACCTTCTCTAGTAATCCACATTCAGCATCCTGTCCCGGAAGGTAAGCTTAAAATTTATCACACATAGCACATTCAACAAGAAAAAAATAAATTGTATAGAATAAGGACCAGATGATATAATAGTGCATAACATGCTCAAGGCACATAGAATGAATAACAAATAAGAATACATAACCCCTAGTGCCTAACTCGCACAGGGTATGAATACATAATTTACTTGTAATGCCTCACTTGCACAAATATAGAACATGTCTTGTATACAATGTGCATTACTCATTCAAGTTTTCATACAATGAATATGGTAAATGCATCTCTCACACAAGTGCATTTCTCGCAACAAAAGGTGAAATATGAATAAATTACAGTAGTGCAATTATAGTGATCATTACTCGATCCAATAAACACAATGAGTATCAAAAGTATATCTCACAGACAAATAACGAATGTAATAATTACTCAAGTGTTTTATCCACACAAAGGAATCAAGAACTTACTCTAGTGCATCACTCACACAAGAACAACAATAATATGAAATATGCATCACTCACATTAGTATAGTGAACATTTCTCGTTCAAGTATAGATATAAGTAATGTTAAGGCAACAATTTTCTATGATATGCATACAATCTTTCATACAGATGTGTCATTCACATGGAGCATGAGAAGTGCATTATTGTGCAAGTATCATTCTCATATAGTGCATATGTACATGTACTTTCACTAAAAAAATCAAGCATACAAGATTCATCACCTCAATCATGTTTGCCTTGTCTAATAGGCATATCAAGTTATTTATCAAATCAACTTCTATCATGAATTACCAATGAAGATTCTCAAGACATCAAAACCTTGCATTTTTGAAAGATCCCGTGGATTCTATTAGATCCAAATCATGTAGGAATAAGACGTTGCTCAACAATCAATTTTCCCCCTAGTACTGACACAAACATTCTCGCCTTTAAAACATCCTTCTTAGGTTTCCTACCTTCAAGAAGGCTCAACCAATATTTATCCATTATCACCAACTTTATTTACTTCACAGGTGTTCTTCCTTCTTCCTCACATCAAAAAGTTCTTCTTTTCTTCTTCCTCATGTATTTTATCAACTCATTCATCATTTATGTCATGAGAGAGATCTCTCTTCTCAATGTATTTCTCTTATTAATCCATTTTTATTGTCACATTGTCATTCATGGGTTGTCACCATTTACTATCCAATTTGGCTCACTTCAAATAACACTATATATTACCCATCTTGGTTTATTTCAAATAGTCATCATCACTCTTACTAGAAATTCATATGAAAACGTGACTAAGGTGAAGGGGCCTCACACCTCTAGATTTCTTGAATAATCAAACTACGCCTAAACTTCTAATCAGTTCCAATTAACCATCAAAGAATCACCCATACTGGGGTTCACTTTTCAATGTAATAGGTTCATATACTTTAATGCAACCTAAGCATAGAAGAGTCAAGGCCCGAGTGTTGAACTTGAGTGCTCTGATACCAAAATGTAAGGACAAAAAAAAACACATTTACTAATTCCATCCTTTAGTTTCCAAAATAATTGAATAGAATAAAATAATTATAAAAAGGTGCGAGATAAGAGGAATGATTAAATTACTTCCGTCACTATATGCAATGGAATAACATGCATCAATAAATCAAGGTATATTAAAACAAGGTCATGCCTTCATTAGATTTAGCCATGTAGGCTTACACATGAATTATCATCTCAACAATATATGTAAATTCAAATACTGTAATGAAAATTAAGGAAATGGAAAGATCATAAATGCATCCACAAAGAAACCATAACACGGAGATTTTCATGAGTGGAAAACCCTTTTAGGGATGAAAAACCACTTGTAAAAGTGTCTCGTTGGCTTAATGAAATGACTCACCAGCAAAGCCTTGCTAGCTACAAAGTCTCAATGGTTACAAGATGCCTCACAGGCAATGATCATACTATCTCATTGACATGACCATTCATTACATATTTCTATATCACAAGGAACAAATTGAAGTTCTTTTACAAGTCACATAAATCTACAAGTAACATTTTCAAGTTTCACCAATGCATCATCCTTGCATATGAAATTAAGGTAATGTGTCATGCCCAAAAATTTTAGAAGAAAAACCCAACATTTTTTTTTTAAAGCCAACACTAAACTAATTAACATGATGAGTGCATGAGGTGTGACAGTAAACATGATTTTGGTTGAACACCTTTGCAAGGTCCTAACTAAATTTAGAGCTCAAGTTACGAATGAGCACAAATGGGTGCACTAAGCCCGTCACACACATCCTAAAGTCAAATTATGAAATTCCTGCCATTACATAGATCTTAAGGTATGGAGTGAAGCCATGTGTAAACATGAACAAATGTCAACGTTTCTCCTTGAGGCAATTTATTGAATCCTTTTGTATATGTGTTTAATAGCTAAAGACATATGTACATGGAGCACATATTAGCTTCATCATTAGGGTTGAAAGAGAACCAAGGTGAGATCTCCTTATAGGAACATATGATTCAAGACTTACTACGAGTAAGTAGGAGACCCCGAAGAAGGGTATGCTCTTGACATTCCCATGACAATAATCTCATGTCCAAAGACACATTCGTATTATCTATAATAATAATAATATGGTCCCTTGATTAGCTCACCCATGACAATAATATGTTTATTTAAACTTAGCTCGATCATTTAATAATAGTAGTATTACTAGGCCATCTTAATGATATTGTTGACTATTAGTACTAGAACACTATTATCTAACCATAGTTAATCTTAGACAATGGAATAACTAACAATATTACTCTTGGTATTCGTAGTACCACTTATTTGTAATTAGTGATCCACATGACGTGAATATAGCCTACTAATATTTAGCTACCAAAGCCTCTTTCTATGCATCACGATTATTTAAATAAAATTAATTTAATACTTAACTATTATTTTTATTTTTATATTAACACTTTATAACATTATTAACTATTGATTTATATATATCACAATTGGAAACTTTAAATATTTTCTTTTCTATAAGAAAATAAATAAATCACAAGTTAAGATTATTAGCCTTAAAATCCTCACTTCATAAAAATAACACGAATCAATAGAATTGTTCAACATTCCATTTTTAATTAAAAAAAACTTAATTATTTAACTAGAAAAATAAAAATATATATAAATATTTTTTGAAACTAATAAATAGAATGATTCCATATTTCCTTAATAATTTAAAATTCTCACTTTTATAAAAATAACACGAATATTCTAAGTTTCCGTTTTTAAAAAAATAATTAAAAAATCATAATTATTTAACTTCTAAAAAGAAGTGTCTTTTTCACTAAATTATGGAATGATTCCATAATATCTTAATAAATGGAAAAACTCTGTATTATCTTTCTAATCCTTTATGTTTTTTTTTTTCTAATATTAAGGGTCACTTGTTACATTTTTTCTATTTTTTTAACATATGAATTAGGGAAAGTAGGGATATGTAGAGTCTTTTAAATTTAACTTTATCAACATGAATAAATAAAAAGCCTAAAATTTAGCATGGAGAAAGGTAAGGATTTAATTTTTCCAAAATGAATAAATAAAAATTTAAAATTTAGTGTAAAGTGAGTTCGAGAGCTGGATGGTGAAAAATTCTCAGCATTTCAGGATATGTGTCTTCTGGGCATTCCATACTCATGACTATTCATGTATTCGCTCTCTCTTTTCTTTTCTTTTTTCGAACAATATTATTATTTTATTCCATAGGATTTACATGTAGATAAATCTTGTTAAAAACAAAAAACCAAAAAAAAAAAACAAAATGCCAGTACACAGATAAAAAAACAGAAAATTAATATTTAGCAATATATTGTGATTAAAAGTCACAAAGGCAGAGAAAAACTTTATATTTTTATTCATAAATGTGCAGCCAATATCTACACAACTTTATTGAGAAAAGATGAAATATATAGAGCAACTACATAAAAGTTTCTATAGTACGTTGGGAAACTTTCCCAACTCAAAAAAAGCCAAAAACAAAACTATGGGAAACTATCCCATTTACAACCATAAAAAACAGATTTTTACTATTTTAACATCCTCCCTAAAATCTAATTTATGGGACAGCTTTTATTCCTAGAAGATTCTTCAATCTACTGAAATCTTCTTCCTTCAAAGGCTTTGTCAAAATGTCAGCAACTTGATCTTTGGACCTGCAATAAGAAAGTCTAATTTCATTATTTTTAACTAGCTCTCTAATGAAATGAAATTTGATGTCTATGTGTTTGCTTCTTTCATGAAAGACTGGATTTTTCGAAAGTGCAATAGCTGATTGATTATCACAAAATATAACTGTTTCTTCCATTTGGGGCTGCAACAATGCTTTAAGCATTCTTCTTAACCAAACTGCTTGACAACCTGCTGAAGTGTCTGCCACCTATTATGCTTCTACTGAGGATAATGCAACAATGGGTTTTTTCTTTGAAGACCATGAAATTACACCTGAACCAAGAGTAAAAACATAACCAGAAGTATTTTTTCTATCATCTTGATTTCCAACCCAATCACTATCTGTATAACCAGTTAACTTCAAAACATCCTTCTTTTCATAAAAAATTACATGATTTGTTGTCCCTTTCACATACCTTAGTATTCTTTTACCTGCTTGTAGATGAGTATCATGTGGATCCTCCATGAACCTGCTTATCAAGCTTACTGCATACATGATGTCTGGTCTTGTTGTAGTTAAGTACATTAAGCTTCCAACCAAACTTTTATACAAAGTAGAATCTACCTTTTTGGTTTCATCCTTTATGCTCAACTTCACACCCATGGCAATAGGTGTAATTGTTGGTTTACTATTTTCCATCTTGAACCTTTTCAAAATATCATTTGCATACTTTTCTTGTGAAACAAAAATCCCATCACTATTTTGAGTTACTTCAAGACCAAGATAATAATGCAACAAACCAAGATCAGTCATCTCAAATTCACACTTCATTTCCATTGAAAATTCTCTAAGCATGTTTTCATTATTCCCAGTATAAAGCAAATCATCAACATAAATGCAAACTATCATAACATCTCCTTGCTGATTTTGTTTTATGAATAAGGTGGGCTCATAAGGGCATTTTTCAAAAAATATGATTCAATCCTTTCATACCAAACTCAAGGTGCCTGTTTTAAACCATACAAAACTTTCTTTAGTTTGAGCACCTTACCTTTTTGACCTTTAATCTCATAACCAGGTGGTTGTTCAATGTAAATTTCTTCTTCCAATACACCATTCAAGAATGCTGATTTTACATCCATATGAAAAAGTTTCCAACCCTTTTGTGTTGAAAGAGCTAAAATCATATGAATAGTATCCATTCTAGCAAAAGGTGCAAAAACTTCATTATAATCAATACCTGATTTTTGTTTGTAGCCCTTCACTACCAACCTAGCCTTGTATTTATTCACTTTACCTTGCTCATTGTATTTTGTTTTATACACCCACTTTACTCCAATTGGCTTCTTATGCTCAGGAAGATCTGCAATTTCCCAAGTTTGATTTTTTTCTATTGCTGCAATTTCCTCATTCATAGCTTTAAGCCATCTATCATCATTTATAGCTTCTTCAAAAGTAATAGGATCACTATTAGCAAAAAATGCAAAATGACAAGTATCTTCATTTACCTCTGTTGTTTCTTGATATATGTCAGACAAGCTCCTTGTTTTCTACCACCTTTTTGGAGAGACTGAGGTGGATGATGGAGAACTACTTGATGAAACATGTCTATGACTTGGTGGCGATGAAGAAGAACTTCTTCTTTGTACTGATTGTTGAATGCTACTGCTACTAGCGCTTGAGTTAACAACTGAAATTTGTTGTTGATTTGCAGCTTCATCTTGAATGTTAACTTGTTGATATTTCTCTTTCAGATTCCAACACCACTCCTAATCTTCAAGAAAATTTGCATCTCTTCTTATCACCAACTTTTTTGTCTCAGGATTGTATAACTTGTATGCCTTAGATTCTTCATTGTACCCAACAAAGATACAGTTTTCTACCTTATCATCCAATTTACTTCTAAGTGCATCTGGAACATGAGAATAAGCAATACTACCAAAAAATCTTAGGTGATCTACCCGAGGTTTGTATCCTCCCCAAGCTTCTTCTGGTGTCATGCCCCAAACTGAGTTTGTAGGACATCTATTCAAAATATAACCTGCACAACAAACTGCTTTTGCCCAAAAATCTTTTGGTAAATTCTTAACATTAAGCATACTCCTTACCATATTTAAAATTGTTCTATTTTTTCTCTCAGCTACCCCATTTTTCTGAGGTGTATACCTTGTTGTTAGCTACCTTTTTATGCCATTTTCAATACAAAAATTATGAAAATCATGAGAAATATACTCTCCACCCCTATCAGTCCTTAAAATTCTGAGAAAATAACCACTTTTTTTTTCAACTAGTTCTTTAAATTCTCTGAATTTCTTGAAAGTATCTGATTTATTTTTCAAAGGATAAACCCAAAGTTTTCTACTATAGTCATCAATAAATGTCAAGAAGTATCTCATACCAGATAATGAAGCAACCTCAATTGGACCACATAGATCTGAATGAACTAGCTCCAATGGCTCTGAAGCTCTCCAGGAATCCTTTATTGGAAAAGGTTGTCTATGGTGCTTTCCAACAATACAACCTTCACATTCTTCATCTGGTTTTTGAATAAGTGGTAAACCTGTTACCATGTTTTTTTTATGCAAAAGATTTAGTCCACCAAAATTCAAATGACCAAATCTAAGATGCTATAACCACTGTGTATCTTTTACAAGAGCACTGAAACTTAAATGCATATTGTTTCTGATACTAAGAGAAAACATCCTATTAGCAATCATGGGTATTTTTGTTATCATCTTGTTTTTACCATCAACAATAATGCATGAACCATTTTCAAATTTGATAGTGTGGCCTTTTTGCACAAGTTGACCTACACTTAACAAATTACGCTTTAAGCCTGGTACATAAAATACATCACCAATATATTTTTTCTCACCTTGTTTTGTTGTGATTAATATCCTCCCTTTCCCCATGACTGATGCAATTGTATCATTTCCCATCTTGACTTCAGATTTGATGGACCTAAATTCTAAAATATCTCTTTGCGTCCTGTCATATGATTGTTGCAACCACTATCAACATACCATTTGTCATCATTTGCTTCCTCCTTTGTGCTGCATGTTAGCAAAACATATCCTTCCTGCCCTTCACCTTCATTTGCATATTGGGCTTCATGTTTACTTTCATCTGCAATCTTTTTTCTACATTCAACTGCAATATGTCCATACTTTTGACAATAATAACATTGAATAGATGATTTATCATACTTCTGAAAACCTCTCCCTCTTTGCTGAAAATTTGCTCTACCTCTACCTCTTGCTTAAGTGTAACTATAATTTTCTTCATCACTTCTATTGCTTCTTTGACCTCTGCCTCTTTGTTGAAAACGTCCTCCTCTTCCTCTTGAATTTCTATCTCTTCCTCTTTGTGTTGAAGATGATTATGGTGCAGCTTCTTTTTCTTTCAATGATACTTTGCTCTTTAAAGCTTTTTCAAGTGGCTCCTTTGCTGATTTATTTATTCTATGCTCATGTGTGTACAAAGAACCCATAAGCTCATCTACAGATAAAGTTAGATCTTTTGATTCTTCAATAGCTATGGCTGCAGTATCATATTTTGTGGGCAAACTTCTTAAAAAAAATTCAACAATTTTTTGATCAGTCATAATCTCACCATTTATTTTCATCTGATTAACTATCCCCATTGTACGAGTAAGAAAATCTCCTAAACTTTCAGAATCTGACATTTGTAACATTTCAAAATCTTTTCTAAGCATTTGTAAACGAACTATTCTTACCCTTTTTGTACCTTGAAATGATTGTGCAAGAAGATCCCATGCTTCTTTGGCCGTTGAAATACCTGTAACTCTTGGAAGGAGGGTTTCGTCAAGACCCTGCACAATGAACAACAATGCTTTCTGATCTCTTTTTTTCAGTTATCCTGCAATAAATCCCTTTCATTTTGTGTAAATGCTGCTAAAGTTGTTGCATCTGCTGGTTCTGAATACCTATTCTGCACAAGATCCCATAACTCCTGTGATCTAAACAAAATCTTCATTTGAAAGCTCCAAAAATCATAATTTTTTAGATTAAATTTAGGAATTTGCAACTGTGTACTGTTAGCATTCATTGCCATTTCGAACCGGCTCTGATACCATATGTTAAAAACAGAAAACTAAAAAAAAAACAAAATGCCAGTGCACAGATAAAAAAATAGAAAATTAATATTCAACAATATACTGTGATTAAAAGTCACAAAGACAGAGAAAAACTTTATATTTTTATTCATAAATGTGCAGCCAATATCTACACAGCTTTATTAAGAAAAGATGAAATATATAGAGCAACTACATAAAAGTTTTTATAGTACGCTGGGAAACTTTCCCAACTCAAAAAAAGCCAAAAACAAAACTATGGGAAACTGTCCCATTTACAACCATAAAAAATAGATTTTTACTATTTTAACAAATCTGTAGATCAGTATCATCACTGTCTAGACAAATTCAATATAAGAACTTATAGTAGCATTCATTAAATCTACAACTTAGTGATGTCATTATAAAGGAGCTGCCAAGAGGAAATAATCTGATGTTACTGATTACTCAAAAGTTGCTTAAAACGAAATGTGGTTTAATCAGATATGTGAATTGCTTGGCCTACTGATTACTCAAAAGTTGTTTAAAACAGTTGAATGTAAATGTGTATAAATAGCGCTCACAAGAATATAATTCAACTTTCAAAATTGGTTTGTGGCAAATATGTGTTTTTTTTCTTCAATGTTGCTCAGCTTTTCAAATATACCAGACAACTTCAAAATAAAAGGGAACTGGATAATGTACAAACTGGAAGAAGAAATCAATTTATTGAACTTACTAATAGGTAACAGGCATCTAATAAAACACCACACACATTTTCTAGATGCACTAACTGCACTATAAATATTAAAATCGTTGAAGTGGTGCACTCCAAAATTTAGGTGTAAAGGAAGGAAAATTCTGACAGAAGCTCAATAGCATGCCATATAGCTGGAAAATACAAGGGGTGAAATTGCCCATAATCTATGAAGGCAGAATGCTTAAGCATAAATGGTGTCATTCCCCAAACGTTTATATGGCGATAATTGATTTGATGGTTATTCATAGAAAAAAACAAGAAAGCTAAGGCAATTTCTATTATCCTTATCTACCTATATCATAACTAACGCACAGGGATGGAGCGCTTTTTATATAGTTTGTCTGTACGGAATATATGGAACAGGTGACTATGATTACCATGAGTTACAAGCAATTTCCAGTAGGGAATAAAAGGACTGCTTAGCAGAAACATTAATCCTCCTATCTTTTATGGGCTTACAGTGGTCATTTAAAGGAGCGGTGAATGAATGAATGAATGAATGGTTTTTAATGACGTCCACGAGACCATCAGTCTAAGGGACCAAGCACCTAAACTTTAACCATTTTCAAGTTCTTTTCCATGTCAGCCCTTCTATTATAGATCTTGATCAGAAAGCTAGCAGTTTTGAGGAGCTTAGTTTCCCTAAAAAGTTCATTTAGATTGTCCACCTTCAAAATGTCTTCATATTGGATACGGATATCATCATAAGTAGCACACTCAATCATGAAGTGCCATTCAGTCTCGACAGTCCCTTTGTTGCAAAAAATACAGGTTCGTTGCTCCCAAGCCTCCTTGGGGACAGCCCACCTACCTGTCTCGCATCTAAGATGGTGTGACCCGGTTCTTAATTGAGCGACCAAAATCCTAGCCTTGCCTTTAATTGTAACCCTTAGATAGTCTTTCTCATCATGCTCCCACGTGGGGTTGAACTCCTGGATATAATGTGACTTTTTACGGCCAACCTGCTTAGTCCACATAGTAGACCTAAACTTTTCTAGCACAATTTTTTATCTCCACATTAGTGTTGGGGCACTCATGTAGTTTAATGTTCCATTTGTTCAACCACTTGCTATTTTGCTCCATCCAAGTCTTCTTTCTACGGTTTAGCTCCTCCCCAACAACCATTTTGGGCCAGCGGTGCAAATCCATGTTCTCAACTTTTTTTAAATAACTTATTAACCGAATGACAGCAGATGCCTCCAACGGGAACATACCAGTTTCAGCCAAGAGAATCTCATACGGAACCGAAGATTTGACTTTGATGTTAGTAGTGATCAAATGTTTTTGAATTCTTTCAACTTGCCTCCACTTGTGGTTTGACATGCTACCCCCCCAAACCTCACAACCATAGAGGACAACCGGTGCCACTAACAAACCAAAAAGGGTTTTCTTGGTTTTCCAATCCCATAACTCTGCTTTCCTACATCTGTTATGTAGTAAATAAGACGCCTTCCAGCCACCCTGAATCCTTTTTGCCCTGCAAGTCTCCCAGCTGAGCCTATTATGGAAATCAATCCCAAGATATTTGTATTCTTCCACCACCTCCAAAGGGCTGCCCTCAAAGATGAAATTAAACTGCTGCTTCTTCCTTTTCAAAGAGAAAATCATGATTTTGGTTTTGCTGGTGTTAACTTGCATACCGACCTCTTGGCAAAAGAGCTCGAGAAAATAAATGTGTCAGTGATGGATGCATACTTGAAGATAATGCCAAATCAGATTTTACCTCTTGAATACTAACTATTCCCACAATTTCTTGTGATGCTTGACGTGTGTCAGTGATGGATGCCTCAGGGCTGAAATTTTAGGTGAAGTCAGGAAGAAGATACTGCTGTATATGTGTGAGGATGATTACAACGTGAGAAGTTTGAGATAACTTTTATACGCCAGAGATGGATTCTAACTTGCAAGTCACGGATACTGTCACTCCAATTATGACTCGATAATACATGCAAATAGTCGATCCAAATGTTACCGTTGGGTTTGCCCAAGGGAGATAGTGAACTGAAATTGGTTAATAGATTGCATCATGCCAGCAACGAATACATCTAGAAGAAGATACTGCTGTATATGTGTGAGGATGATTACAACGTAAGAAGTTTGAGATAACTTTTATATGCCAGAGATGGATTCTAACTTGCAAGTCACGGATGCTGTCACTCCAATTATGACTCGATAATACATGCAAGTAGTTGATCCAAATGTTACCGTTGGGTTTTCCCAAGGGAGATAGTGAACTGAAATTGGTTAATAGATTGCATCATGCCAACAACGAATACATCTAGATGAGATATCTTCCCCTTCCTTCAATTAATGCCCAGACTAGGACGTATGGAATTGGTAGCTCAGCTTTTACTCAGCACATCATACGAAGGGAGACGCCACCAAATTCGAGACTAGCTTGATAAGCACATTTTACTGCGATGATTTGACGGGAGAGGAAGGAAATCACAATCTCTTGCCAACATCATTTATTGTTCTCCATAGTGATGTTTTAATTTCTATCTATCTTTTTATTTTCACCAATCACCATTAAATCATATGCATTACTTCGTGATGTAAGGCCCTTCTCCTAGCATGCCAGAAAATAAAACAAAATCTCTACCCGTCATTTCGCTTGCCACGTTCTCACATTTTTATTTTTATTTTCTTAATTTTCACTGAGGCTTGGTCTGAGTGGGGAGACAACGAGTCAAATGGACCAAACTAGGAGAAGGCTTGGCAATAGAATGGAATGGGGTTCCGGCTGGAGCACATGATGAATGAATGCCTGCTTATTACCTGCGCTGGTTTAATGTAGAGTTGGGTGTGCCAAAATGGAGAATGGTAGGCTACGAGTACAACTGTTTTATCTGGAGCTTGAGTTGTTACTTGTGTTATTCCCTTTCACCTCTTGATTCCTCATAAACTAATATCGTCCCATTAATCTATTCTATATACCTAATATTGAGTGATATATATATATATATATACTGGTCAGTTGCGAGAAAAAGGCTGAATGAGGAAGAGATAAGCGGATGAATACATGCACAAGGAGAGCGCAAGGAGAGCGCCTACTGCTTAATAGGTTCTAGGGCTATTTTTCTAAACCTTGTTGAATGGTCCGGACAGTGATGCACATACTTTTATTTTTTTTAAATTATTACATGCAATGGGTAGAGCAGCACTGCAACTAAGTTAATACCAGATGGAAATATTCTAGTGCCTGATAATCCCATAATCTTATCCTTCTTTTCTTAGTTTTATGTAGGTCTCTCATAGGAGCAATGCTAATGCAAAGGGGGGTGCTAAGGAAAAACCATTTTTTTTAAGGCCAAGCACTAAATACTATTTCCTCTTACGTTTCAGATTTTCATGCAATCTCTATGGTCCCGCCTCTAGATGGTCTCAACTCACAATAGGGTTACTGTCAACATATTTTTCCTTCACTTTCACTAAGGTGTGTGTGCAGGCATAATTTAATTCCATAAGGGTCAGATTTTTGTTTATCAAACAGAAAAAGAACATGCTCTTCCAAGCATATATATACCTTCTAATTCAATCATTTTAGAATACACATATTGGCTACAAAAATTTTCAATGGAAAACACATCATTAGGGCCTGTTCTTTCTCCATCTTCTTCATTGAAAAATATGAAACCCATCATTTTTAGACTTAATATTATCAAAATATTTGAGGAAGCAATGATTTACAAACTCTTGAACAAGGTCTTGCTCTCCACCCTACTGTAATGACACCATGGAACCTCGTGGGCTCTAGCCATACTCTCGAGCAAGGAAATCTATTAGCTCCAAGATGATGCATGGAGTCTTATCAAATTTTTACAAAGGAATAAGAATAACCTAACATCAGATTTCATGTTTCTAAGTTCTCTACTTTTTGATTCAACCATGATCTATGCAACATACCATTTTCTTGCAACAAATAAACAAAAGGGGAAATGGAAGTAAAGAAGAACTTATCTTTTTTCTTTAGGTGAGAAAATTAACTCTTTTATACATCCTTCTTCTCCAAGCCCAACCATCTTGATCACTCTCATCCCAAAGAGTTGCATCCAAACCCCTTGCAGATTGTAGAGTTTGTGGGAAACAATTTTAAAACTCTCAGGGGGGCCCATGCGCAGCTGGCTGGCCCAGTAACTAATTTCCTGTATCCAAAATATTTGGGTTCTCCTTAGGTTCACACCTTACATTTTACAAACGGGTTTGCAACTCACTATAGTGATAATCCTGGAAAGGATTTGGTAGGAGCTTGGAACCCATGCACATCAAAACCCTTGAAAGCAAGCTTAGAGGGGGTAGTGGACAAACCGATCTTTGTTAATGCTAAGCAATATAAAGGGATCCTGAGGCGCAGGCAGGCTCGTAAGCTGAGACAAACTCAAAAGAAGAAACTTACTTTGATATTACCAAAAGCTCTCAACAGGGGGGCTTAGATGTTCAATAAGTTTTTTCAAATCGGAGAAAGGAAAAGTAAACAAGATCAGAATAAAGAAAACATAAATTTGATAGCAAATTTGAAAGACTCAGAAACAAGGGTGAGCATAACAAAAGCACTTGACACCAGCAAAGTTGTCAGGGTGGAAATACCTCATGAAAACAAGGACGTTTACAGCCCTACATCCACCCCGTTAATGTGGTCATCCGAGTTGTATGTTGAGGAGCTCATGAGCATGAAAAGGAGGCTTGAAATTTTAGAAACGAAGGGGTTGTGTGAAGACAACAAGCTCAAAGAGGCTACGGAATCCTGGTACAAAATGGAAAGTGAAAACAGAGTACTCAGAGCAAATTTTGAGCTTGCAGAGGGACATGGAAAGAGGACAGCAGGATCTAGCTGCTTTAAAGCAAGAATTAGACCACCTAAAAGTAGCCAATATTAAGAAAACAGAAATGGTTAAGGAAGAAGACACAACACAAATAAAGGAATTACAATCAGCTCTGATAGACATGGAACTGAAAGAAAACCAATTAAAAAACTGCATAGAAGAGGCCAAATCATGGATGCAAGTTGTAAGAGGATCATCAGACAAACATAAAGAAATCATAGAAAAAAAAATCAAGGTGCAAATAAGGGAAGAAAAGGATAAACAAAATAAGGCAGCAAACATCATTATCAAAGGCTTGAAGGACTTTGGTGAGAAGGAGAGAACCGACATTTTAGCAAGAGACTTCCTCAAAGACCAGCTAAAGTGGACAGGGCCTATTCAACAAGCAAACCGAATTGGAAGGAAAATAGAGAGAGGAAGGGATAGACATGTAAGAATTACCATGAGGAGCATAGAAGAGAAGAATGCAATTATAAAATTTTGGGGATTACTCAAAGGTACACACATCTACCTAGACGAGGATTTGACCTTTGCCCAACAAGAAGCACAAAGGAAAGAATGGGAAAAAGTGAAAACAACAAGGAGTGAAGGAAAGTGGGCATGGCTGAAAAATGGGACAGCCCAAATTAGTGACCGTATAATAAACAAGAAATAGGGATTAGGGGCCCATCAGGAGGTTTTGCATATAGTAAGTTGGAACTGTAGAGGTTACCCATGGAGACGAGGACCTAGTTTGGGGCCCATAGCCAAAGGGCAAGACATTATTATTCTCACTGAGACACACGAGCATGATGGCTACAAAGTCCCTGAATTTGGGGGTTACAAGAAAATTTTAGTATGGAACAAAGGAAGTGAAACAGGCAAAGGTCATGGAGGTGTAACAGTTTTAATCAAAGAGTGTTGGGATGGTATTGTAAAAGTTGAGAAAGAAGACCCAAATAAACAATACATATGGCTTCAGATAATAGGTAATGGGATCATTTTCAGACTGGCTGCTTGTTATTTTGCACCACAGAATTCAAAGTTCTATAAAAGAAGAAAGTTAGATAGCCAAGATCCGTATGTTGCTTTAAAAAAAGACATTTCTACATTCAGCACCTTGGGGGAAATAGTTCTTATCAGAGATTTCAACGCAAGGACTGCTAACAATTAGTCTCTCCAGCTGAATATTGAAGAGCAAGGAATCAACAATCCTCTTTGGTTGGAAGAGAAGGTGGAGCAGCCATGGGAAAGGTCTTCTCAAGATGGAAATGGGAATGTTTCACACTTTGGAGCTGAGCTTTTAGGGACTTGTAGCTTATATAATCTGATTATTTGCGATGGCATGAAAGGCTGGCCAAGTTCTAGTAATATCACTTGCAAAACTTATAACGGTCAAAGTGTGGTAGACTACCTAATTTGCTCTCAAAGATGTATTCCTAGAGTTGTGGAGTTTGAGATCAGAGAATGTCCTTTTGAGTTGAAATCTGATCATGACTCTTTGTTCGTTAAGTTTAACATGATCTCAAACAACCAACATGACATGCTAACCCACAACAACCAAAATGAAGTTACCGCAAAAGCGAAAATACTCTTAAATCATGAAAATCAGAACCTATTTAAAGCTGCTCTAGAGCAACACTTTCTTCAAATGGAAAATGACAAAGGGGACAAGGCTTCCAATGGATCTAGTGGTCATATCAGCAACAATCTTCTTATTCCTATGATGCATAAGGCTTTAGAAGCTTGTAAAAGGTCTCGTCCAAAGAAAGGGGTTACAAACACTTTTCCAGCTAACCCTTGGTATGATGAAGATTGTAAGGCTGCCAAGAGATCTTTGAAAGAGAATGGGCTGAACAAGGAAAAAAAGAAGAGGTATGAGAAGTTGGTGAGAACAAAAAAAGAAGAGTATGTTGACACAAGAAGGAAAGAGTTAATTTCCTTGGGAAAACACAATCCCAAGGGTTTCTAGAGGGAGCTACAACAAAAGAGAAAACATATTGAAAATGACATAACGAATGTTCAATGGTTAGAGTATGCAAGATGGCTTTAAAGAGAGGGTCAAAGAGAAAGTTTCACCTCCTATAATCAACACTTCAAAGGAGCTCTTTTCAGATGAAGATATCAAACAAGGTATAAAGGATTTGGCAAATGGTAAAGCATTGGACATTGATGGGATGCAAGCTGAATTTTTAAAGTGGGGAGTTGAAACTCTTGTTCCTCATATCAAAAGAATGTTCAATGATGTCACTCATGTCAGCTTTTCGATTGAGTGGACAACTAGTGTTGTCATCCCTCTTTACAAAAGTGGTGAAATCAATAATCCTTCTAACTACCGCACAATTATGATCAACCCTATCCTGGGCAAGCTTTTTGGGAGCATGTTAGAGCGTAGAATCAGTATTTGGGCAGAAAAAGAGGGAAAAAGAGCGAAAGGGCAGGCTGGCTTTAGGCCTAAATACTCAACTTTTGACCACTGCATCACTCTCAGACACTTGATTGAAAAAATATGGGACACACAAGGCGAGGAAGCTTTTTGTTGCTTTGTTGATTTTAAAAAAGCTTTTGATACGGTGCCTAGAGACAAATTGTGGAATAGAATGGATGAATTAAGCATTCTGAATGAGTATAGGGCTGCGGTGCATAGGCTTTATGAGCAGGTCAGGGCTAAAATCAAAACAGGTGATGGAATGTTTGAATGTTTTGGCAGTGACATAGGGGTCAAACAGGGCTGCCCCTTATCCCCCACTCTTTTTGGGTTATACATTGACAAACTGGAAAATTGGTTAAGTAAAACCAATGGGGGGGTATCCAGTTGGCTGGTTTTGTGGTGAAGTTGTTGCTGTATGTTGATGATCTTATCCTAATCTCAAAAACTGCCCATGGTTTGAAAGAGCTTTTGAAGGCCTTGGATCTCTTTTTCCAGAATGTTGGGATGCAGGTGAACACCTCCAAGACCAAAGTGATGATTTTTTCCCTAAGGAAGAAAAGTAAACAAGATAACTTTCTTTTCAAAGGTAACCCTTTGGAAATAGTGAAAGAATACAAATACCTTGGGATTGACTTTCATTATAAGCTCGATTGGGAGACTGCTAGAACTAAAAGGATACAGGGGGGTTGGAAGGCTTCTTTCAAACTCCAAAACAGGTGCAGGAAGGTTGAACTTTGGGATTGGAAAACCAAGAAGACTCTCTTTGGTTTGTTGGTCACACCGGTGGTTCTTTATGGCTGTGAGGTGTGGGGAAGTAGCATGTCAAATCATAGTTGGAGACAGCTTGAAAGAATTCAAAAACATCTAATCACTTGCAACCTCAAAGTCAAAACTACTATCCCATATGATATTCTCTTGGCTGAATCGGGAACTTTACCTCTGGAGGCTTCGGCTATAAGTCAGTTGCTAAGTTATCTAAAAAAGTTGGACAACATGGATAATCACGTTGGCCCAAAATTGTCATGGAAGAGGTTTTAGACTGTAGGAAGAAAACATGGATGAAGCAAAATAACAAGTGGCTAAACAAATGGAACATTAGCTTGCACGAGTGCCCTAACACCAATGAAGAAATAAAAAAGTATGTTGCAAATAAATTCAGGACTGCCATGTGGACAAATCCGATTGGGTGAAATAAAACTCATTATGTCAAAGAGTTCAACCCTACTTGGGAGCATAATGAAAAAGCCTACCTAGGAGCAACTATTAAAGGTAAAGCAAGGATGATAATTGCTCAGCTAAGGACCGGTTCGCACCATCTCAAATGTGAGACAGGTAGGTGGACAATTCCTAAAGAAGTGTGGGAGGATAGAATCTGCACTTTTTGCAATAAGAGAGTGGTGGAGACGGAATGAAACTTTATCATGGAATGCATGGCTTATAGGGACATCCGCACCTAGTATGAGAGTAACCTAAAGGCTGACAATCTACACGAGTTATTTGAGGAGGAAAAGATCAACAAGACAAGCTAGTTTTTTGGTCAAAATTCATAAAAGAAGGTCCATCATGGAAAAGAGTTTGGTGATCCCGTAGCTTTTTGGTTCTCGGTCCCTTAGGCCACTTGGTCTCGTGGACGTCATTAAAATCTCTCATTCATTCATTCATTCTTCACACTCTTTCTACCACCTCCACTAAAGTTCTCCAAGAGGAGAAGTGGGTAACACCCCACTCTTCCTTCCTCTCCAAGATATATAGGAGCTTCAACTTGCAACCTTTTGAATGGGGAGGTGTGGAGTGTACGTACCTCCTTCCATTAATGAGGGTCTTTTCTTATTTAAGAGGGTAACATGCATTTGGACAACCTTTCAATCTTTTCACCCCATCCTCCATCAAAATTAGTCACTCTCTAATATGAGGACTTTTCAAGGGTCAAATCATGTCCTTGGGACACTATTGTGTGCCCAATTGACCCTTACTACTATGGTATGTACCCTAGGGGGTTTATTTTTGCATCCCAACCAAGGAAATTGACCAACAACCCACTTTAAAATCCCATTTAAGATTCCATCTGAGCTTCACATTTGGATAAGGGTTCCCAACCCTTAGACCCACTTACATTCACATAATCAATTATCCCTTTAATAACAACTCACAACACCTTAACTTACCAACATATTAACTTTACTCATTTCTAAGCCCCAGAAAGGAGGTCAAATTCATGATCACAAGGAGATTTCTTTCGATCTACTCAATGGTTTTCCCTTCTTGTATTGATGCTTTGTTTTCCTGCATATTACTAATGCAATCGTAAGAACAATCATATATCACATGAACTTGATAGCTAAAATAATATTTAATTGCACAACAATTCCGTTTACAACTTCAATTAATATTCCCAATTTACCAGTCCATAGAACCTTCACGACAATGACAATGAAACAAATATCAAGGAGAAATACAAGAATATGGTCACCCAATCACATTATTTATTGTTCACAGTACAACTTACCATCTATTTATGGAAACATATAACAAATTAGGTTTAGCATTAATCATATGCAAGCGGGGGTCTTACATAATGCCAACACTATCATGAATCACTCCCAAGTATTTGCAAATAAGACAATTCTACTTTCAATGACCTCTCAAATATCACACAAGTACACTGACAAACATAACCAATCATGTAAAGTTTCATGAAAGTAATCCTAGTCCTGCTAAAATACACACATGCCTATGTAATTATAACCAAAATGTTTACTTCTAACTCATTGTTTCATGTAGAAAAGAGTTAAGAAGGTATAGCTCATGCATGTATGTGAATACATATATAAGTTAGTGAATATATGAGTATACATTCTTATAAAATCCATAACTCAATTTACTTTGCGAGAAAGATTTTAAAAATAAATTTGTACCATAAGTAGAATGCACTATATAAAAGGCCTTAAACTTTATACTATGGCTCAATAGCAACAAATATATATATAAATGTACATAACTTGTATTTAATGTCTATACTTCCAATTTATGGCTAATATGTAGTGTATTATGCCAAGAAAGATTCTAATCAATGGTCAAAGTTTTGTATTAATGATTTATTGTTGAAGGGATTTTAAATATGATCTATAAAGGTTTGTTGGGATCCATAATTATGCCCTT
Source organism: Sequoia sempervirens (assembly GCA_007258455.2). NCBI lineage: Eukaryota > Viridiplantae > Streptophyta > Pinopsida > Cupressales > Cupressaceae > Sequoia > Sequoia sempervirens. The sequence goes on along the minus strand of VDFB02281492.1, from coordinate 169,783,103 downwards.
GTAAAGCTATACATTCTTACCATCTACCAAAATCGGGTTGAAAAGATTCATAATATAACATTGAAAGATCTTATTCTAATATACCCTCTATCTATTATTTCATTATGAACACAATGTGACTTATAAAATGGTAAAAGTAGTAATCAACAACAACATCAAAGCTCAATCATTTACACAATCAAGCATTCTTTCTGAAAAATACCTTATATTCCCAAGTTTGCTATTAGATTCAAGAAGGCAATTTCCACATCAAGTTTGCATTTCACCATGGACTCATTTAAGTCATTCTTCTTCACAACAATGAATAAAAGCAAATAAATGCACTTGTGTTATTTTCTACTTGCTTACAAAGTATCCAATATTTCCAATTTAAATGATTTAGTCTAACACAAAAATTAATCAAGTTAATGAGAAATATACCCATTTAAATAGAAATATTTGTTATTGCAAGTTAAATTTCACCATCTATTCTTTTCGAGTTTTAAATCTTACTCTCACGCTTATTGTATTTGTATTCCTTTCTATATATATATAAAATAAATAGATATACAGAAATTTACATTTGTAGCTGAAGTAACTTGTAATCTATCATGTATAAACAGTATGATATATGTGTTTAATCAAATATATATGTATGTATGTATGTATGTATGTATGTATGTATATGTATATCATTAAATTTCTAGTTCTGACATGATTGATAAACGACAATACATCTCAATACATTTAAATAACATATAATCACATCCAATATATATATATGCATGCATTTACATCTATATTATTATATACATTCATATTCAGCCTCACAGAATTTACATGCATACAACGATTTGGAATGGAGCAACCTTCGCATTTTAAACAAGTTGGATAATTTATTTTAAATCAATTTAGAAGCCACAAGGCCAACACTTCCCATTAAGGAGAATGTTGCCTGTTGAGGGTTGCCTGTTGAGGGTGTTGCCTCCACAGTGCAACCCTCTCCAATGGGGCGTGGTTGTGGAAAGCCAAGCATTTCCATTAAAAAAAAATTCTCCATCCCAACATTACAATAGAATATAGCGATTCCAATATGGGGTTACGGTTCAAATATCATTATATTTATATATAAATATTAATATATCTATATATATATAATATTAAAGTCTAAAACAATAGTTTGGCTAAAAGAACAAACTGGAATACCAATCCTATTCATCAAATATTTAATACAAGGATTTACAGATGTATATATATATAGAAAGAATGTACATATTTGTGTAGTCATAATGATGAATATCATACAGAAAATAGAGCATTTAAACACCAAGCACCCAAATACAATTCACATACACAATTGGGTTTCAAAGAAGAATTCTTTTTTTTCACAATACAGTCCATTATTCATTTATTTTGTAATTTAAATGTATTGGAAAGGAGTTAAAAACTTGAAAATTGCTTTTAGTTTGAATTTCCCTTCCTAATGCTTTTTTTTTCTCATTCTTGCTTTCCTGAAGTCACTTTCTATAGAATTTTCTTCTGCTTATTTCTCCTTCTCCTGTATTTCCTTCTTCTTTCCACCATTTTTTTTTTTAGTCTACTATACTCGAGAAAACTTCTACCCAACACCCAATTTCAGTTATTGTTCTTGCAAAGCAATAAAGAACAAGAAAACTTATATTGTGTTTCCGTTATTAATTTTCCTCTTTTAAATATTTATTTTAGCTTCCCAATACCTAATCTTGAAAATAATAATAATAAAAAATTTTATTTCCATGTAGGTATTTATCTTGATAATTAATAATAAGGAAATTCTATTTTAGTTGCAAACTAAGTACTTAACCTCAGTAAATAGTTAGGAAATACCATTTTTAAATTTCAAAAGAAATAGTTATCCTAAATAAATAATAAAAAACTAACATTTTAATTGCAAATTAAATATTCATAAATAATAAAAAATAGCATTCATTTGCAATTAAAATAATTATTCTAAATAACAAGCATTATCATTTATCTATAATTAAATTATAATTAATCCTTTTATTTCATTGCACTTTTATTCTCCTACGAATTAATTTAATTAACCAGTCAGAAGTATGAACAATATAATCATTCACTAAATTAAATACTAATGCATCAAAATAGTATTATTGAATTATAAATTACTAATTGAAAATAGGGGTCGTGACATCCTTCCCCCCTTAAAGAATCATCATCTCAATGATCAACTTAATTAAAAGATAAAAGAAAAATTTCATACCTCCTTACTTTGTTTTACCTTAATGTCACAATCAACCCACCTGACAAGGATATTGTCTTTCAAGCACCCATTTGTTTAGAACAACAAAATTTCTTGTAGCTAGCATTTATTAACTTGCACATCTTGTTAGCACGTCATGGCTTTATTAAATTCACTCTATTTACTTAAATAATAAAAGCATGCAAACTAATTTATTTCTTTCATACAATGTTCTAATATCTTATTCAAATCTTTTCATATTCCAAGATATTTACCGATAGATGGAAAATAATTATGTTCATTTTGTCAACATGCCTACTCGTATAAGATGTTAGAATAATTGCCTCTATGATGATAAACAAACACCCCATACTACTTGTTATCATCATTAGTGAATTAAAATACTAACAAAAAGAAAAATCTCGACAATCTGAAGATGTCAAACAATTACAACAAAGTCTTCATTTTGATCAACAATATAAAAGATAAGAAGATCACTTACTAATACAAAAGGATCAAGTTGATTACCATAGCAACCCAGAATACCAGATGTTAGGAAGATTATCAAGAGCTCAATACTGATTCAACCAATTACTAACTTTCACAACAAAAAGTACATCTCAATCTATAATTGGAAAAAGTAAATTTTTATTAGCAAAGGTATTCGTAAATGTGTGATATGTATAATCCCTTTACCTTTTTACAAATGAAACAAGAGTGCATCCAAGAGAAAGGCATTAGGCCATACAATGATCCATGCAATGATACATATCAAGTTTTTGAATTACATAAAGAAAATAAAACACTTAATCAATCTTCAGCTGCCATAACCCTGTGGTCTTCCACAAGCTGAAGGTCAAGAGCATGGTTAAGGTGTTTTTCCCACCCAACCATGAAGCATAACACTTCTCTAGGATTCTTCCTAACTCGAAGAACACCCGACCCTGCATGAGGCGCCTAAAAACCAATAATAATAGGGCAGGAGGGAAACTCTCGATGCATGCCTGATGCCTTATATGCACTCTTATACTAGAATGAACATTTTCTTGTAGACATGATGTGACATAGAAACATATAAAAATTCTAGGCATTCATTATCCATTTATTTCAATAGTATTGCTCGCTTTGGCCAAAGCATATATGCAAAATTTGGTTGATCTTGGAAAAGAAAATCACCTTCTATGTTAATCCACATTCGGCATCCTGTCCTGGAAGGTAAGCTTAAAATTTATCACACACAACACATTCAACAAGAAAAAAAAAATTTGCATAGAATAAGGACCAGATGATATAATAGTGCATAACATGCTCAAGTGCACATAGAATGAATAACAAACAAGAATACATAACCCCTGGTGCCTAACTCACACAGGGTATGAATACATAATTTACTTACAGTGCCTCAGTTGCACAAATATGGAATATGTCTTGTATACAATGTGCATTGCTAATACAAGTTTTCATACAATGAATATGGTAAGTGCATCTCTCATACAAGTGCATTGCTCACACCAAAAGGTGAAATATGCATAAATTACAGTAGTGCAATTATAGTGATCATTACTCGATCCAATAAACACAATGAGTATCAAAATTATATCTCACACAAAAATAACGAATGTAATAATTACTCAAGTGATTTATCCACACAAAGGAATCAAGAACTTACTCTAGTCTATCACTCGCACAAGAACAACAATAATATGAAACATGAATCACTCACATTAGTATAGTGAACATTTCTCGTTCAAGTATAGATATAAGTAATGTTAAGGCAACAATTTTCTATGATATGCATACAATCATTCATACAGATGTGTCATTCACACGGTGCATGAGAAGTGCATTATTGTGCAAGTATCATTCTCATAAAGTGCATATGTACAAGTACTTTCACTAAAAACAATCAAGCATACAAGATTCATCACCTCAATCACTTTTGCCTTGTCTGATAGACAGATCAAGTTATTTATCAAATCAGCTTCTATCATGAATTACCAATGAAGATTCTCAAGACATCAGAACCTTGCATTTTTGAAAGATCCTATGGATTCTATTAGATCCAAATCTTGTAGGAATAAGAAATTGCTCAACAATCAATTTTCCCCTAGTACTAATACAAACATTCTCACCTTTAAAACATCCTTCTTAGGTTTCCTACCTTTGAGAAGGCTTAACCAATATTTATCCATTATCACCAACTTTATTTACTTCACGGGTACATTCTTCCTTCTTCCTCTCATTAGAAAGTTCCTTTCTTCTTCTCCATGTATCTTATCAACTCATTCATCATTTACATCATCAGAGAGATCTCTCTTCACAATATATTTCTCTTATTAATCCATTTTTATTACCACATCGTCATTCATGGGTTGTCACCATTTACTATCCAGTTTGTCTCACTTCAAATAACACTATATATTACCCATCTTGGTTTCTTTCAAATAGTCATCATCACTCTTACTAGAAATTCATATGAAAATGTGACTAAGGCGAAGGGGCCTCACACCTCTAGATTTCTTGAATAATCAAACTACGCCTAAACTTCTAATTGGTTCCAATTAACCATCAAAGAATCACCCATACTAGGGTTCACTTTTCAATGCAACGGGTTCATATACTATAATGCAACCTAAGCATAGAAGACTCAAGGCCTGAATGTTGAACCTGAGTGCTCTGATACCAAAATGTAAGGACAAAAAAAAACACATTTACTAATTTCATCCTTTAGTTTCCAAAATAATTTAATAGAATAAAATAATTATAAAAAGTTGTGGAATAAGAGGAATGATTAAATTACTTTCATCACTATATGTGTCATGCCCATAATTTACGCTTGAAAAACCCAACTATTTTTTTTTTAAATCATCTAATAAGCTAATTAAATTTCTAAGTAATCATAGTTCAACATTAAAGATATTACCAATAACATTGCTATCTGCAATAGCATGCTCGTTTAATATTTCTCTTTGAATATTAGAAAATCCCACATCCCTGTGTTTTAACTATAACATTATTCACCTAGCACAACCATTATGGAATATAGTATCAATATAAATTTGTTGATTGACTTGTAAGACAATTTAGCCAAGAAGGCTCTATTAGTGTGTCTCCTATAACTATCATAATTATAATTTAGCTAGCATGAATATTGCATCGCTTCATTTACATGACATACAAGAGTATCATTAACATTAGCAAGGTTTATTTTATTACAAAGTGAAGGCATATCCCCTGAAATTTCACACCTGTGATGGAGTAACATGTATGATTGTTTTAATCTTTTGAGGTTATTATTGCTTGATTAATAAAGAGCATTACCATCTATCTCAAAGCCCCCTTTTCCCACTATAATTGTCACCATTTAGATTCACAAATGATATATACTTTTTATAATAATATTTTAATACTCTATTTCTAGTACTTTATAGATGATTCCATCATTTTCTTTGGTCAGCTTTATCCTTTTAGGCGTTAATTTGTATTTACACTTGATTTATAATCTTTCCTCAAATTTTTCTTTTATTTAAGTTGGTAATAGACTAGTAATGATGGTTAAATATAATTCCTTTTTTTTATGAATATAAGAAAAAAATAGATTTAAACTAAATTCATCCCAAGAAATTTGCCACACATATATATTTCATTGAATTAAAAACTCATAACATAATTGAGTTTCTTTAGATTTAGTAGAAATTAATTTATTATAGCCACCTATAATATTATTATCTTGGTTGCTTTGAAAATAATAATCATAACATGGATGATTTTGTACTACTATGTTATTATGTTTGTTCCTAAATTAACTATTAGAATCAATATTGTGCCTCTTGCTAGCACTATTAGCATGGTATACATCCACTCAAAAAGGGATGGATAATGAGGGTGACACTATTTTTACCTTAACTAATAGTAAATCATTATTTAATTTCTTAAGTTAAAAAAAAATTGATAGCCCTAATTAACTACAAATATAATTTTAATAATTATCCAACAATGACTTCTACTACGAAGGATATTATTGTCCCATCAACCAATTGTTAATGTTATTATGCAACTCCCTAGTTTACACCATCTTATTATTTTTTTCTCAATGAACCATTAATATTATTAATAATAATATTATCCTTACTAAATCGTGATTCATCCATAATAATATTATTACACTCTTCTACATGACATTGACAATTTTATGATAGTATTATTGTCTCATCAATTCTCTAGACATTTATGATGTTATAGTTATAAGGTTCACACTTGAACCTTTATCATTTAATCAGTAGTCAAGACATTAATAGAATTATTATTTATTGACAACTCAAACATTTAGAATGAGATCATGTTGATATTTAATTGCTAATTTTTTTTTTGAACAATATTATTATGAAGAAACCAATAGATAATCTTGAATCGATAATACATAGATGGTTATGGAACTTCAAATGTTCAAAATTATTATTTATATTTACTCTCAAATATTCATTGTTAATACCACTTGCATTTAACCAAGTAAATAATACTATTAATAAATCCTTAATTAGCTTCAATATAATGTTATAACATTATTATTATTATTAATCAAATAATATATTATTATTTTATCTTATACTATTATCACTCCCATTTTTTAAAATAATAATACTACCTCAATAATGATGATAATAGCATGAGATATCCAACACTAAAATTCATTGATAACATTGTGATTGTTTAATCTAATTTTTGGATCTTATTAAGGATAAATCCACATTAAAGACAATAATGATGCTGATTAATTTTTAACAACATATTATCACCATCTAATGAAATGAAATTGCTATTGTTAAATTGAAATATAAGGACAATAATAACACACATTTAATCTGTACAATTAATAGTATCATTTTCTATTTACACTCTTTAATCTGTACAAATAATTGTATCATTTTCTATTTAATAACTAAATATTCTATATGTTTTTTAATCAACATAATGGTTTTAAATTGCAAATAGGAATCCTCCCATGCAATATGGTTGCTGCTGTAGTTTTCATTTGTTGTTGCATATGTTGCAATTTTAATTGTTATTGTAGTCTCATACAATTAATAGTTGTTGCTCTAACTTTCATTTGCTGCTAGATATGCTGCAATTATAGTTGTTATTGTAGTCTTATTTGTTGTTGTATATGTTGCTAATATAATTGTTGTTTGCTGTTTTATTTGGTGCTGTAGTTAAATCCATCATTACCATTAAATTTACTAACCCAACCCATGCCATACTGTGATGCCCATACTGTAATGTAATGTTGATGTCCTTGCATTTGAATTGACAAGAAACAAAATTACAGCAACTTAGGTGCCTATATTTGCAACTACTTCAATCTGCTATCATTTGTGCTATTTATTTATGAACTCCCAGTATTAATGAGGATGGTGACTCCCGCAGACACTATCGCCCACAAGGTCAAAACCTAGGAAAAAATAATATATAAAAATAAACTATAGCTGTCTGCTTTTTACTTTCTCGAGCTGAGCAATCTCCCACCTACTAGTGAGGAATTAAATACTCTAATCACTAATTTCAAATAGCTATTGCAAACCTATTTTGGTCTTTTTACTTATTACAACACAGTTATTGCAAACTGAGTAAAACATACAAAGCAGCCCGTCAGACTAAGCAATCCCAATTGCTATGCCTGCCAGTGGATGCGTGGTCACAACTAACAAACTACAGTGGGGCCTGGGAATTCAACGAGCATTAAATAGAGTTAAATAGAGTGAAGTGATCAAGAGCAGCTAATACTTTAACCCATGAAAATCTTGTGCAATGGACTGTGATTAACTTGGGCCCAAAAATAAATCAAATAGCACCCTGATGTTTTACTATACTTTATGCTGCAATACCAATACTCAAAAGTGGCATTTGTAATATTCTTTCATGTATCTGTTGCGCAGTCATTCTCCTGGGCATGTATGCTTGATATAGAAATTTTATTTTTCTTTCTTGCATATTATGTGATGTATCCTGGGTATTTTGGATAGGCAATCAAATGTTTATTTTATTTTTATCAGAATTTAATTTTGCAGCCTCATAGTCTTAGAGTATGGATTATTTTATTATTATTATTATTATTATTATCATTTCTTCCTTTGATCAGATTAGTGGATATTCAACTCCCCGATCTTGCTAGAATTTTTTGTGTATTATATTCTTACAGCTGTGAGCACTGAAGAAAGAAAAGATTATTTTCAAGGATGGTTGTTGAATGGTACAAGGATACAAGTTATCCTCCATGGGTATTCCTTGATTTAGATTGCAACAAAATTTCATTCGACTGGTTTAAGAACTGTAACGACTTTTACTGATTCATGGGTCACGCTTCGGAGGATGTAGTGTCACCTATTCATTTTGCACAGTTCATAAATTACTCGATCCAATTTCTTAAAGAGACTTTAAACAAATATAGAGACCTAAAGAGATTTTAAATAAATATAGAGACTTAAGTTATTTAGTATTGAGTCCACGAGTAATATATTATAAGTAGAATTAACTGAAAATCTAAGAGAAAGGTACCAATATTTGCTTAAGCCTATGTTACCAGTCACAAGGATTTCTTAACCTTTTTCTGCAACTTAAAAATATTGCATCTGTATTGTTATATCTTTAGGAAGGAAGTTAGCACATTCTCTTAAGACTTTAACACCATTTGCAAAAACTCTCTTTTTATAATCATAGTCCTATTTTACCTTTCCATCTAAAACACTATAAAACATTTTCCTATACAACATGAGACCTATTATTTTCATATTGAACAAAACCAAGTTCTTTCATTTTACAAACTAGGTTCCAAGTACAACCCACAAGAAACAAACTCCAATATCCTTGCCCAAAAGTTTTGTAAGAAATGCATGCCAATGAATAAGGCTTAAATTTTGAGATTGCAACCAGATTTGAAGTTCATTCTTTGGAGACTTAATGCTTACACATTCACATTAAAACCAGATCATATTGATACAAAATTACCAATGGACAAAAAACACATCAATGGGACTTGCTCTCCACCCAACCGTAATGACGTCATGGAGCCTCGTGGACTCTAGCCATACCCCCAAGCAAGAAATTATTTTAGCTCCATGATGATCAATGGAGTATTTTCTCATTTTTACAAAGGTATAAAACTGACATAGCACCAATTTCATGCATCCAAGTTCTCTACTTTCTATTCCAACCATAATTCGTACACTATGTCATCTTCCTACAACCAATAACAAGGGTAAATGGAAAAAAGAAGAACTTATCTCTTTTCTTTTAGATGAAGGGACTAAATTCTTGCATCCATCTTTCCTCTCCACGCCAAGCCATCTTGATCACTATCTTTCCAAAGAGGTGGACTTCTCTCCTCTTCTCTCTCTTTATTTTTTATGCTACCATCTCCACTCAAGTTCTCCAAGAGGAGAAGTGAGTAACACCCCTACTCTTCCTTCCTCTCCAGGATATATAGGATCTTCCACTTGCAACTCTTGGGTGGGTAGGTGTGAAGTGTGCCTACCTCCATCAATGAGGGTCTTTCCTCATTAAAGAGGGGAACATGCACTTGGAGAACCCCTCAATATTTTCACCCCCACCCTCTCTTCAAAATTTGTCACTCCTCATTATGAAGACTTTTCAAGAGTCAAAACATATCCTTGGGGCCTTATTACTTGCCCACTTGACCCCTACCACAATGGTATAAACCCTAGGGGGTTTATTTTTACATCCCAAGGAAATTTCCCAACAACCCTCTTTAAAGGCCCATTTAAGGATACATCCGAAATTCAAACTTGGATAAGGGTTTCTAAACCTTAAACCCAACTTACATCTCACATGACACACAAATAAATACCCTCACTTGCCTTAAATAAATTATCTATTCTATACAACCCTCACAACCTTAGTCTTCCAATACATTAACTCTACTTATTTCTAGGCCCCAAATTGGGTCAATTTTATGCCCTCAAAAAGAAGTCTTTTGATTTTCTCTCGATGATTTTCCCTCCTCATGCTAACACCATTACCTTCCTGCACATTACCAACATGATCATAAGTAACAATTTTATATCACATTAATCTGTTAGCTAAATATTCTAAACCTTAACTACAAAATAATCCATTTAAAATTTCAGTTTGTATTCTACAGTATACAAGTGCATTCCACCTTCATGGTAGTGACAATAAAACATAATGTCAAAATAAAATGTAAGAATATTTCCCAAAGATCACCTTATTTATCATCCACATTGTATCAAATCATTGATTCAAGAAAATCATATAACAAATTGGGGTGGTATCTAGTACATACAAGGCGGGGTCTTACAATATGCAATGGAATAACATGCATCAATAAATCAAGGTATATTAAAACAAGGTTGTGCCTTCATTAGATTTAGCCATGTAGGCTTACAAATGAATTATCATCTCAACAATATATGTAAATTCAACTACTGTAATGCAAATTAAGGAAATGGAAAGATCATAAATGCATCCACAAAGAAACCATAACACAAAGATTTTCATGAGTGGAAAACCCTCTTAGAGATGAAAAACCACTCATAAAAGTGTCTCACTAGCTTAATGAAATGTTTCACCAGTAGAGTTTTACTGGCTACAAAGTCTCAATGGTTACAAGATGTCTCACGGACAATGATTATACTATCTCATTGACATGACCATTCATTACATATTTCTATATCACATGGAACATATTGAAGTTCTTTTACAAGTCACATAAATCTACAAGTAACATTTTCAAGTTTCACCAATGCATCATCCTTGCATATGAAATTAAGGTAATGACAACACTATCATGAATCGCTCCCAAGTATTTGCAAATAAGACAATTCTACTTTCAATGACCTTTCAAATATCACACAAGTACACTAACAAACATAACCAATCACGTAAAACTTCATGAAAGTAATCCTAGTCTTGCTAGAATGCACACATTCCTATGCAATTGTAACCAGAATGTTTACTTCTAACTCATTGATTCATGCAGAAAAGAGTTAAGAAGGTATAGCTCATGTATGTATGTGAATACATATATAAGCTAGTGAATATATGAGTATACATTCTTATAAAATTCATAACTCAATTTACTTTGCAAGAAAGATTTTAAAAATGAATTTACCATAAGTAGAATGCACTATATAAAAAGCCTTAAACTTTATACTATGGTTCAATAGCAACAAAAACTTATATAAATGTACATAACTTGTATTTAATGTCTATACTTCCAATTTATGGCTAATATGCAATGTATTATGCCAAGAAAGATTCTAATCAATGGTCAAAGTTTTGTATTAATGATTTATTGTTGAAGGGATTTTAAATATGATCTATAAAGGTTTGTTCGGATCCATAATTATGCCCTTGCAAGGTTATACATTCTTACCATCTACCAAAATCGGGTTGAAAAGATTCATAATATAACGTCGAAAGATCTTATTCCAATATACCCTCTATATATTATTTTATTATGAACATGATGTGACTTATAAAATGGTAAAAGTAGTAATCAACAGCAACATCAAAGTTCAATCATTTACACAATCAAGCATTCTTTCAAAAAATCACCTTATATTCCCAAGTTTGCTATTAGATTCAAGAAGGCAATTTCCACATCAAGTTTACATTTCACCATGGACTCATTTAAGTCATTCTTCTTCACAACAATGAATAAAAGCAAATAAATGCACCTGTGCTCCTTTCTACTTGCTTACAAAGTATCCAATATTTCCAATTTAAATGATTTAGTCTAACACAAAAATTAATCAAGTTAATGCATAAATATACCCATTTAAATAGAAATATTTGTTATTGCAAGTTAAATTTCAACATCTATTCTTTTCGAGTTTTGAATCTTACTCACACTTATTGTATTTGTATTCCTTTCTATATGTATATATATATAATAAACACTAGTAGAATTTGGAAAATAAATGACTACATGACTAAAAAATTTAGTCACATGACTAACACTAGTAGAATTTGGCAAATAAATGACTAATTTGGTCATTTATAAGTGACTAATCTGGTCATTGGGTAAAATCACAACTAAATGACTAAATAAATGACTAAATAATTAACTAAATTAATGACTAAATAAATAACTATTACTCTATTATTTTTTCTTTTGAATTTGATCATAATCCATAGAGCTTAAGCCCCCCTCATGGGACCCCTACCTAAGCGGACCATTTGACCATCTAGATTGCTTGATGCACCAAAAATACCTATTGCGTGGAAGGCATTGGCTCTCGGTGCAGTCTTAAGGCCTTCACATATTTTATAAAAAAAATTAACATTTACATTCTTTAACTTTTATTACTCATTATGTTAATGAATCATTAATGTTTTTAACTATGATTTGAAGCCAGTTTGATTTTCCTATTGTGTTAGCATGTCAAATGTATCAAAGAGCAATTGTGGTCAATTTCACTAATAAAATATGATTTAAACAATCCAATTGCATTTTGAGGGCTATCTTTCATTTCAAAACACAAATAAAGATGACTAAATAATTAGTCACACATAAAAATTAGACAATATGATATTAAAGTGGTTAATTAAAAAAAATTGAATTGAGGAAGTGTATTGTATTATAATATAATATAATAATAATAATATATTATATTACAATACAATATATTATAATAATAAATTATAATATAATATGATATTATATAATATATATTATTATATAATATTATATTGAATGCTAATATTATATAATAATATAATATAATATAATATAATATAAATATTATAATATAAATATTATATAAATATTATAATATAAATATAATATTATAATATAATATAAATATAATATTATAATATATTTAAAAGCGGGAGATTTAATTTTGAAATCAAAATCAAATAAAGTAAAGAAGCGGGAAAGTGGGCGATGGTATTTGATTTTTCTAATAAAAATATAAAAAGGTACCTATTTTCTTTAATACAATATGAAAAATAAACCATTGGGCCTAGGGTAATAAAAAACCCTAAATCAAAAAGAAACCGAGCCCTAATCTCATTTCATTTTTCACTTGTATTTTTGGAGAAGAAACTCATTCCATTTTTCACTTGTATTTTTGGAGAAGAAACTCATTCCATTTTTCACTTGTATTTTTGGAGAAAACTCAACACCGCCATGCCTGGGTAGGGTTTGAGAGTGGAATGGTGACTCATTATGTTGTTTCTAATGATTTTCCTATAAAAAAAAATCTTGTAGAGGTAAGTCTTTGGTTTTGAAACTGAAAAGTATTCTCCATTTTGAAGCATTTTATCAAGCTCACTTGGTCACGACTGAGTATTTTTCTGTTGTATTTCCTTTGCTTACCATTTGTTGATATCTCTCCTCTTTGTTTGACTGTCATTGGAGTATCTTTGAGGCTCATTTCGAAAGACTTTGGAGGGCGTCTCCTTTACAACAATTTTGTTTAAGTTTCATTATTCTTATCTCTTAAATTTATATGAGAATAGGCTCGATTCGAACTTAGTAGAGGCAATATGATAAAAACCCTTGTATGTCCCTGCACAAATCTTGATGGGTTACTTTCTTTCTATAGAAAATGTAAAACTTTGCACTCTCAACTTACTATTTTCATTATTTTGAGGGCTTTTTGTGTTCTAATGGCCGTGACCTTCATAGCATTCTGGATATTTTTCTTTATGTTCATTTTCTCTTCCTCATGGCTATGTGGTAGAGACCCAATACTCAATAAAACAAACTTTTGTATACTTGACATTTCCACAAAGGAAACTCCAAAAATTATATAAATGGCATGCCCTAAAATTCTTTCTTTATTTTTTTCTTTTATGCTCTTCATCCAAGTAAAGTGTCTAATTGTGAATGAGATGAATGATAGATTGGACAGGAGCAGCCAAAGTGTGTCTGAATTCCCTGAGAGCACCTTCATAACTGAGAGAATTATTATATTTATTGGAAATCTTAATTTTAATAAAGGGCCTTCATAACTGAGAGAATTATTATATTTATTGGAAATCTTGATTTTAATAGAGGGCTTTGTTTCAGCTTCTTTCCATTCCTGAAATCTCTGGCCTATTTTCATTCATTTTCAGATTTTGTTCTTGAAGTAGATTTTGTAAATAATCTAGGCTTGTATTCTTGAACCTATTCTATTCTCACAATGCTTTCAATAATTTCAAGCACATTCACAGCTTCATAGTGTATCTTTCATTCACTGCTGATAATATACATTTAAGTTTTTTTTGAAGTTTTTAGTTTTTCTTAAATAATTTTATTACTAGCTTAGTTTTTTTGAAGCAATCTTTCTTTTTTAGTTTTTCTTTTTCATTAGAAAAGAAAAAATAAAAAAGAAAGGTTGATTTCATATCTAAATTAGTAATTGTTAAATTAGAAATTAGAATTTAATTTAAATTTAGAATAATTTAAATTTAGAATAAAATTTAAATTTAGAATAAAATTGAAGTTTTTAGTTTTTCTTAAATAATTTTATTACTAGCTTAGTTTTTTTGAAGCAATCTTTTCTTTTAAGTTTTTCTTTTTCATTAGAAAAGAAAAACTAAAAAAGAAAGGTTGTTTTTATATCTAAATTAGTAATTGTTAAATTAGAAATTAGAATTTAATTTAAATTTAGAATGAAATTTCTTAAATAATTTTACTACTAGCTTAGTTTTTTTGAAGCAATCTTTCTTTTTTATTTTATTTTTTTCATTAGAAAAGAAAAACTAAAAAAGAAAGGTTGCTTTTATATCCAAATTAGTAATTGTTCAATTAGAAATTAGAATTTAATTTAAATTTAGAATGAAATTTCTTAAATAATTTTACTACTAGCTTAGTTTTTTTGAAGCAATCTTTCTTTTTTATTTTATTTTTTTCATTAGAAAAGAAAAACTAAAAAAGAAAGGTTGCTTTTATATCTAAATTAGTAATTGTTAAATTAGAAATTATAATTTAATTTAAATTTAGAATGAAATTTAATTTTTCAAGATATTGTGGTGATTTGATTTAAAGAATAATACAATAATTGAATCCAAAATCGAAAAAGTAAAGATTATTTCTTTCGCAAATACATTTCTTTTGCAATATCACTAATTCTATGCATTTTTTATTTATTAGACTTACTTTGATAATCTAGTAATATATTTAAGATATTACTTTGATATTTATTCTTTTGCAAATGCATTTCTTTTGCAATATCATTAATTCTATGCATTTTTATTTATTAGACTTACTCTAATGCTTATGGGTATTTGCATTTAAGATATTCATTGTTTACAGCTATTTAGTAATATGTTTATGGACAGTACATAGCAAGGAGATATTGCTCTGATAAACTAGTAATATTTAAGATATTACTCTGATATTAATTCTTTTGCAAATGAATTTCTTTTGTAATATTATTAATTCTATGCATTTTTATTTATTAGACTTACTCTAATGCTTATGGGTATATGCTTTTAAGATATTTGTTGTTTATGCTACCTAGTAATATGTTTATTTTTTGATTGTGGATAGGTACATAGCAAGGAGAAAATGCAAAACCAGTGCCTTACTAGATGCATTTACTATCCATCTCATGTGCAATAGTGGCATCACTGAAGACATACATTCACACCATTTAGTTTTAGTTTTTTTTCAATTTTAAAAGTATAATAAATCAACAGTTTGTATACTGCAAAAGATTTTGTATTCAAAACTCTATATATAGAGTTCTTTGTAACATATTTTATATACAGTTTGAATATATAGAGAATTATTTTCCAATGTTGTTTCAATCCCAAATTTGTTGAGGTTTTAATAACATAAGAGCTTTAAAGTTTTATATTATTCAATCACAACAAAATTTTCTCTTGGTTTGCAATTTCATAGACTAGTTATTGTAATAGCATTCTCCAAACATAAGAGTTTGCATACACATCTGAAAGCATTAGTTCATAAATGACTAAATAAATGATTAACATGACTAAATAAATGACTAAACCATGACTAAATAAATGACTATAATGACTACCATGACTAAATAAATGACCAGTTAATAATAATCAATGACTAAATTAATGACTAAATATATGAATAAATTAATGACTAAATATATGACTAAATAAATCACTACCATGACTAAATAAATGGCCAATTAACAACAATCAATGACTAAATTAACGACTAAATCAATGACCAAATCAATGACTAGATAAATGACTAAAATAGTTTAGTCACAAATTTGGTCGCGTTATAAATGACCGGCAATAAACTACTAATGGTCACGTGACCAAAATTAGTCATTTATATGCAATTTTTAGTAGTTTATTTAGTCATATATTGTTGTTTTTGTACTAGTGAAATAGATATACAAAAATTTACATTTGTAGTTGAAGTAACTTGTAATCTGTCATTTTTAAATGGTATGATATATATATTTAATCAAATATGTGTACAGATATATATATATAGACACTTTCAAGAAATCATATATACCGTGAAGCAATAAACATAGCTACAACCATGTAAATACTTTCTTTAAAATGCTACAAGTCATATAATTCATAGCATTATCCATGACCATGAATATGTATACACACACACACATATATTTATATATATAGTTTATCATTAAATTTCTAGTTCCAGCATGATTGGTAAACAACAATACATCTCAATACATTTAAATAACATATAATCACATCCAATATATATATATATATGCATTCATATTAAGCCTCACAGAATTTATATGCATACAACGATTTGGAATGGAGCAACCTTCGCATTTGAAACAAGTTGGAAAATTTATTTTAAATCAATTTAGGGGAGAGGGGCCTATAGTGGAGCGGGTTCCAATAGAGGGGACATAAATAGTACTTAGTGGGCCCCATAGTGGAGCACCTTAATATCCAATTGCAAAACACTTTTTATCCATAAAGTTTAAACTGACAAGATGCCACATTAGCGCACCAATAAAACATGACTTAGTGTACCACTATCGGTCTCACTTTTTTTTTTGGCCTTTTTGGATACCTCAACAAAAAGCATGTTGATGTGGCATTAATATTTGATGATGTGGCCCTAAAATAAAATATAGAAGCATGTGAGTTTCCAAATAAACTATTGTACAAAATTGGAGCTGATTTGAAATTTTCACATAGGATTTTGAGAAACGTGAAGTTAGGGTGCTCCACTATAGGCCCCTCTCCCCTAGAAGCCACAAGGCTGGTGCTTCCCATTGGGGAGGGCGCTGCCTATGGAGGGTGTTGCCTCCACAGTGCAGCCCTTGCCAATGGGGTGCAGCTATGGAAAGCCAAGCCTTTCCATTAAAATATATTTCTTCATCGCAACATTACAATAAAATATAGCGATTCCAATATGGGGTTTCAATTCAAATATCATTATATTTATATATAAATATTATATATATATATATATTTAAATATATAATATTAAAGTATGAAACAATAGTTTGGCTAAAAGAATAAACTGGAATCCCAATCCTATGCATAAAATATTCAATACATGGATTTATATATATATATATGAATGAGAAAGAATGTACAAATTTGTGTAGTCATAATGATGAATATCATACAGAAAATAGAGCATTTAAACACCAAACCCCCAAATACAATTCACATACACAATTGGTTTTCAAAGAAGAATTCTATCTTTTCACAATACAGTCCATTATTCATTCATTTTGTAATTTAAATGCATTGGAAAGGAGTTAAAAACCTAGAAATTGCTTTTAGTTTGAATTTTCCTTCCTAATGCTTTTCTTTTTCTCATTCTTTCCTGAAGTTGCTTTCTGTAGAATTTTCTTCTTCTTATTTCTCCTATATTTCCTTCTTCTTTCCACCATTTTTTTAGCCTATTATACTCGAGAAAACTTCTACACGACACCCAATTTTAGTTATTGTTCTTGCAGAGCAATAAAGATAAAAAAACTTATATTGTGTTTTTGTTATTGATTTTCCTCTTTTAAATATTTCTTTTAGTTTTCCAGTAACTAATCTTGAAAATAATAATAATAAATAAATAAATTATTTCCATGCACGGTATTTATCCTTGATAATTAATAATAAGGAAAATCTATTTTAGTTGCAAACTAAGTACTTAACCTCAGTAAATAGTTAGGAAATACCAATTTTAAATTTCAAAAGAAATAGTTATCCTAAATAAATAACAAAGAAATAACTTTTTAATTACAAATTAAATATTCATAAATAAATAAAAAATTAACATTCAATTGCAATTAAAATAATTATTCTAAATAACAAGCATTATCATTTATCTATAATTAAATTATAATTAATCCTTTTGTTTCATTGCACTTTTATTCTCCTACAAATTAATTTAATTAACCATTCAAAAGTACGAGCAATATAATCATTCACTAAATTAAATACTAATGCATCAAAATAGTATTATTGAATTATAAATTACTTATTGAAAATAGGGATCATGACATTCGTTTGTCCATTAGTCATGGATGGTGTGCAAAACTAAACTTCAAATCAATCTTCAACTTCTTCCACAATGTCCTCCAAAAATACCCAACAAACTTGGTATCTCAATTTGAAACTTTGCTCTTATGTAGACCATGTAGTCTCACCACCTCTTTGAAAAATAACTCAACAACATGAATAGCATCACTAGTCTTATGACATAGAATGAAGTGTGTCATCTTCAAAAATATATCCACCACCATAAATATGGAATCATGCCTTCTCTTTGTCCTCTACAATCCAAGAATATTTAATCCATACTAATGTCCTCCCATGGCCTCTCAAGTACAGGTAATGGTTGATACAATCTAGTATTCTGACTTGCCCCTTTCACCATTTGACATACTCTACAACTTTGCACAAACTTCTTCGCATCTTACTATAATTGTGGCCAATAGTAACACTCACCAATAATAGCAATGGTCTTATCTCGACCAAAGTGTCCAACTAATTCTCCATTGTCTTTCTCCTTGATCAGGTTCTCCCTCATGGAACTCCTTGGAATGCACAACTGATTTCCTTGAAACAACATACCATCTTGGATTGTAAAATCCAACCATCACATCCTATCCAAAGTAATAGGCTCCATGCAAGCTCTCCAAGCCTTTAAAAAATTAGGATCCTTAGGATATAAGCTCTTGAGTTCATTAAATCCAACAACTTCAATTTGCATTTATGCTAACAAATTTTTCCTCCTACTTAAGGCATTTGCAACTCTATTAGATCTTCCACTCCTATGCTTCAAAATAAATGTATAACTTTGCAAAAATTCAACCCCTTTCAAATTTTTTTTATTCAACTTCTTTTGACTATTCAAATATTGTAAAGTTTGATGATCAATAAATAAAACAAACTCTTTTGGAAATAAATAGTGTCTCTATTTCTTCAAAGTTAGAACTATAGCATAAAACTCCTAATCATAAACAAAATACTTATTCTTTGCATCATTCAAATTTTCACTAAAATAGGCAACGGGTTTACCTTCTTGACTCAAAACAGCTCCAATGGCATTGCCACTAGCATCACAATCTATCTAAAATTCCTTGTTGAAATCTGGAAGTGACAAAATGGGTTTCTCTATAACTTTCCTCTTCAACATATCAAAACTTTTTGTTTCTCCTTTAGTCCACTTAAACTCTTTTCTATCCCCTCTCATTTTTTCAGTTATAGGTGCACAAATACTACTTAAACCTTTGATAAAATTCTATAAAATCTAGCCAAACCATGAAAAGATGTCACCTCAATAAAACTCCTTGATGTAGGCCATTCAATGATAGCTTTTACCTTCTTTGGGTCCATCTTAATACCTTTTGCTGAGACAACAAATCCCAAGTATACCAACCCTCTTTTCACAAAGTTGTACTTCAAATTGATCGACTTCTCCAGTCTTAGCTTTTCAAAAACTTTTTTGATATGCATCAAATGCTCCTCCAATGTCTTGCTAAAAATTAAAATTTCATCCAAATAAACAATGACAAATTTACCCAAAAACTCTTTTAGTACCTCGTTCATGAGCCGCATGAAGGTGCTCAGTGCATTGGTTAGCCCAAAGGGCATGACTAGCACTCGTACAAGACCTCTTTGGTCTTGAAGGTTGTCTTCCCTTCATCTCCTTCTATAATCTAAATCTGGTGATAACCACTCTTCAAATCTATCTTTGTGAAGTACTCAGCTCCACTCAAACAATCCATGATGTCATCCATCCTTGGCAAGGGAAATCTATACTTGATGGTGATCTTGTTGATGGTTCTAGAATCTGTACACATTCATCATTCCCCATCCTTCTTTGGTGCTAGTACTGTAGGTACTACACATGGGCTCAAACTCTCTCTAATCAATCCCTTTCACAACAACTCTTATACTTGTCTATTCTACTCTTCACTCTCTGTTGGAATCATATGTTGAGCTACCTTATTCAACAAACTAACTCCAAGAATCAGGTCCATCTAGTGACCAATCTTCCTTATTAGAGGAAAACCTTCATGTACATTATCAGGAAAAATACTTTGAAACTCATTCAACAAATCTAAAACCTCTACAAGTACCCCATTAGTATCTTCTTTATCAACTCTAGGGATCAATGTGAAACACATATGCTCGTGTCTCATACCTTCTAGGAACTTTCTTCCATCAACCAAAAAAATCCTTTCATTATTGCATACCTTTTCTTTTGCCTCCTTTAGGAGTTTCAACTTATGAAGAATGCCATCCTTTGTCAAGGAATAGGCGTTGGCATGTCCATCATGCATCGCTCGCCGATCAAACTTCCACGGTCTTCCTAACAACTTGTGAAAAACATCCATAGGTATAATATTACACAAAACCTCATCCTGATAGTTACCAATCTTAAACTTTACCAAACATTGCTCATTAACCAAAGCCCTATGGTCCTTTTGCAACCATGTGATTCAATATGCATTTGGATGCCTTATCCTCTCCAACTACAACTTAGTAACCATTTCCTCTGAAACAAGATTATCAGTGCTACCTCCATTAATGATAAAATTAAAAACTTTACCTTCGCACTTACATTGAGTGCAAAACAGGTTCTTTCTTTGATTTGTTTCCTTCTCCTTATTCAACAAGGCTCTCCTGACAACAAAGGCCTCTCCTCTTTCAGCGTCTTCAAAATGTGAAGACTGGACATCTTCATCTACATGTGCAACTCGTCAATTCATTTAGGTCTTCTATTTTTCCTCCCTTGAAGTTGAGGACACCTGTAGGTTCTATCCCCTTCTTTGTATTAAAAACAGGTTCCACGGAAGCCTCCTCTTCCCGTTCCTCATCTAGATCTTCCTCTTCCTCTTTGGTCTCCATTATTTTGATCTCGAGGATGGTAGGTATTATATCCCTTCTAGTTTTGACTGCTATTGGATCCTTCAATCTTCTTTTGATCTTTGCTTCGACCTCCATATGATCATCCACTAGCCTTTCCACCACGACCTCCACCCCTTTTCTTACATTCAAAACTTCTATTCATATTTTCTTCTACCTTCAAAGAAAATTGATATGCATCTTCAATGGTATACATCCTTACCAAACTCAAATCCTCTTGGATGCTTGGTTTCAACCCATTAATGTAACGTGTAAATTTCTCCTTGTTGGCCTCAGAATGGCCTATTCTGATTAGGACTCAGTAGAATTCTTTTGTATCCTCCTTAACAAATTTTCCCGCTTGTTTCAACCCTTGCATCTTCTTCAATAAATATAGCTCATAGTCCATAGGAAAGAACTGCCTCTTCAATTTTTCCACCATCTGATCTCATCTGGTTATATTTTCTTTACCTCTCTGATTTCTCTCCAACTGGACTTCTTTCCACCATATGGTTGTTGGAGTGAAAACAACACTAAGAGGGGGGGATGAATCAATGTCTTAGCATATTTTACCATTTTTCAAAAATTAAACCATAGTACACATTTCTTCTCAATATTTCAATGATAAGTACATTCATGAGTTGAATGCAATCATTCATAAACTGAAATGAGAAATATAAAAACAAAACAATAAACAATACAACATTATCTCAGTAAAGCAGTGACACCACAAATGAATGATGAGACACAAGATTTGTTGAGTGAAAAACCCTCCTGAGGTAGAAAAACCACTCCTAAACTGCTTCCTTTCAGGCTCTTATTTGAAAAACCACTGTTAACAATGCCTTATAGGCTAATTTCTGAGCACCAATCCCTCATTTTGAAACACCAATTTCAAGGACCACCAACCCCTTTTTCAGATTACAAAATTACAAATAATACAGAGGATTTCTCTGTTTTCCAGATAAGCTCATAGAACCCCTCACACCCTTAATCCATCTAATACCTTAAAGATTCAAAAAAATGAATCCCTAAAATATTACATAAATTAAGGTTTTTATAATTACACTATGCATCATATTTTCAAGCTTTTATTACAGAGCCTTTTTCAACTTTTTCTTGTTTTGATACAACAAGTTACACTTTCACAAAAATCACATCAACCAACTCACAGTGATGAAAAACATTGTATTTATATGAATACAAAGATATAGATCTGCTAAAGATAAGTCTTCACAGATGTCGTTTTCAAAAGAAACTTTTACCCAACTGGTTGTTGGAACCGTTTTGTTTCAGGATCCCTCAATGTAATGACAATTGGATTGAGAATAGAGTATCATTCCAACACAAAACATATTCAATCACCAAGATCTAAACAATGCCCAAAAGGATAGACGTTTTCATAACACAATGATCACAGGACTAGATCAAACAAACAACTTTTGCAGTTACTTATAATGGAGAAGAAACATAAATGAAATGTATGATATCCTGTCTAAACCCACCAAATCTTTTCCATCATTTGAGCAGAATGAAACAAAAACTGCCATATAGTCATTTTCCAAAATGAAATAGATAATACCTGTTCATGTTGCATAGAAATCAAAAAGATACCAGATTGATTCAATGCCAACCATTGCAACTCACATTCGTAACCCCGTCAACTTCAATCAAGCTTCCAACCAAAGAGTAACTGAAAAAACAAGTAACCAACCACGATTTATAGTGAGCTTTTGTCTTTAGAGTTGCAACAAGTAATCAACATTTAAACACTGAGATTTTCTCCCTGACAATGTCGTTACAGCCAGCTAAAACATTGAGAATTATTAGTTACAAAGAATCCATGGCGGCGGTTAGGGTTCCAAACCCTATTCACAATAAAAATGCAAAATCATTTTTCCCTATTCTTTCACCAAGTCATTCGATGACTTTTCAATATCATAATGAAATTTCAAGTCTGCAATGAAATAGGTAAAACATCATAATGAATTTAGAATCTATTGTCTTATACCATTTACCACAAATTCTGACATTATGATTGCCTCCACATTTTTGTCAAAGTTGTCGCTGCCAAAGGTTATTTCCAAATACCTTTACTCAAAGTTAAAAGCAAAGTAATCGATACATTTTAAACATCTAATAGACATTGTGCCATGTTCAAGATTTCAAAATGTTGACTATCACCACAAATGAAAGCTTAGGGAAACCCGATAGGGTTTGATTCTATTTAGATGCCGACCCAAAAATATTAACATGCCCGATGATAAATCAATATCGTATGCAAAAAGAAAAAGGCCTCGAATAATAAAGATAAGTATTTGCCTTTGGATGCCGACCATGAAGTCTAGGCTTGAGCATTGGAGACTCCAAGTATAATGTTAAAATTATATGCCATGTGTGCCAATAAATGACATCAAAGAGGTGAGATACAAGAACCAAAGTGTATACTATGCCACCAAATAAAATGTGAGAACAAGATGGATTTAGAAGCATGAAAGCAGTGATGTCTCTAACCATACTGCCTGAGACGGAGTAAGTGCTTGATAAAGCAATGTAAATAAGCAATGAACCAAAGAAATGTGCCATGTTTATCAATAATAAGACATACCAACTGAAACAATATTGCCATAGACATTACCATCATCTGTACCTACCTTGAAGTAATATACCTGAGCATGTGAAGGTGACAATTTCATTAATTCTGAAGCTAAAGAAAACCCTGACACCATGAATACCATCTGAATAACCTGAGCCAAACCTTATCAACACTATTAGTCTGATATAATCATAATCATTTGCAAAAGAATAGCATTCATAACACTGAACTAGAATTCTCATGAGAATCAACATGAACCTGAATCATAATGATTAACCATCTGTAATAGCCAAGAGTAATCAAATATGTATCATGTCAAAGCATAAAGATCCTGATAGACCAAATCTGAAACTATCAGACCATGAGAACCAAGAAAGTGATTTTGTCATCAAGGACAAACCATGAACACAACTGAGATCCAACAAACTCCCCCGTTGTCCTTGATGGAAAAACACAAATGACTCTCCCCCTTTTTGACTCAATGAAAAAGGATAAAAGAGAATAATGTACAATGCCATGAAACACAACTGAGAATCCAACCAAATAGCCAACCAAATACCATGAGAATCAGCTGCAAATAGAGTAATAGTGCAGCGAACATAATTGCAAGAGAGTTGTAAGTGAATAAAGATTGAAACATGCTCCCCCTAAGCCAATGCTAGCTAAATCAGAGAAGTAAAGATTGAGAGATAACTCCCAATTGAAGTCTCAACCTCTCAAATAGTTCTTTAGCTAAGGGCTTAGTAAAAATGCCAGCCACCTATTCTTGTGAGGTAACAAATTGTAAAGAAACCTCATTAGCCAGTACTTTTTCTCGAAGAAAGTGAAACTTGATAGCAATGTGTTTAGTGTGAGAGTGCATAACAAGATTTTTGGAGATATTAATCGCACTAGAGTTATCACATAGAATAGAAACAGGTTTAGGAACTTCAATACCCATATCAGATAGAGTTTGAGCCATCCAAAGTACTTGAGTACAACACAAAGTGGCAGCAATGTACTCTTCCTCAGCAGTGGAAAGAGAAATAGATTCTTGTTTCTTGTTGTGCCATGCCACTAAACGATCACCAAGAAAGAATGCAACACCGCTGGTGCTTTTCCTATCATCCAAACAACCAGCCCAATCAACATCAATATATGCAATAAAGTAAAATCATTGCTTCTAGGATACCAAAGACCATAATCAAGAGTGCCCTGAACATATTTAAAGATCCTTTTGACAACAGTAACATGAGATTCCTTAGGTGATGCTTGAAATCGAGCAACCATGCAAACTGCCTACATTATGTCAAGTCTAGAAGCAGTTAAATATAACAAACTGCCAATCATTGATCTATATTCAGTGTGATTTACATCAGGAGAATCATCAACCTTAGAAAGTTTGCAGCCTGTAACCATTGGAGTGCTAACTAGATGACATTCATCCATTTGATATTTCTTAAGAATTTCTCTAGCATACTTGGTTTGAGAGAGAAATATACCATTTTCAAGTTGAGAAATTTGAAGACCCAAAAAGAAAGTTAATTCTCCCAAAATTGACATTTCAAATTAAAATTCCATAATTTGAGAGAATTTTTTACTCAAAGCAACATTATTGCAGCCAAAGATAGTATCATCTACATAAATTTCAACAGCCAGTATATCCGAACCTTCAGATTTAACATAAAGATTGTTGTCAACACCTCCTCTAATAAATCCATTAGAGATCAGATGATTATCCATCCTAGAGTACCATGCTCTAGGTGCTTGTTTTAGGCCATAGAGGGCCTTTTTCAACCTGTAAATGTGATTAGGCTTGTCTTTGCAAATAAAACCTCCAGGTTGTTCTATATATACTTCATCTAAATAACCATTCAGAAAAGCAGTTTTGACATCCATTTGATAAACAGTGAAGTTCTTGAAAACATAATAAGCTAAGAATATTCTAATAGATTCAAGTCTAGCAACAGGTGCAAAAGTTTCACCAAAATCAATACCTTCTTGTTAAGCATAGCCTTTGCAGACAAACCTTGCCTTGTTGCGAACAACATTGCCATTTTCATCAAGCTTATTTCTGTAAATCCATTTGCCACCAATGATATTCTTGTCATTTGGTCTTGGGACTAACTCCCAAGTCTGATTTTTCTCAATTTGATCAATTTCTTCCTGCATAGCATTTAGCCAACATTCATCAGTGACAACTTCAATATAATTTTTTGGCTCAAACTATGTAACTAAACATAAAGCAATAAGCTCAGCTATATGAGCTTTTTCATCAGATTCAACAATCTTTCTTCTTGTATGAACTCCTGCATGTTTATCCCCAATAATCTGATCTTTACGATGGTATCTAGCAAGAGATTTTGAAGGAGTTTTTGACACACACTTTTCAGGACTTGTTTCTTCAATTTTAGGACTTTTTGATTCATCATTAGGCTTTGCTATTCCAAATCCTTCTGAAATTATTTCATGTTCAAATTCTTCTACCTCATCATCCTACATAGGTTCATCATCTAAATGTGGTCTTTCATCAACTTTTACATTAACTACTTCAACAATCTTATTAATCCTTTTGTTAAGACATTTATACGCTTTACTATGAGTTGAGTATCCCAAAAGGATACCCTCATCACACTTTGATTGAAAGCTGCCAAGATGATCATCATCTTTCCTAATAAAACACTTGCTTCCAAAAATTCTAAAATGCTTCACAGAAGTTATTTTTCCATACCACAATTCATAGGGGGTGTATTTAGATTTCACCCTAAGTTGCACTCTATTCAAGGTGTATACAGCTGTATGAACAACTTCTTTTCAATACATATCAGGCAGCTTAGCCTCATCTAGCATTGTTCTAGCCATTTCTTTTACTATTTTGTTTTGCGTTCAACTACCCCATTTTGTTGAGGTGTTCTAGTGGCAGCATACTGCCTCTTAATACCATGTTGTTCACAGTAATCAATAAAATCCTGATAGGTGAACTCACCTCCTTTGTCAGATCTTAGGAATTTGAGTTTCAGATCTGATTCTTTTTCAACCATTTTATGAAAGATTTTGAACCTTTCAAAGGCTTCTGATTTGTGTTTAAGAAATGTGACCCAAACCATTCTAGTATAATCATCCACAAATAGCATAAAGTACTTTTCACTATTAATAGACCTTGTTCTAGTTGGTCCACACAAGTTTGTATGCACTAGCTGCAAAGGTTTTGATGGAGAATTTTCTTTTGTTTTGAAACTAACTCTAGTTTGTTTACCACTTAAACATTCTTTGCACACAGAATTTTCTGGTTTGTTAAGGACTGGTAAACCTCTAACATTTTTATTTTTACTGATTCTAACCAGATTTTCAAAATTTATGTGTCCTAATCTTTTATGCCATAACCAACTTTCTTCAACTTGGCCCATTAGACACATACCTTGATTACAGTCATTACCTGATGTGTCAAGAAGATTGTAAACATTTCCTTTAGTCCTTCTTCCAGCTGCAACAAGCTTTCCAAGCTTGTTTTTAATCTCACATCCTTGTGAAGTGAACATAACATGATAACCACTATCACAAATTTGACTAACACTTAGAAGATTGTGTTTTAGACCTTCCACATAGTACACATTGTAGATAGGAGTGTCCTCATTCAGAAGAAGTGAAACTCTATCTTTAATTTGTATACCAGAATTATCACCAAACTTCACATATCCACCTACATAATCTTCAAGTTTTATGAATTTATCCTTGTCACCAGTCATGTGGTTAGAACAACCACTGTCCAGGACCCATAAGTCCTTTTTCTTGGAATGAAAAGCAATTTGGACTAACATATTTTGCTCTATGTTTTTGATATTCTTAGGTTTCCAAACCTTTTTGGTTTTCTGTTGTTTATTTTGTAGATCAGCTTTGCATTGCTTGACAGAGTGCCCCAAAGTATTGCATTTAAAGCATCTGACCTGTTTAACAAAACCAAAGTATTGCTTATGACCAAACCTAGGTATTTTATGATTCATAAGCTTGCAAGAGCTCACTTTATGGCCAAATTTGTTGTAGAAAAAGCAATACCCATAAAAGAAAGGGTTGAAATTGTATGATGTTGGGTTATTCCTAGCAGGATGAACATGATTCTTATCAGAATCAGGGTGATTTGATCCAGAACTTTTGTTTACAGTAGCATCTTTTTGCTTTGCATCATTATTAGAACATTCACCCTTCTCAAACCCAATACCAATTTTATCCTTGTTCAATTTCTGCTTGCTAAGCATATCATTCAGTTTTAAAGTACTTTCATACTTTTCAATGGTCTTCCTAAGATCAACAATTTCATGTTCAAGTCTTTGAATTTCTTGGTCTTTATGACTTATACCAACACAAAGACAATCCTCAACTCTCTTGGCTTCTTCAAGCTGAGTCTTCAAAGAGACTATTTCTTGATTTGAAGTTTGTTCTTGAGCAAGAGCTTGAGCAAAATTTTGTTCTTGAGCAAGAATTTTCTTTTCGAGTTTTCTAATCTCTTTTAAAGCACATTTCAGTTCACCTTCTAGATCTACTTCACCTTATTCAATATCATTGTTGTTTGTATCTTCTTGTTGAGTGATTTCAGCCATGAATAATGTTTCATCTTCTTCTACAGATGAATCTTCAGATTCAGTGTTTGTTTCATCTTTACTAAATAAACTCTTCTTCTTTTTAAAGTTGAATTTTTGTTTGGGTTTATAGGCCTTCTTCTTAGGTTGTTTTTCAGATTTCTCATTGTCACTATTTTGATCACCATAGGGGAACTTTGTAGCAAAGTGGCCTATTTTACCACAGTTAAAACACTTAAAGGGAAGTTTTCCCTTATATTTTCTAGATCGCTTTTTAAGTTTTCTAACAAAATGGGATTCTTTAGAATTAGGAAATTCTTACTCACTAACCTCAACTTTTTCTTTCTTTTCAATGTTAAAGGAAGTTTCTTTTCTTGTTGATTGTTTTTGCTTGTTCTCATTTCATAGGCAGTAATAATTCCCTGCAAACTATCTAAGGTAAGCTTATCAAAATGTTTCTTTTCTTCAAGGGTTGAAACCTTATATTCAAATTTAGTCAGTAAGGTTCTAATGACCTTTGTAACCACATCAAACTCTTTTACATCTTCTCCTAATCCTTCCATAGCATTGACAACTTCATCTATTCTTAGGAAGTATTCAGCCACTTTTTCATCATCCTTCATTCTCATTTCCTCAAACTAATGTTTGAGAGTAATGATTTTTGACAGTTTGACTTTCTCATTTCCTTGATATATGGTTTCAAGTTTTTTCCCAGATTTCTTAAGCAGATTTGCAATGCATGACTTTAATAAACACATCTTTAGTTAAACCACATAAGATGGCATGCTTAGCTCTAGCATTAGTTTCATACCTCTTTTTCTTAGCAGCATTTGTGGGTATTGTGGCTGGTATAGTGTACCCATTTAACACAATGCTCCAAACATCAAGATCAATTGAAACCATATATGCTTCCATTTTGATTTTCCAGAACACATAATTCGTTCCATCAAATAGCAGAGCTCTAGTTACAAAAGTACCTTCTTGAGCATGTGACATTTTAAACAGACTCTAAGACCAGAATCAATCCTAGGTGGTTTAGACCTATCTGAGGACCCTACACTCTGATACCAATTGTTGGAGTGAAAATGACACTGAGAGGGGGGTGAATCAATGTCTTAGAATATTTTACCATTTTTCAAAAATTAAACCATAATACACATTTGTTCTCAATATTTCAATGATAAGTACATTCATGAGTTGAATGCAATCATTCATAAACTGAAATGAGAAATATAAAAACAAAACAATAAACAATACAACATTATCTCAGTAAAGCAGTGACACCACAAATGAACGATGAGACACATGATTTGTCGAGTGGAAAACCCTCCTAGGGTAGAAAAACCACTCCTAAAATGTTGCCTTTCAGGCTCTTATTTGAAAAACCACTGTTAACAATGCCTCATAGGCTAATTTCTGAGCACCAACTCAAGGAGCACCAACCCCTCATTTTGAAACACCAATTTCAAGGACCACCAACCCCTTTTTCAGATTACAGAATTACAAATAATACAGAGGATTTCTCTGTTTTCCAGATAAGCTCATAGAACCCCTCACACCCTTAATCCATCTAATACCTTAAAGATTCAAAACAATGAATCCCTAAAATATTACATAAATTAAGGTTTTTATAATTACACTCTGCATCATATTTTCAAGCTTTTATTACAGAGCCTTTTTCAACTTTTTCTTGTTTTGATACAACAAGTTACACTTTTACAAAATCACATCAGCCAACTCACAGTGATGAAAAACATTGTATTTATATGAATACAAAGATATAGATCTACTAAAGATAAGTCTTCATAGATGTCGTTTTCAAAAGAAACTTTTACCCAACTGGTTGTTGGAATCGTTTTGTTTCAGGATCCCTGAATGTAATGACAGTTGGACTGAGAATAGAGTATCATTCCAACACAAAACGTATCCAATCGCCAAGATCTGAACAATTCCCAAAAGGATAGCCATTTTCATAACACAATGATCACAGGACTAGATCAAACAAACAACTTTTGCAGTTACTTATAATGGAGAAGAAATAGAAATGAAATGTATGATATCCTGTCTAAACCCACCAAATCTTTTCCATCATTTGAGTAGAATGAAACAAAAACTACCATATAGCTATTTTCCAAAATGAAATAGATAATACCTATTCATGCTGCATAGAAATAAAAAAGATACCAGATTGATTCAATGCCAAGCATTGCAGCTCAGATTCGTAACTCCATCAACTTCAGTCGACCTTCCAGCCAAAGAGTAACGGAAAAAACAAGTAACCAACCAGGATTTACAGTGAGCTTTTGTCTTTAGAGTTGCAGCAAGTAATCAACATTTAAACACTGAGATTTTATCCCTGACAATGCCATTACAACCAGCTAAAACACTAAGAATTATCAGTTACAAAGAATCCATGGCGGCGGTTAGGATTCCAAACCCTATTCACAATAAAAATGCAAAATCATTTTTCCCTATTCTTTCACCAAGTCATTCGATGACTTTTCAATATCATAATGAAATTTCAAGTCTGCAATGAAATAGGTAAAACATCATAATGAATTTAGAATCTGCTATCTTATACCATTTACCACAAATGTCGACATTATGATTGCCTCCACATTTTTGTCAAAGTTGTCGCTGCCAAAGGTTATTTCCAAATACCTTTACTCAAAGTTAAAAGCAAAGTAATCGATACATTTTAAACATCTAATAGACATTGTGCCATGTTCAAGATTTCAAAATGTCGACTATCACCACAAATGAAAGCTTAGGGAAACCCGATAGGGTTTGATTCTATTTAGATGCCAACCCAAAAATATTAACATGCCCGATGATAAATCAATATCATATGCAAAATAAAAAGGCCTCGAATAATAAAGATAAGTATTTTCCTTTGGATGTCGGCCATGAAGTCTACGCTTGAGCATTGGAGACTCCAAGTATAATGTTAAAATTATATGCCATGTGTGCCAATAAATGACATCAAAGAGGTGAGATACAAGAACCAAAGTGTATACTATGCCACCAAATAAAATGTGAGAACAAGATGGCTTTAGAAGCATGAAAGCAGTGATGTCTCTAACCATACTGCCTGAGACAGAGTAAGTGCTTGATAAAGCAATGTAAATAAGCAATGAACCAAAGAAATGTGCCATGTTTATCAACAATAAGACATACCAACTAAAACCATATTGCCATAGAAATTACCATCATCTATACCTGCCTTGAAGTAATATACCTTAGCATGTGAAGGTGACAATTTCATTAATTCTGAAGCTAAAGAAAACCCTGACACCATGAATACCATCTAAATAACCTGAGCCAAACCTTATCAACACTGTTAGTCCGATATAATCATAATCATTTGCAAAAGAATATCATTCATTACATTGAACCAAAATTCTCATGAGAATCAACATGAACCTGAATCATAATGATTAACCATCTATAATAGCCAAGAGTAATCAAATATGTATCATGTCAAAGCATAAAGATCCTGATAGACCAAATCTAAAACTGTCAGACCATGAGAACCAAGAAAGTGATTTTGTCATCAAGGACAAACCATGAACACAACTGAGATCCAACAATGGTAGCATGGCCTTTCAGCTTTCCCTTTGAAAATTTGACCCTCTTTGGATCTTCTATTTCCTCATACTAAAAATACTCTTTCATGTCATTGACCCAATCGATCAACTCCTTTGGATTTAGGTTTCTAAAAAAATAGAGGCTTTTATCTTCAACCTCTTTTCAATCTTGGAAATGGCCCTAAGCAATCTGACTACTCTAGGATCTATTACATCTTGTGCTTCTTCTTCGAACAACTCTTCATTTTCAACCTCATCTTCACTTTCATCTCTTCTTCTGACATCGACTCCTCTACGTGGCTCCTATTGTATATGACTAGAGACAAGATTACTTTTGTTAAAATTAAAAAATATGGAGGACTTGTTAGATTTGGAGATGATTCAGGTGCTAAAATATGTGGAATAGGTTCAATCAGTTTTGATGGCAAGCATAATACTGATGATGTTTACTATGTCAAAGGTTTAAGGAATAACCTTTTGATTGTTGAAAAAATGTGTAGCAAAGGATATAATCTTATGTTTCAGGATGATGGATGTGAAATCAAAAAAGGGTCTAAAACTGTCATTTTTGTTGGAAAAAAGGATAGATCAAAATTTTTATCAGCTTAAGGGTGTTCATGGTCACTGTTTTATAACTCAAATTAATGAAAGTTGGTTATGGCACAGGATGGTGTGTCACATCAATTTTTATAACTTGGTTAGAATCATTTAAGTACAAGCAGTAAGAGATTTTACAAGAATTACAAAGCCTATCAATGTTATCTACAAAGAGTGTCAGATTGGAAAGCAAACAAGAAGTTTCAAGGGTAAAGAACAATCTACTGGATTCTTGGAATTGGTGCATACAAACCTTTGTGGTCCTACAAGAGTGATAAGTCTTCCAAGTGAAAAGTATTTCATGCTTTTGATTGATGATTATTCTAGAATGACATGGGTTACTTTTCTTAGAGAAAAATCTGAAGCCCTAGATAGATTCAAAGCATTTAAAGTTATGGTTGAGAAAAAAATGGATTGTTCAAAAAGCCGCAAGGACTATGATGAAAAAATATAATCTACCAAAAGTATACTGGAGAGAAGAAATTCATATTGATGTTTAAATACTTAAAAGAGTTCAAGAAAAGGAAAACAACACAAAGACTCCCTATGAGTTGTGGTATGGAAGTATCCCTACTGTCAAGTATTTTAGAGTGTTTTGAAGCAAATGCTATATCAGGAGAGATGATGAAAACTTAGGAAAGTTTGATGCAAGGTTTGATGAAGGAATCTTCCTTATATATTCTATTAAAAGCAAAGCTTAGAGATGCTACAATAAAAGATTCATAAATATTGTTAAGAGTGCAAGTGTCAAAGTTGATGAAGATCTATAGAATTCAGTGGTGATAGATGGATATGAATCATATAAACCTTCTTGTAGAGAAGAAAAAGAAAAAGCTAAGGAACATGAAGTGCAGGATGAAGAGGAAGAAGCTCTAAAAAAGACCCGTAATGAAGAGAAATCATTCTAAAGAATAGACCATTGAAGACAAAAGAAAAGGAGTTTTGACATGAAGAAGAGCTGCCGAAGAAGAGGAAATTTTTTGTTTACTTTCTAAATTTGAACCTAAAACAATGATTGAGGCATGTAAAGATGAAAATTGGTTGAAAGAAATGGAAGAACTTATGCAAATTGAGAAGAATCAAACTTGGGAACTTGTCCCAAGACTAGCAAACAAAAACATAATTGGATCTAAGTGGATATTTAGAAACAAACTGAATGAGAATGGAGAAGCGGTAAGAAACAAGGCAAGGCTTATGTGTAAGGGTTACTCACAAGTTGAAAGAATGGACTTTGAGGAGACATTTGCTTTGGTGGATAGAATGGAAGCAATCAGGATGTTTTTAGCTTTTGCAGCACATAAGGATTACAAAGTTTATCAGATGGATGTGAAGTCTACTTTCTTGAATGGAGAGTTGGAAGAAGTTTACATGGAACAAGCGAAAGGATTCCAGTTATCAAATAAACCTAATATGGTTTGAAAATTGAAGAAATCATTGTATGTATTGAAGCAAGCTCCTAGAGTTTGGTATGCAAGGTTGGATAAGTATTTGATACAACAAGGATTCAATAAAGGCACCGCAAATAGTAATATTTACTTTAAGGTTGAAAAATATCAAATCTTGATTGTAGTTATGTATGTTGATGACATGATTTTTGAAGGAACTGAAGCTATGTGTAAGAAGTTTGTAGAAGAGATGCAGAAAGAGTTTGAGATGTCTATGTTTGGGGAGATGAATTTCTTCCTTGGGTTACAAATCAATCAAAAATATAAAGGTATATTCATTTCACAATCAAAGTATGCCAGAGAGATGTTGAAGAAGTTTGGAATGGAAGACTCCAAACCAATATGTACTCCTATGGTTACTGGTTGCAAATTGAGCAAGAATGATGAATCTCCTAAGGATGATTAGACAAAGTACAAATCTATGATTGGTGGATTGTTATATCTAGCTGCTACTAAACTAGATAGCGTGCATGCAATTTTTCTTGTGGCTAGATTTCAAGAAGATTCTAGAGAGTCACATTTTTCAGTAGTGAATAGGATATTCAGATACCTAAAGGGCACTCTGAATCATGGCTAATTGTATCCAAAAGATACTAATTTCACATTGAGTGCTTACACAGATATAGATTGGATTGGTTGTGTGGATGACATAAAAAATACAAGTGGTGGTGCATTCTTTCTTGGATGTAGATTGGTGTAATGGCTAAGTAAGAAACTAGATTCGGTTTCTTTATCTACTGTAGAGGCTAAGTACATTGCAACAACATCTTGTTGCACACAAGTATTGTGGATAAGGAAAACATTGAAAGATATAAGAGTGATGTATGATGAGCCCATTTCTATCTTTTGTGATAATACAAGTGTAATAAACATTTCAAAGAATCCAATGATGCATTCAAGGACAAAACATATTTCAATTAGATATCACTTTCTAAGAGAGAAGGTTGTGGAGAATGAAGTAAAGCTTGAATATGTTCCTACAAAGGATCAGATTGCTAACATATTCACTAAGGCTCTTCCTAAGGATACTTTTGAGTATCTTCAGGAGAAGTTGGGGGTTATTTCCCCTCCTTCTTTGAACTAAGATACATAAGGAGATGCATAATTCTAGTGGATCTCAAGGTCTATCCCTTATTCTGGACTTATGTTGGTAGAGTGATCCCACAATACTGGTTTACAATTCTTGGCCAAACTAGACATTGAACTGAATTTTTTTAACTAAATCTTCACTTTTGAGCACCTATAGCTACTAAACCATGAGGAATTTGAAGATGATGAAAACTAGTGATTTGTGACATTTTGTCTATAATTTTTTTTTAAAAAAAAAATTGGAATCAAATTGCATTTATTTTTCCATTTCCTTTGAAAACTATTTTTTAATAAAAAGTGGCATGTACTTGCTAACACTTTTTTCCTTGAAGGATAAATTTTTATTTTTTTTTAATTTAGATTCGTAACTACGATATGTAGTACATGCAATTGGTTTCATAGTGTTTTATTCAATATTTTTTTCTTAATTAAGTTTTGAAGTCAAACCAATTACAATTCTCACATAGGTTTACTTGATAACACAACTTTTTTTGTATGTATCAAAATTCATTTTGTGTGTTGGATCAAGGACATCAATATCTAGTGCATAGATATTTTTCATATTTTTTTTTATAATCTACTATTTTTCCACATGTGAAGAATAGAGAGCTTGATTTTCATTGAAAAAACTATCTTTAATTAAACTAAAAAAATACATAATAAAACCAAAATATATTAAAATTATATTTGATGGATAGCTCATTCTAAGGACTACCATCATGTAGTTGGGTTTGTGAAGTTTCCTCCATTTTCATCCTTAACCTGAGCTTCGAAAGGAAATTTTTTGTAGAAATTTGGTAGAAGAGGGGGAGAAGGGAAAAAAAGGGGGGTTCAAGTGAACCCCCTTCTAGCAAACCCCCCTTGACCCCTTCAAGTGAAGGGGGGTTCGCTCGAACCTCCCTTGTTTTCAAATTTTCCTTTGTTTTCATTTACAAAAACGTGCCAAAAAATGATGACATCACAAAATGGGTTCGCTCGAGCAGGGGTTCGAGCGAACCCCTTTTTGGATTCATGTGAACCCCCCCTTCGAGCGAACCTCTAAAAACCATTTTTTTTCCTTCAAAGTGTTTTTGTGATTTTCCTTCCTTAATGGAATCGTAAACCAATATTGTGGGTTTACCTGATAGCTACCTCTCAAGGGGAGTAGGTAGTGGTATTGCAAATTGTTGCAAATTGGTTTGTGCTCCTAAGGGGGAGTATTCAGAGTAGTAATGGAAATTTTTTGTAGAGCAATTGTAAGTAGGTTTTTTAATGTCAAAGGGGGAGAATAATGCAAAAATTTATGTCCTTTTCCATTGATGTCAAGGGGGTAGAGAGTATCATGTGAAAAAGAGCAAGTTGTCAAGGGGAGAAGAGTCATGTGAAAAAGAATAAGTAATAAAGGGGAGAGAGTATCATGTGAAAAAGAGCAAGTTATTAGGGGGAGAAGAGTCACATGAAAAAGAATAAGTAATAAGGGGGAGAGAGAATCATGTAAGGGGGAGAGTGTGCAAAGAGAGAAAAGAGAAAAGGAAACAGGTGTGTTCAAAGTTGTTGTGTCTTTGATGGTTTTTCACATCTTGTGTTGCTATCAATGACAAAGGTGGAGGTTGTTACAAGTATGTGTAGATTGGTGTTGTCATTGATGTCAACAAGCCTATGTTGTCATTGTTGTCAACTATATGTGCTGAGGAAGATTGGTGTTGAAGATGAACAGTTGGTGTTGTCCATGGTTTGATTTGTTGCATTATGTTTTCATCAGATAAGCTATTGGTGTTAACCTCTAGTGTTACTTTAATAAGCTTCTATCTATGGATTTAGTAGTGATGAATATGTTGTGGATGTGTCTTTGGTTATTGGTTTCTAAGTGCTTTTGAGAAAAATTGATAAAAAGAGGAAATAGAGTGTTGTAGTGTTGTTTTCGGTTAAAGAGAGATGTTCTAGTTTTGTTTTGCATTTCTTCTAGGTTGAAGATCTGCCTATGCAATTCAGGTATGTTGTTGAGAGGTGTTCAGAGACATTTTATTCAAGAGATGGTATGTTGGATTGTCATGCATTAGAAGTTGTGTTCACCAGTATGTGACTATGCATTACAAAGGTGTTTGGGAGAAATATTTTTGTTGTGTATTTCTCCACAATTATGCTCTAGGTCTTGCAATTTTGAAGGTGTGTTGATGGTGCTGGTAGTTTACCTCAATCAAGAGGATTTGAGGTTTGGTGCTTCAGAAGATAAGATTTCAAGTAACAGTGTTTGGTAGAGTTGTTTGAGTGTACTGGATTTGTACATTCTTCAGATAGAAGTTGTTGCGAAGGGGTTTGATGGATTTTAGGATGTTGAAGGAATATTCTAGATCTTGTTCAAGCATGGTGTGTGGTTCGCAATTCATCTTTGGATTTTAGGAAGCATGCACTACATGCAAAGGATAAAAAAAATTGTGGTAGCATTTGGTTAAGTGGTGTTGTTGATTTGGGTCCCAATTAAGTTTTAATGTGGTTTGCATTCACTTCTACCCACCACATAAGTGTTTTGGTGTCAACCTAATTTGAATTTGCATGTTTGAGGTGCATAATCGACCTTGGAAAGGGTTTCAAGGCTGAGGACAATATAAGTATGATTTGAATTGTTGAAGGAGGTGAAGATATATGAGTGTGTGAAGTATGTGATGTGAATGATGTGAATTTGAGAGAGCAGTGTGAGCTTTCAAGTGTCGGATTATTGGATGCAGTGAGAAAAAGATATTTGCAATCATTCAAACAGACTACAAAGGTGTGTTGGATCTATTATGGTGGATTTTATGTTGCATTGAGTTCATGTTCTCTATGTAACATTTCTTCTATATCTTCTTTTTCTATTTTGAAAGTGAGCCTTTGGCTATGAGCCTTTTTGGACAGTGTGTCCTATTTTGAAAGTGAGCCTTTGTAACTGGTTTTGCAATTACTTATCTTGTGAGCTAATCCTCACCATGGTTTTTCCCTCCTTGGGTTTTCCACATAAATCTGGTGTTCTCTTGTGCATGGTGTTAAAGTTGTTTCAATTTTTATTATTTTCTTTTCATGTTAATCATCATAACAAATTAAGGGTTTAATGAATGCATGTGGATCTAAGTGTTAATAAGGGTTTTCATGTTTTGATAAGATACAATTGGTTCACCCCCCCCCCCTCTCAGTTGTCTTGTTCATTCAACACTAATGTAAAAACATAAAGCAATATTAGTAAGAAAGAACTTTGTGAATTTTTTTTTACATGATCTTTTTCTAACGAGAAATAATGAAAAACTAAATAAGGTGGAGAAATGTTGAAAGAAGAATTTGAAATGACAGATGTGGACCTTTTGCAATATTATTTGGAAATATAGATAAGATAGCTAGATCATTGTATTTTTATTTCAAAAGAAAAATGCATGTGTCAATTGTTAAAAAGATTATATAACCATCTCTACCACCCATATAAATTATTTTGGAACTGACTAGGAATGAAGAAGCTAATTCAATTGGTGTGATAGTATAGGAAAATTATTGGAGTCTTAATCTATTCAGTAGATGGCAGATCTAATATGTCATTTGTAGTTAGCATTTTGTCTAGATTCATGCATGAGCCAAGAAAGAGTTATTGGTTAGCATCTAAAAGAGTTTTAAGATACTTGCCAAGTACAAAAATATTTAACATGTAATATAGGAGAAATGCCAATTTCAATGTTGTGGGTTTCTCATATGAAGATAATGATAGTAGTGTGGATGTCTAGATGACAACTACATATAGGAGTAGTAACTTGGTGTTGAAAGAAACATAAAAACATGGTAAATAGATAATTGTACTATTGAATTAGAGTGCATTACAACACAAGATGGTTTCAGCAAGGTAGTTCATCTTCGTAATATTTTTGAAGAATTCCAAAATAGCCAAAATGGTCCTATAGCACGTTGAATATGGATCATCAAAGTGCTATCAAAATAATTGAGTGTCGAAAACACAAAAGATAGTTGATCATATTCATTTCCCCATAAATGAACATGTAGCAAAAATATTCATAAAGCCACTAGATTGAGTCAAGCTTGATAAATTCATAGGATTTAATCAAATGAAGACAACTGAAGAAGAAAGAAGAAAAAATATATGAAGATAGACTTTGGATCACAAAGGGTTGTGTTGGAACTATTTATCCAAAGTATATAATAGGTTTTTTCTATACATAAAACTAGTTTTTTTTATTTATTGAGTGGAAATGAGATGGAAGTTGAATAGTCATCAACTTTATCTTCTTCTTTGATATAATTTAGAAGAATAAAAAATGTGCAGGATCAAGTTATTTCACTTTGTTGACTTTGCATAAGTATGAGAAAATGGTTTATGGACACCCATAAAAAAATTGTAATCCTTTTGTTGAGATTAACAAAATTTTCTCAACATAGATAGTCCTTGGTGAGATCACCTATATTTTGTAAATCTTAAAAGCCTCAAGCTGCATATTTTTTACACAATAGGATTCAACAGAATTACACCAAGTTTTAAAACATTGACATCATAATGGATAAAATAATGATTTTTTTTTGGAGAAAATAAGACACAATCACAAACTATTTTTGGTCTAGAAAAAGATAATTTCACTAAACATTAACCTAGAACTTTACCTCCATAATGTTGCTTCCCCTATATATTTGTTCACCAATGTTGTTA
The DNA here is from genome assembly GCA_007258455.2 of Sequoia sempervirens. Taxonomy (NCBI): domain Eukaryota; kingdom Viridiplantae; phylum Streptophyta; class Pinopsida; order Cupressales; family Cupressaceae; genus Sequoia; species Sequoia sempervirens. Next base: position 169,743,047 of record VDFB02281492.1, on the reverse strand, counting down.
GATCTTTCCCAAGTGTTCCTTCCCAAATCTCATCATGGTACCTCTTATCCAAATACAAATGGTAAGGATAGTATCTATGTCTACACTAATAATTATCATAATAAAATAATAGCAGTGTTGTACCCAAAATAATTTTTTGCTTCAATATGACATTTTTATAAAAATGATCTAAATCATGTAAAATTGTTGTCAAAAGTCCATTATAGGTCAAACAAAACATAGGATTTTTTTAGGTTTACATCAAGGAAGACACTTGCAAAATTCTGAAATTTTGAAAATTAGGGTTTTGTACTCCTATTTTTAGGAAAACCCCTAACAATAGGACCTTTCAAAAATTAATTGAAAATGATTTTGATAGGATAATTTGACTTCACGATCACACTGGTCAAGTCGAAATCACCAAAAAGTCTATTTTACTTTAGTGGGTCTACTTCATTTTTTCAGGAGAGAAGCTAGGACCTCCACAACCATTAATGGTAGATAGCTAGTACCAGGTATCAAAATCTAAACTTCAAAAGCTTCAACGAAGAATCCATGGTGAAAGATGCTCTGAAAGATGCTCGATGACAAAGGGGATTTTCAAAAGTGAAAAATGCTAAAAATTGACTTAGTCTAGAAATTGCACGCCAGTATCATGGCAGTCAAACATGGGAAAAGTGCCCCTATAGCTCAGGGGCGCCCAAGAATTAGATGATCCAGATGTCAGTTTTGAGTAAACTTGTCTTTAGGTGATCTCCCCGGCATTAGCTCAACTTTGCAACAAACCTGTTTGCCAGTCTGCAAGAAACATCAAACGATGACAGTTGTTGATTGTTCGAGCATGCAAAATGGAGGGTAAATCAATACACATCAAGACAAAAGTGCCCCTGCTAGCCAGGGGTACACATCATTTTGAACCACCTATTGAACTTTTCATGAACTGCATTCTTCAAGGCATCTGTTCAACATCCTTTTAGCTTCACGATCAATCCAGTTGCAAGCACACAAGACATGTCCAACACTCACAAATGAAGATCAAGCGTAAAATGCTAGAAATAAAGGAAGAATGGAGAACACGAAGAATTGACTAAGTGTTAAGGAAATTGCACCTTCCTAGAAATAGGCACCTAACTTTTTGAGTAGTCAGATGTCGTCTTCAAGCTCTGTCACCTCCAGGAAGTCCTTCTCCATCTTGATTGATCTCAACAATAACACCGTCAGTAGGTTCAACAGATAAATCAAACATCTAATAGTAGAGATCAAACTGGAGCTATTCGTGAAAATTTTGCAAACTGAAAAATAACAAGTCAAAAGGTCAAAGGCACCCCTACAAGCCAGGGGCACCCAAGATTTTGAGACACCTAAATCAACTTTCAGGATTAACAAAGCTAGTCATCCTTTTCAGGACTGAACTGGTTATCCATCCTATGTTTCAGCAAGATCACAGAACTCATCAGTCATCGGTGATCTCATCAAAAAACTGAAGGTAAAACTGGAAGAATCGAAGAGGACCCAAGAAATTGACCAAGTCTGGTGAAAAATGCACCATCTTGGGAAAAGGAACCCAAGAAATTGAGGCATCAAATTTAGGTTTTGACATTTGCAGCTCCCAAGCACACTTCTTCAAAGTTATTTCATCTCAACAATCGATCTACCAGCAACACCTCAGGATCAACCGAGCAACCAAAATTAGAGATCAAAAGGAGGCACTTCATCACAGAAAGAAGAGTGAAAAATGTTCAACTCCTCAAAAGGGACACTTAAAGTCAAACTAGTCCCAGTTGACTGAAGTTGACAATTTAGAAAGCCTTTTCATGTCTAAAACATCCCATAATTGATGGAAATCAGTTCTGGGAACTCCAGATCAGGCTAATTGACTCCTCAATCATGTGTTGGTGCCTAAACTTGATGCATTCAACATCAATCACTATTTATCAAGTCTAGGCATCATAATTCAATATCTTTCTTTGCAAGTTGAAGCTCAAGAACAAGCATTTTTCCTCTCCAAACATCTTTTGAAGATCTGACAGACGGTTTTTCAGTGTTCTTCATGATTTCAAGAATTAAGTTGCACAAAGGGATAGTTCATCAAGGTCTACATTTTCAGGCATGATTTTCTTGAAGATCTTGAGAGGCAGTTGATAACTTCCAAAACTCTTCTTGTCTTTTTCCTCTATTCTTGTCTTATATCTTCTTGCATGTCCAAGTAAATGGAGTTTTTTCACAGATCTGATCTTATTGGTATGATCAACAAAACTTTTTCAACAAAACCCACGTGCTAGATTTTAAAAGAAAAAGTTGCCTTGCTACCCCTATTTTTTAGAGTTTCCAGAAAAAAGTCACAATTTCAACAATTAGACAAATTAGGTTTGTTCAGCTTTGAAGCACCAACAATACCCATGTCTCAATTTTTTCCAGAAAAAATAAGCCTCTGTTGCCTCTGAAACCTCTAAAGGGCTCTTGCATGTACGAGGAAAAGTGATTTTTTGAGATTTTTGATGTTCTGGGTCCATTTAGAAAATTATTCTAAGTGTTGTACCCCAAACTAATTTTTTTGCTACACTTAGGCATTTTGCAAAATTGAACATGTAAACCCCAAAAAATGTCAAAATTGGGGTTTACATGTCTTGCATGAGGGTCAAAAACTCAAAATTTTCAAAATCTAACAATCTAGGTCTACTCAAAGCGACCAAGTCTACAAAACCCAGATCTTAGTTTTTTGGCCCTACTTTTTAGGAAAATTGCTATTTTTAGAAACTTTCTAAAAATGAAAAAAATTTATGGGTTTTTCTAGGTTTCTTTTGAAATGGATGCTTGCAAAATTTTCTAAAAATAGAAAGTTTGGCTTCAAGGGTTCAAAATAATTTGGATTCATTGAAAATACTTCCTCATCAGGCTGGTGCAGTCAAAATCATAAAATGATTAGTTAGACCGTAGTGGGTCTATTTTTCTTTTTCAATTTTAGAAAGCATTTCAGGAACTCTAAAGCCATCAATGGAGGCCAGTTAGCTACCAGGTGTCAGATTCAACATTCAAGCACTAAATAGAAGATGAGATGATGAACATGCACGTCAAAAAAAGGAGAAAGTTGAAAAATGCAAAATAAAAACTAACTCTACCAGCCATGGGTGCCCCAGGAGGAGATAGGCCCCTAGCTTTTCAAGAGGTCAAATGATGAAATTAGGGTTTGTGCCCCCTGAAAAATGTTGCTCAAAATATTCTTAGCTCCACAGTGAGTCCAACAACGCAATTATCAAATCAATCAGTCAGCCTGAATCTCAAATTGAACGAGGTCTCAACCAAAAGACAAAATGCAAACAATGAAAATTGAGCAAAAATAATTTCTAAGTCTGGGAACTTTGGGTGCCCTAGGTGCCCAAGGGCGCCTAGCCTTTTGGAAGCTCAAACTTAGCAATTAGGGTTTGCAGATGTGCTCAATCTCTTCAGGATCATGTTAGCTTCGCAGTGGATGTCTTCGTCAGATCATCGAACTTGTCAATCACCAACAAATCTAGATCACGCTGAAGGTATAAAACAAAGGTTCAACTTTGAAGAATGAAAATCAAGTGAAAATTGTCTAAGCTTGGAGGAAATGGGTGCCCCTAAAGGAGATAGGCGCCCAAAATTTTGAGGGCCTAAACTGATGAATTTGTAGACGAAGCCCCAACATGATTTCCTCAGAGTTGATCAAGCTTTCCAACGAAACCATCAACACATCAATCAAAGTTGGCAGTAATCAGATATTGAATGCTTAACAGGGGGAAATACATGAGAAAAACATCAAAAGTCAAAAGAAAAGTGAAAACATAGAATAAATTCTAACTCTGGTAAAGTTGGGTGCCCCAACTAGCCAGGGGAACCCAAGCTTTTGACCCCTGAGATTCAACTTTTAGAAGAAATCACTCCCAGGAGACCCTCTTAAGAATCAGTCGGGCTATCCAATGAATCTGACAATCAACCGATCAAATTAATCTAGCTCCTAGAATCGAGGATGCATTAGAAGATCAAAGAGAAACAAGCAAGAACTTGGTGAGCATGAAAATGGCTAACACTGGGATAGTTGGGTACCCCAGAAGGAGAACAGTGCCCACGTTTTTGAAGGTCAAAATGAATTTTTTATCCAAGGTTTCCTCTAGGATAATCTCGTCAAGTTCGATCAGGCTCCGCGATGAATCATTCAACTCATTGATAGGATCAATCTAGAAGTCGGAAATCAAATTCAAACTAGGTTCTGAAACAAGGAAAAGTTGAAATTCTCAGAAAAATGACTAATTCTGGAAGAGATAGGTGCCTCCAGCCAAGAAAGGCACCCAAGTTGCTATGCCTTAGGTAAATTTTCAAATTTTCAAATTTTCAAGATGAAGAAAAACATCCAAATTCAATGAACAAGTCGAGGCTAGGGTTTGCATCGAGTGAAAGCAAAAGAAAGCATATTTTCTCAAGCCTAAAACTTATTTAAGATGCCTTTGCCATTCATTTTTCATCATTCTTACAGGTGGCATCCAAGGGAGAGAAGAGGAGCAACAAACAATTTTTTTTCTTTTCAAGATTTGAGAGCCATTGCTTGTTGATTTTTCAAAAGTTCATCAATTTTCAAACCAGCAACATAAGCGCTTTCTTTTTCATGCTTTTTTCATCTAGAACGTCAAATTTTTGAAGGAGGTCAAGTTTTTCAATTTTCAGTGATTTGGGTCATCTAAGCTCATCATTCTAAACAAAATTTGAAGAAATTTTTCAACTTGCAGCACTTGCTTTTTTTCTTGCATGTCCATGAAATCATCAGAAGTTTCAAAATTTGATCATCTGGGTCCTTTCAAAATATTCTTCTGACAAAACCCAGGTGCCAACTTTTTTCAAGAAAATTTGAAGAAATTAGGGTTTGCTGCTTTTACAGTCTACACTCAAAATTTTCAAAAACAGGTGATCTGGGTCTTCTTGTAACGAAATTCTAAACAAAACCCATATCTTAGAGAAAAAAATGAAAAATTTGTTTGTTTGAAGAAGAAAAACCAATAGACCAAATTTAAAAAGTTGTGCAAAACTTGTCTGAACATAGGCGAGTTTATAGTCATTCTTCAAGGTTTTTAGTATGGAGTACACTCCCCCCAAGTACAAGGCCAAATCAACTCTCTATCATGACTTCATCAAAATAGCTGAGACTGACTTGCACCATATTAAGCCAAAGTTCAATTTGCAACCATTGGAGAATGCAGGCAACATTGTAGTCAGGAACCTTGGTCACTCCAGACTACTTGCAACAACGTCCATTCCTATTTTAGTGCAGAGTTTGGAGTTCGTAATTGCTTGCATCAAGCATTACAATCCGGCAACTTGGGAGATTTAGTTAGTAGATGGAAGAGTGCTTTATAGCCTGAAAGTAGACATGATTGAAAAATGCTTCTCAATTCCACCTTTGCCCGAAAGTGTGACTATCTTCAAGGAAGAATGTGAAAGAATATGGGACATGCATAAGGAGAAATACAACAAGAAGATTACACAGAAGTGGATGAAAGAAAAACATAAAACTCTTCCAAAGAATGTCGAGCGAGGGGAATTCAAAGATGAAATTGCTATAATGATCAACTTGCTCAACAGGATCACTAGTTAACAGGATGCTACAAAGTTCCAACCCTGGATGTTCTATGTTATACCTCATCTGATGAAGAAGAAAGAATTCTATGATTGGTCAACCTTCATCAGTGATAGCCTCCATCAACAAGTAATTGAATGCTTCCAAATTCACGAGTTCCACATGGTCTCCTACCTTGTCTACCTAGTGGCCTTCCAAGGAAAATTTAGAGGGTTGAACACTGTGGGGTCTTTGAATGTACAACATATCTACAACTATTACCCTCAACTGGAGTTCATAGAGTCCACATCATTACAAGAGGGTAAACGAGGCTTCCCTGATGTATGCAGTGTGAGACCTAGATAATGAGTTGCATGTCCATATTTCATCAACTACCAGGGCAGCAATGGCAGAGTGGGCAGATTGGTTTATACAATTTCCTACCTTCACCTGCATTAGAGTCTACGGCTACTCAAGTGATCCACTCATGTTGTTGAGGTACCCATCAAATGAAGTTGTTTTCATGAAATTCCTAAGGCAAGAATACAATGTTCACATAGTCTTGCAGAATAGAAAGAAGCCTACCTTCAATTTTCCATTTCAGTTGGGAATTTACACATGAAGATCATTAGCAGATGCCAAGTCCATGGGTGATGAGTTGGCTAAACTTGGTCTCAATCCTTACAACGAGAGACGATCATATGACCCTCATGGCGTCTTCCCAGCCTAGCTTGAGAAGAATTATGCTCATGTGCCCGCGCTTGAAGATTTTTGGGCCAACTACATAGATGAGTTCAAGGTATGAAGGCGTAGTTATAGTAGACTCACCATCAAATGAAAGATTGTTTGTCAGAGGATATTGAGTGACTTTCAGATGATGATGGAGATGTACTTCTCCCAATGTACACTCAAAAGAAAATTAAGCAACAACCCCTTCCACAGGTCAACTCAGCCAACAAGGAAAACATCTCAGTGGAAGAAAGGACATGCCAAGTCATTGAGTGCAACAATAATTTCTTGGTCCTCAAGAGAAAGAAATCCATTCCAATAGCAGAGCCACCAAGGATACAGTCATCACTTCCCTCTTCTTCCAGAGCACAGCCGAAGATGAAGGGTATAAGTCAATCTCAAGAAGGTGTAAAGGGTAGCATATCAACAAAGAATGTAAGAAGGTTGGACTTCTCGAATATAGTCATATAGGAGCAGCCAACAATTGAAATAGAAGCTCCTCCAAAAGATTCTATACCTCAGAAGGAAACAAAATATGTGCCCTTGACATGTGATTCTCGACCATTGCCAAGGTCTTCACCAATTCACATTGATCTAGAGATTGAAGAAGATGAAGAAGTTGCAGCTGAACCTCCCAGGGAAGTTAGTAGAGATACTACCACATCTTGGCTTGAGACCTCCCTGGGAAGGAAGAGAAGAAGGCCTTCATATCAGTTGAACTTTTATGATCTTGACAATGTCTATCAAGAAGCACCTAAAAAGAAAGCAAAGAAACAGATTCACTTTGAGAGAAATCCTAATGGTGAGATGATCATGGAGACTGCAACACCTCCTAAAGATAGAAACAAAGATGAAGTGGATGTGGATGATTTCATAATGGTTAAGACCAATCTTGGCAAGAACACCAGGCAGGCAGATGTTAGTTTGTTCAAAGTTGCATCTGAAACTCTTCGAGAAAGAGTGTTGAAAGATGGAGAAGATAAGGTAGCCCTCAAGGCTGAGATTTGGCAACTTGGGCTATACATTTCTAACCTTGTCCATGGTACTTCGCAAGCTACTCAGTTGTTTCCCTAGGTTTTAGAGACACCAGCTAATCATCAATAGTTGAGGAAGTTGGCAATATGTGGGAAGCAAACTCAAGAATGGATTGAGGATTTCATCATCAGAGGAAAATAAATCTTGGCATAGATGCTTCAGCTAAGGAATAACACACATGACTTGCACCAAGGGATTGAAGGATTTAAGCAATCAATGGCTGAGGTGAAACCTAGGCACGAAATCATCATTGCAGATTTGAATACAGTCTATGGCTCGACGGTTTCCAAGGAGCACAAGAGACAAATCCTTGCATGGAAAGAATGTCACATCTTCAAGGTGAGAACCTATGAGAGGATATCTAAGGATGTTATTTCCTACAAACAAAGGGTGATTGAGGCTCTTTTGTTCATAAGTGAGTTTGTTGTAGAGATTCCTTCTCGGTATAGTCATGTTGGACTTCACGAAGTACAAGCCTAGTTTCAGAATGTTGTTCACAATAGTGATGGTAGTCATTCGATTGGAGGAAGGATGAGTCACATTTCCATGATGTCAACAAAGTTCGAGAAAGCGTCCAACGAGGTTGACGATTTTTTCAGATCAATTGCAAATGGTGAAGAAATCCTAGAAAAGTGAAACTTTGCTATTGATAGTATTGGCACACCTGACAGGGGCATAGTTTCCAGCTTTTTGGCAGATGTGATCGATATTTAAAGTATCCTTCATCTAGAAGCTTTCTTTCCGCTTTCTTTCTATTCTCATCTCAATTCATATCTACTCTTTGAAGAAGAGAAAGAAGATAAAATGTTATAGTTGGCATTTCCTATTTTTCCTGCTTTCTTAGGTGGTTAGATGTTATCTTCTTTTTGTTTTAGAAATAAAGCTTGCTTGTTGAGCAAGCCTTAGTTGTAAAAGTAAGGAGATTTTAGGGTTTCCTACTCCTCTGCTTGTCTATAAATAAGAGCACCCTTTCTCATTTATTTTCAACCGTACTTGTGATAACAAATTGTTGAGCCTCTTTTTCCTGAAAGTTGTTGTGTAGTTGTTGTTCACTTTGTGTAAGAACAAGTTTGCAAGTCTCTTTTAGTTGCAAGTTCTTGTTTAGTGCATGTGTCTTTGTAATCTTTTGTTCCTAAGATTTGAGAAATAAAGTCTTGTGCCTATTTTTCCCTTATATAATGTCTCAAATTTTTGTTTATTGTGTTATGCTTATATGATCTTAGTTTCAGCTCGCATTGAAAGTAAGTAGATGTATGTTGAAAAATAGTTTGTTTAAGTACTTTTTCAAAGAATCAAAATTTGTCCATTTCTAATTCTCTTGATTTTTGTTTACTTGAGAAATTAGAAACGTCATTAGCATAGGTTAGTCATAGTTGAAATTCCTTAAATAGAAAATCTCAGCTACAACACTTGAGTTTTATAAACCTTGTGCTCTTAGTTGAAGCAAAAGATAGGAAAATTAGATTTAATTTACTTTCTTGAACACCATCAACAAAGAGGGAGCTTCCCATCCTAATTTGAAGAGCATTTTTACTGTGCATAGCTATCTATTTCTAATTCACATTCTAGAGGTGCGAATTGAAACACCAATAGTTTTTTGGCGCCCACCATGGGGAACGAGGCATAAAACTTCAAATAAAGCTTGTGCTTTATGTCACAGGAATGACTCTCTAGTATCCTACTGCTCCAGTTCAATAGCCTGGTCTTATACCTCCAGTTATCTAGACAAATTTCTAGATAACCGAAGGAGAGAAAGAAAACATCATCAACAGGCTAAGGAGTTTCATCTTTAAGAAGGAGACCCTTGCTCAATGGAGAAACACTGCTGCTATTCTAGACAAAGAGGAAGAGAAAGCTGATATTGTAGTTGGAATGCCTGTCTTGCCACCACTTGTGTGGGTTTAGAAAATCCTAGCCTACAAAGTTTATACAAGGAGGAGAACAAGAAAAAATCCTCTCTTCCAAGAAGGCGCTGATACAAATCCTTTCTTTCCACAAACACGACCTACAAAAGTTGGAGAGTAATCCAACATAGTTCTTGAGATCAAAGAAGAAGAATTTGAAGTCAAGAAAGAACCTGCAGTTCAATCAGAAATGATGGATGATAATAACAGCAACAACAATCGCAATCAGAGAAGAGGACCCCCGTTGCCTTGGGGTGATCAAATCGGACCTTTGGCTTTAGCAACGAATCATGAATTGCCTAAGGGGTCAAGAAAGCACTTTCCATAGTTCCAAGGTGATGGAACTCAACACCCTAATGATCATCTTTCAGCCTTTTCAATGGCTTGCATCGTTTTGCATGTGGCTCATGAAGACATTTATGTACGTCTCTTTGTAAAGACTCTTGTGGGAGCTGTCACTGAATGGTTCAATCACCTGGAGCCAGGCTGCATAACCAACTGGGATACTATGACTAAATTTTTTTTGGCAAGATTCAAGCCAGCTGAAGATAGCCACCAGTTGTTCGCCCAGCTTTCAAATTCAAAGAAGGAGGACAACGAACCAATGAGGGAGTTCATGGCAAGGTTTAACCACCTAGTCACTCATCTTTCATACACCCTCAATCCATCGCCTGCGATCTTATTGAGTAGATTTTTCAATGCTCTTCCATCTGAGATATCCTTTTTCCTCAAATTGGCTAATGAGACAGAACTGGAGAATGCACAAGAAGGTGCTATAGAAATTGAAGACAACATGATCACTTTTGGAAAGATCAAGGGAGATGCCATTAGGCCTTTGGTTCAGAGTTCCACAGACCCACTACTTCAAAAAATTTCCAATGAAATGACTATTCTCAAGAGGCAATTGCAGTGCAGGAAAGGCGAGTGGTGCAGGCTAAATTGGAGGTGCAACTTGAGCAAGAGGTACAGGATGGAGAGGCAATTGCCTCTCCAGCCTGTACCTCTTGCTCAAGTTGCACCTCCTATTTAGCCTGCACCACTCGCCTTTCCTGCACCGCAACCATATCAACCTCAACAATCATACTAGCCAAGGAGAAATAAATTTCAGCCTTACAACAACTATAGGCCACAAGGGTCGGCTCCACCAAGGAAAGCGGTTGACAATACACAAAATGTTGTGTTTTTCTCTTTTCATGATTCCAATGAACATACTGGCTCCATGTGCCCTAAAAATGTCAAAATGAATGAGATAATGGGATTTACCGAAACTGCACCAAGTCCAAATTTCATACCTACTCCAAGTTCGAATGTTGTCTTACCACAATCAGACAATTTTGATGGCGACTCCGTAATGGGATACTTTGAAAGTGAACCCGATTTTGAAGAAGAAGAAGATTTATGTCAGTACTCTCTTGCAGTAAATCCTAAAAGTTTCACAACACCTGTGTTTACAAGAGCTCAACATTTGAAAGAATAGAAAGAAGAAGAAGAAGAAAGACTAAAGGTACAAAAAGAAAAAGAAAAAGAAAAAGAAAAGAAAAGAAAAGAAAAAGAGAAAAGAAAAAGAAAAGAAAAGAAAAAGAAAAGGAAAAAGGAAAAGGAAAAGGAAAAGGAAAAGGAAAAGGAAAAGGAAAAGGAAAAGGAAAAGGAAAAGGAAAAGGAAAAGGAAAAGGAAAAGAAAAAGAATTGGCTTCTCTTCTAATATTAAGCCTTCTCAAGAGAATGTGAAAGCAGTTGCTCAAGACTCATCTTCAGCAAATTTTGATATTGTAGATGCCTTGATGAAAAATAAAGTGCAAATTTCTCATCTAGAATATCTCCAACATCATCCAGAGCAAGTGGATTGACTTCTTAAATTTGTGAAGAAGGGACCTATCTGTTAGAAACCAAGATCAAACATGCAAACCAAAAAACCTTCCATAGAAGAGAAAATCAAAAAAAGCAAAGCTATTGCAAAAAGATGTGCAAAATATTATTATTCAGGAATTACATAATTACATGAGATGATTTGATTTATAAAAGCAAAGTATGCATAACCCTAATCTTATCTTGAGCAACAAGATAGCTCAACAAGATAAGGATGAGAATAATTAACCTAGGAATTAAAATATTACTTAAGTAAAGTTATGCAAGTGTAATTAAATATTAATTACACTAACACCCCCCATAAGTGCGACTTAGGGAGACTAACAAAGCATGCACCTAAAACTAAGATGAATGCAAGAAAGCATGAATGGGTCTCAACAACAAGGCTTGATCAGGTACCCATTTACAAATGCAATAATGAGGTAGAGAAGGAAAACCCAGTGGGACAAAACCCCCCCTACAATGAGATGACTACTGCAAAGAAGCACTGGAAGAACACTGTGGAGTAACACTAGAACCGCAATCTAATAAGCAAGGAAATATACTTTTGTCTACAAGAAACCAAAGCGGAATCATAATAATACGAAAGCAAACCTGATGCCATAGAACACTAGAAAACTCACAAACTGGAACAACCCTAGAATATGTGAAGCAATAGTAGATGAAATGATGACAGAATCTGGAAACCATGTATCTCAATGCCGATGTCAAACCGAGACTAAAACTCTTCCATGGGAACAAGTACCATAAAGACTCTGGAACATTAACCATAAAAACATGGCCCTCAAACTGAGAAGGATCTGAACCAATGCGGATCAATAACTATAAACTCCCAATCTTAAGTGTGAACCAATGTGAATCTGATATGTGTCAAGCTAGAGCAAGATGTGGCCAAAAGAAACTAAGAAACTAAATATAACCCATGTGAGTTATCATCAATAACAAGATGAAGATCAAAGTACATGCACACTCTAATCAAATTATTATGCAACAAACCCCCCTTGATGGAACTTTATCTCAGTTCATTTATTACAATAACCCAACGATTGTAAAGGGAGAGAATGAAAACATGAATAAATATAAAATAAAAATAGACCTTAGATCTATGTAGATGACTGAACCAGCTTTCCAACGACGCAAGAATGACGAAAAAAGGATCACCGAGTCAAAAGATATGCCCTCCAAAGCAAAAAAAAACTTCATATGAGTTCAAGGACCTGAAAAATAAATCTGGAGAAAAATCAAAAGAAGCTACCTTCACCACTAGATTGGCATCAGAATCAGCTTTCCAACGGTACCTCGTTTGCGAAAAACGGATACCGTACGCAAAAAATACGCCCAATTTAGTGAAAAGTGCTCCAAAAGGCCCAATAAGGCCTGCAGGGCCCCCACGGGGCTAAAAAAAAGTCGGCCCTTGGTCTTGTGCGCGACCAGGGGCTAGCGGGCAGGTACTGGGGGAGGAGCCCTTGGTCCTCCATAGGACCAGCGGGTATGTTGGGAGGCCGGCTGGGGGTTGGGCGCATAGCGCCCGGTCCCCCATGTGACCGAAGTTGTGCTGCAGGGAGCCCGCGGGGGCTGGCGCTGGCCGAGCGGCTAGCAGGCGGTGGAGGCCAGCGGTGGTGGTAGACCGATGGTTGCCTGGTGGCCGCTAGGTAGTGAAAACCTTTTACATTGTAGGCGCTGGCCTGAATCCCAAGAAACACCTTTTTTTCATTTTTTTTTCATTTTTCATGCTTTGGGAAGTGTGCTGGGGAGGCCGTACGGCCTCCCTAGCAAAATCTTTTTTCCTCATAAACAACTTTCACCAAAATTGACAAAACGAAAGGCGATCTTAGGGTTTTTGGCCACTACAAACGCGATGGTGACCTTCATTTGTGCTCAAACTGCTCCGAAAAATCGACTACCTCCAGAGCTTGCAAAAAATCTCCCAGCTTGAAAGCCTCATGGATCTGGAAAATGATGGCCAAAATTTGCAAAATAAAAGTCAATCCTAACTTTCTCCACTGCTTTGAATCCAATGTTTAAGCCCGATCTGATCCAAGACGCTGCATAGATGAACTCAAGGCATGATACCCTCGAGGAATCCCGAATGAACTCTACAATGATTTTCTCAAAAATCTAAGAAGGGGTTGCAAATCAAGGCTCTGATACCATGTTAGAAACCAAGATCAGACATGCAAACCAAAAAACCTTCCACATAAGAGAAAATCAGAAAAAGCAAAGCTATTGCAAAAAGATGTGCAAAATATTATTATTCAGGAATTGCATAATTACATGAAATGATTTGCTTTATAAAAGCAAAGTATGCATAACCCTAATCTTATCTTGAGCAACAAGATAGCTCAACAAGATAAGGATGAGAATAATTAACCTAGAAATTAAAATATTACCTAAGTAAAGTTATGCAAGTGTAATTAAATATTAAATACACTAACACTGTCAAGCAACCTACATTACTCGAATCATCTGTTCCATCAGAACTATATTTCTTTGTATATAGGGGGATACAAATTGAGCAATTGTATCATTGATTCTGAAGCCTCGAAAAACATCATGCCTTTACAAGTGATGAATTCTCTAGGATTTTCGTGCACCAAGACGAAGGACAAATTTTATTCACTAGAGTCCAAGTTAGTGTCATTGGTCAGACAGTTGAAGGATGCTCAAGTGAGGTTGGCTACCTGTCCTGAGAAAAAGATCATGATGACCATCCTCGTAGCTGACATTCTAGCTAGCTACGAGATGCTACTAAGTAGAAGCTTTTGCAAGGACCTCGGTGGAGAGATTCAAATGGATTGGTCTTCTATGAATATTCCACTAAAGAATGGTACTTTCAAGCTAGAACTAGAGCCCAAGTCTCGATTTGCGGTGGTGAAGTCTCAAGATCCTCAAGCTTAAGTTTTGTATCAAGAAACAGGTCTTGGTACTTATGCTATGTTGTTAGAGACACTTGAAGAAAGTCAAGAGGTAGTGTGTTCCGCAAAAAAATCAGCAGATGATCCTAAGTTGTGGATTATGCAATTTGATGGCAGTTGTTCTACTGCTAGTTCGGGTGCGGGAGTCGTAATAATTTCTCTTGAAGGACGGTTGTATCCATTTCCATATCACTTGAAATTTGATTGTACAAACAACACGATGGAATATGAGGCGCTTCTACTAGGTCTCATAAATGTAAAGTATATGGGTATCAAATATCTCATAGTCGAAGGTAATGTTGAACTCGTTGTGAAGAACGTCAAAGACCAGTTAAGAGTAAAAGCAGATCATCTTTGACATTACAAAAATAGTCTATGGAATGCAATAGATTGGTTCAAAGCATTTGATATCAAGTACATTCCATGTCCAGATAATAGCAGAGCAGACGCCCTCACAGTATCAACTTCACTTTTCATGCCACATTCTGACTTCCATCAAAATGCATTTGCTATTGAGCTGATATATAGGCCAACTATACCTGACAACTGTGATAATTGGCAAGTCTTTGATGACAATGACCACATTAAGGATTTTCTTGTTATGGGAGATAATTTCAAAGAATTGTTCTTTGAGGGAAATTCATTTACTCATAGAGAATCAATAATAGAAGTCTCTGATGTGCCGAAAGTTGATGAAGACAAAGAAAGTCCAGAAGAATCAGATACAAGCATTATCCAATTGAAATAAAATAAAATTCCCAAGGGCTTGGTTTCCTTGGAGAATATTTTCGACAGGCACGATAGATACATACAAGATTAGAAGAACTCAAAAGAAAGAGCCTTTGTTGAATATAAACAAGTAAATATTGGCACAGATGTCAAGCCTTGGCTTGTTAATTTGGGTACATGCTACACTACAGAGGAAAGTGGGAGGTTTATCTCTCTGTTCAAGCAATACCGTGACGTCTTCGCCTGGTCATATGAAGATTTAAAAATTTTTACACCAAGAGAATTGTCTCATACAATTCATCTTAAACCAAAAGCGAAGCCCTTCAGGCAAAAGCAAAGACACTACAATCTACGAATTCAAGATACCATCTACATGGAGATCCAAAAGATGGTGGATGTGAAGATCTTTCCAATTCATCACTCCACTTGGGTCTCTAATATAGTTCCTATATGAAAGAAGAATGGAGAAATCAGAATTTGTGTAGATTTCAGGAACTTGAATCAGTCATCTCTCAAGGATAATTATCCTCTCTCGATCATGGAGCATACCTTGCAGATGGTTACCGATTCAGAAATGCTCTCCTTATTGGATGGTTTTTCTGGTTACAATCAGATTGCAGTGGCTGAAGAAGATCAATATAAGATGAAATTCACAACTCCATGAGGTACATTTGCATATGAAAGAATTCCCTTCGGCCTCACCAACGTTGGTGCTACGTTTCAGAGAGCCATGGATTTGGCATTTGGAGACTTGAGGAATAAAGTAATTGTTGTCTATCTAGATGACCTCATTGTTTTCTCGAAGATACAAGATCATTTTTCACATCTAGGGAAAGTCTTCGAGAGATGCAGATACCATAAGATATCACTGAATCCCAAAAATTCCATCTTTGCAGTGACGGAGGGAAAGTTGCTTGGCCACATCATCTCCAAAGAAGAAACTTATATTGAGCCAAGTCGGATTGAGGCTATCAAAAGCTTGTCTCTTCCAACAAGCAGAATAGCGGTACACTCTTTCTTTGGTAAGGTGAATTTCATACGAAGGTTTGTACTAGATTTTTTTGAGTTGACAAAAGATATATTTGCTATGATGAAGAAGAAGACTGTTTTCAAGTGGACGGAAGAAGGCAAGAAGGCCTTCGTAGCAATAAAAGAAGCATCAGCCAAGCTCCAGTGCTGGTCCGTCCTGATTTTAAAAAGGATTTTATCCTTTACTACTATGCATCAGAGCATACTCTGTCTTCCATATTGACACATAAGTTGAATGAAGAAACTAAGTCACCAATAGCTTTCATGAGTAGCAGTTTCAAGGATAGTGAGTCACGATACTCTCAGATTGAAAAGAATGCATATGCAGTTGTCCGAGCTATAAAGAATTTCAGATTTTATATCTTGAATCCCCATACCACTGTATATTTCACAAATCCAGCAGTGAAAAGTGTGCTAACTCAACAAGAGATGGGTACAAAGAGAGGAAATTGGGTCGCAAAAGTGCAAGAGTACGACTTGGAGATCAAACCGACCAAATTCATTCATGGGAGAGGTCTTTGTTAATTGATAGCAAAAGATGGTGATAAGAAGCTTCAAGCCAGAGGTATGCCTGAACTTAAACTTGAAGAAAAAGAAGATATGTCAATGGTCCTACTGATTGAGTCTGTGGGAGAATGGTTTATTAAGATGTGGTATTACCTAACTTATGGTGATTGCCTGAGTCACTTGAATAAGCAACAAAAGAGAACACTGAAGTTGAAAGTGCAAAATTATGTGATTATCAATAAAATTCTCTACAAGCAAGGGCTTGATGGAACATTCTTGTTGTATGTCACCAAGGATCAACAAAGGCGTTTATTGGAAGCTTTTCATAGCCAAGCATGCGATGGCCACTTTTCTTCAAAGGTGACAACTTTAAAAATTTTGCGAGCACAATTTTTTTGGCTAACCATGTTCCGTGATGCTTATGAATGGGTGCACAAATTTCAATTGTGTCAGTAGTTTGTTGGCAAGAGGAATTTGGTTGCTGCTCCTCTCAAGCCAGTTGTTATAGACGCTCCATTTTAGTAATGGGGCTTAGATTTTGTTGGTTCGATCAACCCATGTTTTAGCAAGGGGCATATTTATGTCCTCACAACCACAAACTATTTTACCAAATGGGTTGAAGCTATTCCTACCAAGCGGGCTACGTCTGAGGTCATGCGTGACTTCTTGAAGGAAAACATTGTTACGCACTTTGGGGTGCCTTGCAAAATTATCACAGATAATGCAACATGTTTCTCATCCGAGGAACTACTGGAGTTCTATTTTGATCATGACATCACTTTATCACATTCATTAGATTATTACCCCCAAGGTAATGGACAAGCCAAGTCATCAAACAAGAACATAGTTGCAATCATCCACAAATTAGTTGATTCCAGTCAATGAACTTGTCATAAGAAGTTTTATGATGCTCTTTGGGCAGACATAATTAGTACAAAGAGAGCCATTGGTACTTTACCCTTCATTCTCATGTATGGTACGAAGGAAATGATACCTATCATGTTGGAGTTGTCTGTCTTGTGGCTGGCAATCCGAGTAGAGGATGGGGAGTCCACAGATCCTATTGAAAAGCGCATCCTGTACCTGCTTCAAGAAGAAAGGGTGGAGGTGGTAGATAGAATCACTTAGCATCAGGAGCGGGTGAAGAAATTTTTTGATAAGAAAGCTCGCCAACGAGATTTTGAGGTTGGAGATCAAGTCCTACTGTGGGATAAAAGACATGAGCCCAAGGGAATGCATGGAAAATTTGATTCCTTGTGGCTGGGGCATTCAAGATTCACGAGCTCATAGGGGAGAACACTTATATTCTCTCGTGCTTGGATGGAAGTCTCTTCCCTCTACCACACAGCGGATAGTACCTGAAGCACTTCATCACTTCGAGGGTGGAGTAAGTAATTTCTAAAAATCAATCTTTGTAAATATTTTTCTTTGTGTTTTTGTGATGTGTTTCTCCTTTCTGTGATGTGATCATTATGTTGTGTTTCCCCTTTCTATAACCATCCTGTCATGTTTTAGGTGATTAGGCATCTTGGTTTAGGTGATTTTTAGGGAAGTCCAACTATTAGGTGATTCTAGGAAGTCCCGTCATAGGTGACTTAGGGAAAGTCTTGCAAATAGGTGATTAGGAAATTATGCTAACTCTGATACCTAATGGATAAGGCACTAGTCTATGCTTAAAATTCCAGATATTCTTTGGTTCTCCTATGCCATAAGTATCTGCCATGGTCCCCAAACAAAGCCAAATGTTGTACCCCAAATTAAAATTTTTTGCTACACTTAGGCATTTTGCAGAAATGGTTAAAAGTCTTGTTAAATTTATCAAAAAGGGTCAAAAATTGGGGTTTACATGTCTTGCATGAGGGTCAAAAACTCAAAATTTTCAAAATCTAATGATCTAGGTCTGCTCAGAGTGACCAAGTCTACAAAACCCATATCTCAGTTTTTCGGCCCTACTTTTTAGAAAAATTGCTATTTTTAGAAACTTTCTAAAACTAAAAACTTTTTTCTGGGTTTTTCTGGGTTTCTTTTAAAATGGATGCTAGCAAAATTTTCTAAAAATAGAAATTTTGGCTTCAAGGGTTCAAAATGATTTTGATTGGTCAAAAATACTTCCTCATTAGGCTAGTGCAGTCAGAATCGCAAAACGAACAACTCTACCCTAGTGGGTCTATTTTGCTTTTTCAATTTCAAAAAGCATTTTGGGAACTCTAAAGTTGTCAATGGAGGCCAGTCAGTTGCCAAGTGTCAAATTCAACATTCAAGCACTGAATAGAAGATGACATGATGAACATGCACGTCAAACCAAGGAGAAAGTTGAAAAATGCAAAATAAAAACTAACTCTACCAGCCATGGGCCCCCCAGGAGGAGATAGGCGCCCATCTTTTCAGGAGGTCAAATGATGAAATTAGGGTTTGTGCCCCCTAACAATGTTGCTCAAAATATTCTGAGCTCCGTAGTCAGTCCAATAGCATGATCATCAGATCAATCAGTTAGCCTGAATCTCAAATTGAATGGGGAGGTCTCAACCAAAAGACAAAAAGCAAATAATGAAAATCAAGAAAACATAATCTAAGTCTGGGAACTTTGGGCGCCCCAGGTGCCCAAGGGTGCCCAACCTTTTGGAAGCTCAAACTAAGCAATTAGGTTTTGCAAATGTGCTCAATCTCTTCAGGATCTTGTCAACTTCACAGTGGATGTCTTCGTCAGATCATCAGACTTGTCAATCACTGACAAATCCAGATCAAAATGCAGGTATAAAATGAAGGTTCAACTTTGAAGAATGAAAATCAAGTGAAAATTGGCTAAGTCTGGAGGAAATGGGCGCCCCTAAAGGAGATAGGCACCAAAAATTTTGAGGGCCTAAACTGATGAATTTGCAAACGAAGCCCCCAACATGATTTCCTCAGAGTTGATCAAGCTTTCCAATGAAACCGCTAGCACATCAATCAAAGTTGACAGTCATCAGATATCAAAGGCTGAACAGGGGGAAAAACATGAGAAAAACATCAAAAGTCAAAAGCAAAGTGAAAAACACAGAATAAATTCTAACTCTAGTAAAGTTGGGCGCCCCAGCTAGCCAGGGGCGCCAAAGCTTGTCACCCCTTAGATTCAACTTTTAGAAGAAATCACTCCTAGGAGACCCTCTTAAGAATTATTTAGGCTATCCAGTGAATCTGGCGGTCAGCCGATCACATCAATCTAGCTCTCAGAATCGAGGATGCATCAGAAGATCAAAGGGAAACAAGCAAGAACTTGGTGAGCATGAAAATGGCTAACACTGGGAAAGTTGGGTGCCCCAGAAAGAGAAGGGTGCCCATGTTTTTGAAGGTCAAAAGGAAGTTTTTAGCCAAGGTTGCCTCTAGGATAATCTCGTCAAGTTTGATCAGGCTTTGCGATGAATCATTCAGCTCGTCGATAGGATCAATCTAGAAGCCGAAAATCAAATTCAAACTGGGATTTGAAATAAGGAAAAGTTGAAATTCTCAGAAAAATGACTAAGTTTGGAAGAGATAGGCACCTCCAACCAAGAAGGGTGCCCAAGTTGCCATGCCTTAGCTAAATTTTCAAATTTTCAAATTTTCAAAATGAAGAAAAATGTCCAAATTCAATGAACAAGCTGAGGCTAGGGTTTGCATGGAGTGAAAGCAAAAGAAAGTAGATTTTCTCAAGCCTAAAACTTATTTAAGATGCCTTTGCCATTCATTTTTCATCATTCTTGCAGGTGGCGTCCAAGGGACAGAAGAGGAGCAGCAAACAAAAGTTTTTCTTTTCAAGATTTGAGAGCCATTGCTGCTTGTATTTTCAAAAGCTCTTCATCAATTTTCAAACCAACATAAGAGCTTGCTTTTTCATGCTTTTTTCATCTAGAACATCAAATTTTTTAAGGAGGTCAAGTTTTTCAATTTTCAGTGATTTGGGTCATCTCAGCTCATCATTCTAAACAATTTTTGAAGAAATTTTTCAAGTTGCAGCAGTTGCTTTTTTTCTTGCATGTCCATGAAATCATCATAAGTTTCAAAATTTGATCATCTGGGTCCTTTCAAAATATTCTTCTGAACAAAACCCAGGTTCCAACTTTTTTCAAGAAAATTTGAAGAAATTAGGGTTTGTTGCTTTTACAATCTACACTCAAAATTTTTAAAAATGGGCGATCTAGGTCTTCTTGTAACGAAATTCTGAACAAAACCCATATCTCAGAAAAAAAAATTGAAGATTTTGATTGTTTGAAGAAGAAAAACCAGTAGGCTAAATTTAGAAAGTTGTGCAAAACTTGTTTGAACATAGGCGAGTTTACAGTCATTCTTCAATGTTTTCAGTATGGAGTACACTCCCCTTGAGTACAAGGCCAAATTAGCTCTCTATAATGACTTCATCAAAATAGTTGAGACTGACTTGCACCATATTAAGCAAAAGTTCAATTTGCAACCATTGGAGAATGTGGGCAACATTGCAGTCAGGAACCTTGGTCACTCCAGATTGCTTGCAGCAACGTCCATTCCTATTTTAGTGCAAGGTCTAGAATTCGTAATTTCTTGCATCAAGCATTACAATTTGGAAAATCGAGAAATTCAGTTAGTAGATGGAAGAGTGCTTTGCAGCCTGAAACCAGACGTGATTGAAAAATGCTTCTCAATTCCACCTTGGCCTGAAAGTGTGACTATCTCCAAGGAAGAATGTGAAAGAATATGGGACATGCATAAGGAGAAATACAGTAAGAAGATTGCATAGAAGTGGATGAAAGAAAAACATAAGACTCTGCCAAAGAATGTTGAGTGAGGGGAATTCAAAGATGAAATTGCTATAATGATCACCCTGCCAATAGGATCACTGGTCAAGAGGATGCTACAAAGTTCCAACCCTGGATGTTCTATGTTATACCTCATCTAATGAAGAAGAAATAATTCTATGATTGGTCAACCTTAATCAATGATAGCATTCATCAATAGATAACTAAATACTTCCAGATTCATGAGTTCCACATGGTCTCCTACCTTGTGTACCTAGTGGCCTTTCAAGGAAAATTTAGAGGGTTGAACATTGTGGGGTCTCTAAATGTACAACACATCTACAACTATTACCCTCAACTGGAGTTCATAGAGTCATCACATCATTACAAGAGGGTAAACAAGGCTTTCCTGATGTATACAATGTGAGACCTTGATAATGAGTTGCACATTCGTATTTCATCAACTGTTAGGGCAGCAATGGCAGAGTGGGCAGATTGGTTTATACAATTTCCTACCTTCACCTACATTAGATTCTATGGTTACTCCAACGGTCCACTCATGTTGCCGAGGTACCCATCGGATGAAATTGTTTTCATGGAATTCCTAAGGAAAGCATACGATCTTCACACAGTCTTGTGCAATAGAAAGAAGCTTGCCTTCAATTTTCCATTTGGGTTGGCAATTTACACATGCAGATCAGTAGCAGATGCCAAGTCCATGGGTGATGAGTTGGCTAAAGTTTTAGTCTCAAGCGTTACAACGAGAGATGGTCATATGACCCTCATGGCGTCTTCGCAACCCGACTTGAGAAGAATTATGCTCATGTGCTCGTGCTTGAAGATTTTTTGGCCAACTACAGAGATGAGTTCGAGGTACGAGGGTGTAGTTACAATAGACTCACTCTCCATAAAATGAAATATTTTTTGTTAGAGGATATCAAGGGACTTTCAGATGATGATGGAGATGTACTTCTCCCAATGTACACTCGAAGGAAAATCAAGCAACAACCCCTTCCACGGGTCAACTTGGCCAACAAGGAAAACATCTTAGTGGAAGAAAGGACACACCAAGATTGAGTACAAAAAGACTTTCTTAGTCCTCAAGAGAAAGAAATCCATTCTAGTAGTAGAGCCACCAAGGATACAGTCATCACTTCCCTCTTCTTCTAGAGCACAACCGAAGATGAAGGGTATAAGTCAGTCTCAAGAAGGTGTAAAGGGTAGCAGATCAACGAAGAATGTAAGAAGAAGGTTGGACTTCTCAAATATAGTCATACATGAGTAGCCAACAGTTGAAATAGAAGCTCCTCCAGAAGAGTTTGTACCTCCAAAGGAAATAGAAGATGTGCCATTGACACATGATTCTCCACCATTGCCAATGTCTTCACCAATTCACATTGATCTAGAGATTGAAGAAGATGAAGAAGTTCTAGTTGAACCTCCCAAGGAAGTTGGTAGAGATACTACCACATCTTGGCTTGAGATCTCCCTGGGAAGGAAGAGAAGAAGGCCTTCATATCAGTTGAGCTTTGATGATCTTGACAATGTCTATCAGGAAACACCTAAAAAGAAAGCAAAGAAACAGATTCACTTTGAGAGAAATCATGATGGTGAGATGATCATGGAGATTGCAACACCTCCTAAAGATAGAAACAAAGATGAAGTGGATGTGGATGGTTTCATAATGGTTAAGGCCAATCTTGGCAAGAACACCAGGCATGCAGATGTTAGTTTTTTCAAAGTTGCATCTGAAACTCTTCGAGAAAGAGTGTTGAAAGATGGAGAAGATAAGGCAGCCCTCAAGGCTGAGATTCGACAACTCGGGCTATACATTTCTAACCTTGTCCATGGCACTTCTCATGCTACTTAGTTGCTGCCCCAGGTTTTAGAGACACCAGCTGATCATCAAAAGTTGAAGTAGTTGGTAATATGTGGGAAGCAAACTCAAGAATGGATTGAGGGTTTTATTGTTAGAGGAAAAGAAATCTTGGCACAAATGTTTCAGCTTAGGAATAACGCACATGACTTGTGCCAAGGGATTGAAGGATTTGAGCAATCAATGGCTGAGGTGAAACCTAGGCACAAAATCATCATTGCAGATTTGAATACAACCTATGGCTCGACGGTTTCAAGGGAACACAAGTGGAAAATCCTTGCATGGAAAGAACCTCACATCTTCAAGGTCACCTATGAGAGGATATCTGAAGATTTTTTTGCCCACAGACAAAGGGTGATTGAGGCTCTTTTGTTCATAAGTGAGTTTGTTGTAGAGATTCATTCTCGGTATAGTCATGAAGATGGCTCCTATGTTGCACTTGACGAAGTACAAGCCCAGTTTTAGAATGTTGTTTGCAACAGTGATGGCAGTATTTCGATTAGTGGAAGGATGAGTCACATTTAATGATGTCAGCAAAGTTCGAGAAAGCGGCCAATGAGGTTGAAGTTTTTTTTAGATCAATTGCAGATGGTGAAGAAATCCTAGTAAAGTGAAACTTTGCTATTGATAGTATTGATGCACCTGACAGAGACACAATTTCCAGCTTTTTGGTAGATGTGATCGAGATTTAAAGCAACCTTCATCTAGAAGCTTTCTTTCCGCTTTCTTTCTATTCTCATCTCAATTCTTATCTACTCTTTGAAGAAGAGAAAGAAGATAAAATGTAATTGTTGGCATTTCCTATTTTTCCTACTTTCTTAGGTGGTTAGATTTTATCTTCTTTTTGTTTTAGAAATAAAGCTTGCTTGTTGAGCAAGCCTTAGTTGTAAAAGCAAGGATATTTTAGGGTTCCCTACTCCTCTGCTTGTCTATAAATAAGAGCACCCTTGCTCATTTATTTTCAACCATACTTGTAATAACAAATTGTTGAGCCTCTTTTTCCTGCAAGTTGTTGTTGTGTAGTTGTTGTTCACTTTGTGTAAGAACAAGTTTGCAAGTCTCTTTTAGCTGCAAGTTCTTGTTCAGTGCATGTGTCTTTGTAATCTTTTGTTCCTGAGATTTGAGAAATAAAGTCTTGTGCCTATTTTTCCCTGATATAATGTCTCAAATTTTTGTTTATTGTGTTATGCTTATATGATCTTAATTTCAGCTCACATGAAAGTAAGTAGATGTATGTTGAAAAAGAGTTTGTTTAAGTACTTTTTCAGAGAATCAAACATTGTCCATTTCTAATTCTCTTGCTCTACATTTACTTGAGAAATTAGAAACATCATTATCGTAGGTTAGGCATAGTTGAAATTCCTTAAACAAAAAATCTCAGCTACAACACTTGAGTTTTATAAACATCTTAGCTGAACCATAAGATAGGTAAATTAGATTTAATTTACTTTCTTGAACACCATCAATAAAGAGGGAGCTTCCCATCCTAATTTGAAGAGCAGTTTTACTGTGCATAGTTGTCCATTTCTAATTCGCATTCTAGAGGTGCAAATTGAAACACCAACACTAAGTAAAACCCATGTCTTAGATTTTTTCATAAAAATTACCCCTCGGCAGACTATTTTTAGCAGTTGCAGAAAAGTTGCCCGAATAGTATCATGTGCCCAGTCAATCTTTAAGGTTTTTAGAATGTAGTTTTCCTAGATTGAATACAAGACCAAAAAAGTCTTGGTTCATGACTTCTTGAAAATGATAGACACCGATCTGCATTAGGTACACCTAGAGGTTGACTCAGAAAAGTTGGAAGGCATAGACCTATGCACATTACAAAACATCGAGCAATCTAGGTTGCTTGAGGCAGCATCAATCCCCATCACTGTACAAAGCATGGAATTTTTAATAGTTTGTATTAAGCATTAAAACCCTACCACACGAGAGATTCAATCAATGGTCATATCTATGAGAGAATGTGAAAAGGCATTCAATGCATCAAAAGACAAGTGTCAGAAGAGGATGGAAGAGAAATGGCTTAAAGGGAAAGAGGCCAACTTTCCAAAGAATCTAGGACGTGGAGAGTTCAGGGCTGAGTGTGCAATGATGATCACTCTACTCAACTGCATCACTGGTCAAGAAGAGGCGAACAAATTTCAGTCATGGATGTACTATGTCATCACCAAAATTGTAAGCAACAGAGAACATTATGACTAGTTTTCCCTGATCAATGATACGCTACAAAAGTAGATGAACAGTTTCTTAGAGGCTCACAAGTTTCATATGTGTTCATATCTCGTATATTTGATAGCCTTCCAAGGCTAGTTTAGAGTGTTGAACAATGTGGGAACCTTAGGTGTGCAAAAGGTTCATGAGTATTTCTCGTAGCTGGAGTTCACACAATCAAAAAAACATTTCAAGCGAGTAAATGACCTCTTCCTGATGAACACCGTGAGAGACCTCAATCATGAGTTGCATAAGCGCATATCACCAACAGCTAAGGAGGCAACGGTAGATTGGGCGGATTGGTTCATCCAATTCCCCACTTTCACCTACATCCGCTTGTATGGGTACTCAGGCCATCCCGCCATATTACCTCGCTATCCATCAAATAGGGTCGTCTTCATGGAATTCTTGCGGAAGTTGTCCGAAGTACATTCTCTTCTGTGTCTCAAATGCAAGACGGCTGAAAAATTTCCTTTTGAGATGGGACTTTATAGTTGCAAGACAACGGTTGATGCCAAGGCCATAGGCCAGGAGATGGTGAGACTTAATCTTAAGTTTCACATTGAAAGATGGTTGTATGATCCTCGGGGTCACTATGCAACACACCTTGAGCAATACTCTTCACATGAGTCTTCCATGGAGGACTATTGGTTCAACTATGAAGATGAGTTTGAAGTACAAAGACGTAATTACAACCAGTTCGGACTTCCACAAATTGTTGACTTCATGTCAAAGGACGTGGAAGGAATATCCGATGATGATGGGGAAGTTATTCTTCCCTCATTCTTCATAGATCAAGTTGACTCACAACCTCTTCGAATAGTGGATTGGTATGCCAGGGAAAACACATATATTGAGGAAAGAAAGAATAGAGTTGTTAGAAACAACCAGCTCTACTTGGACAACAAAAGGACAAGGAAGGTAGTTATTCCCTGCATAGAGCCGAAACTAGTTCATCCTTCACTAGCTTCCACATTAAGGAAAAATCCCAGATAGAAGAAATGGAGTAACCCTCCTAGAGGAGCCAGAATGTCAGGATACACAAGGGGAAGAATACCAATTGTTGATACAAATCAGCAAGAGGTACATGTGGAGATAGCACAAACATAGTTGATCCAGTCATGGAAATAGTTGCAGTTGAGCCAATAATTGAGACAATTACAACTGAGACAGAGCCAATGACGGAAATAGTTGCAGCTGATGCAATACCAGAGATCGAAGTAGATCCTCCCATTCCACCACCACTATAGTAGTCACTAGTCCATATTGACTTGGATTCACCACCATGCAACATCACAACACAATCCCATTTGTTAGGCATTCAAGGGCCTAACATCCATCCTTCCAGTGAGGCTAGTCAAGGCTCATCTTGGCTTGAGATTATTCTAAGAAGAAAGAGAGAAAGGCCATCCTACCAACTGAACTTCACAAAATTCAACCATGTCCTTCAAGACATGCCAATGAAGAAAATGCAGAAGCAGGTCCATGTAGGAAAGAATGTTGTCAATGAGATTGTCATTGAGTTTGTTCTGCTACCTAAAGACATAAATGTGAATGAGGTAGAGGTTGAGGACTTCACGTTGTTGAAAGTCAACCTTGGAAATATGACTCGTTAGGTGGAAGTAGATCTCCTTGAAGTTGCATCAGTGAGTGTGAAGGAAAGAATGGCTAAGGATGGCAAAGATAAAGCAGCCCTAAAGGCTGAAAACCAACAGTTGTGAATGTAGATATCCAGCTTGATGCATGGTACACCAAACGTCTTTTCCTTGCCTCGAGAGATGCTAGACCTCCCCGTGGAGCAATATCACCACCAAACGTCTTTGCCTTGCCTCAAGAGATTCCCATGACCTTCGCGCAAAGATTCAACAATCAGAGCAAGACACAACAAAGAAGAGGCCTAGGGATGAGATCACTATCTCGGACTTACAGATGGCGTACAAATCAGTTACTACAGAGGAGAACAAGCAACATATCTTCTCTTGGAAAGAACAACTTGCATACAAGGTGAAAGCATATGACACCAACTTTGTAGAATTGATTGAGTACCGATAGGTTGTGGCAGGTGTCATCAAGTTTGTGAAAATGTTGGTAACATTTATCCCTTGCCTTTACTAGCACGAAGGAGGTGCATACATCAAGCTAGATGAGGTGCAAACACAGTTCCAAGATCTCATCTGTGGCAGTTTTTGTGGTGAGCCTATTGGTTGCAAGTTGAGTAGGATTCCAGTCATGTCAACAAGGATGGATGATGCAGCTACAAAGAGTATTGAATACCAACAACAAATTGCGAGTGGCAAAGAGATGTTGCAGCAACACGTCATCATCATGCGAAGCATTAATTGTCTAGAGGTAGAAGAAGTCAATGACTGGCTAGAGGAATTATTGACTAGAGGTGAAGAGATGTAAAACACCCAGTTAGGATGTCCTACCCTCCAAAATAGCATTTATGAAAAATAGGAGTTAACTTGGTGCTTCTTTACAAGTTAACTCATTGTCCCACTAATCATGCATGTCTATTTCCACTAATTATGGATGTCTATTTTGGACTTCCACTAATTATGGGTATCTTTCTCCACTAATTGTGGATGTCTATTTTAGACACTTTTGTATTTGGAGTTCTCTTTTAGTTTAGACTCAGTTAACTAAAGTAGATTTCCAATTAACTGTTAGGTTACCTACTTTTAGACATAGGAATAAATCTTGCAAATTGGCAAGAACTCATTGTTAACTCAAGGAGATTTTAGGGTTTCCTACTCCTTTGAGCTTCTATAAATTAGAACCTTTGCTCATTGTTTTGTAACTTTACTTCATGGCAACAAAACGATAAGCTAAAAAATCCTTTGACTTTGTTCGCTTAGTATATGATCTTGAATCGTATTTGTTATAGTTAAACACCAAGTACAACTTGTGTTCTCTCTATTCAGATATGTGTGTTCAATCCATGTTCATGTATTATTAGTTGATCGCTTCATGTCTGATTGTCTCTTTGAGACAAGTTGTCCCAAAGTGTAATCTTTAATTGAAGTTGGGATAATAAATCAAGAGAGCCTTGGGCCTTTGATCTAAAAGTCTCAATATTTTTCATTGTATGTTGTTCTTAATAATATTTCTTTCGATCTACACCTCGGAAAGAGCATTGTCTCTCCTTGGTAATTTAGAGGGTAGGATTATCATTATTTGTTGTTTCTAGTACTCTATCTTTCATCCTACACCTCGGAAAGGACATAGTGCCTCCTTGAGAATCCTAATATCTAGCCTACTATTTGAAGATTACTTGTGTGGATTCTATTTCAATGTAAATCTGGAAGTTCACAGCCTTCAGATGCATTTTGGGACATAATTCATCTAAGTGATTGAACCATTCCATTCCCACTCCTATATTCTCTTGCTATGTTTGTCTAGAGGAGATAAGATAGATTAAAAGTTAGCTTAGTTGTAGTTAAGATTTGCAGAAACCAGAAAAAGCCTTAGCTACAACACATTGTGCTTTATGCACCCTTGTGCCCTACCGCTGAGCAAAAATAT
The DNA here is from genome assembly GCA_007258455.2 of Sequoia sempervirens. Lineage (NCBI taxonomy): Eukaryota > Viridiplantae > Streptophyta > Pinopsida > Cupressales > Cupressaceae > Sequoia > Sequoia sempervirens. The sequence goes on along the minus strand of VDFB02281492.1, from coordinate 169,714,440 downwards.
AGGAACATTAGTTTACTTTACTTTTGATGCAAACATAAACGAGGGAGCTTCCCCTCCTAATTTGAAGAGAAGTTACTACATTGTGTATAGCTATTTGTTTCCAATAAGCACTCTAGAGGTGCTAATTGAAAGGACAACAAGTAGCAATTGTACTAGATAACAAGAAAGATCAATTCATATGATTAATAAATATACTTCATGGATCCAAAACAATATATGAAGCTTGGCGGATGTGTTTTCTCCCTTTAACATTGGTAGAAAATTTTCCCGTCCTGCTCCTCTTTTGAGGCCTTTGTTGAAGTTTGGGTTCAAATCACCATGACTGTCTTTTGTTGGTTTTGGGCCCTTCCAAAACTATTTTTTGGTTCCTTTCTTTGGTCAAAAGAATTGTTGATATTGTTGTCCTCTTTGTAGTTGGTTCTTGTCTCTCTTCTTGGAATACTCACTTTGTTCCTTGTTTTCCTTGTCTCACCTCTAGTGAAATTTGTTTCTTTTTTTCCTCTATGGTTGTTCTATATTGGGTTAGGACCCTTCTTGATTTATCTTAATCAAAACAATAGATGAAGCATAATGTCAAAAGTAGTGAACTAGTTCTATATAGTAGAGACACCAAGAGGAGGCATCATCTTTAAGTATTTTCCCATGAAAAATATATCTAACAAATGTCCTATAATGAGCTACCTAAGTTCTGATGAGACAAATTTAAATGACAAGCATGATTGGCAACCCCAAAAAACTAAAAGATAAGATTTTTTGGTTAATAATGAGACAAAATTAACATAGAATGAACACCATACACAAGAATGACACTTGTAGTAGGGAAATACAAAGGGAGACACTAACCCAAAATAGATTTGAGATACCCAATCACAAAGTACTTCCACTTTTAAAGATAACAATTTAACCATCCAATTGCAAAGTACTTTTGATTTTGAAGATAGCAATTTAACTAAACATTACTTTAAATAGTTTCCTCTCTATAGTGTTTTTCCTACATAATTATTCTAACATGTTGCCCTATCCTTCCAATACATTGATTCATGTATTCTATTGTAATATTCTCAACTATTTTTTTTGAATTTTTTGTAAATGTTAGAATGAAATGCAACTCTCACACTTTCTAATTAACAAGACCTAATGTAATGATTGGGAAACTAATTTAATGGCGGAAAGCCAAATAGTTCTAAATGTATGCAATACAAAATATTAAAATAATTAACCATGTCTTAGTGGCACTGCCATGTAGACTTATATTCCAAAGGAAATCTGGTGGTGAACCACATAAAAGTTACAATATGAATGATAAGTGATAAAATACTCTTCTATTTTAATTCCATGAATTATAACAAATAATTATCTAGTGATTTAGAAATATTCATTTTGACAAATAGTTGGAAAGAAAACTACAAATACATAAATATAAAATACCCAAAATATGTAGCAAGGCCCAATTGAAGGTGGATTGGCTAATAAAATTGAATTTTGTTGTTTATAAACTATTTTAATAGCAACCAAGGAAAATGATCAACCTGGAGACTACAAAACTATATGGAAGAAAGTATCTAACAAGAACATATCTGACTAGGTGTACATGAGATGTGGCTAAGTCTACAGGTCTAAAGTAGGTATATATGACCCAAAATAGGTGTGGCAATTTATGAATTGCACTTCAACTAGTAATTTTTCCTTTAAAAAATGCTTGCACTATGGGTTGTTGTAGTAGCAATGAAAGCATAAACATAGCTGGCTAAAAAATCAAATTAATCTTCCTTTAGGTAGTCATAGCCCTAATCTGATTAATAGCAAGAGTTTGAACACTATTCTTCATTAAATTACTCACTAATAAGAAAAATAAATCTCCACGCAAAGAGACCAAAATATGTAATAAACTGTAAAATTTTCAATACTAAACCCTTCACCACAATCTTCAATCTAAAATTATATGTAAAAAGTAAGCAAATAATTAATCAACAATACTTAGCTAAAATGTGACCTCTATATGAAATTACCATAAAACGATCGAAGGGCTTCCATCCTCAATTCAAGCTTGTGGGTTTTTATCCTCAAGAGAAAATTTATGAACATTTTCAATCTTAGAAAAAAGGAATTTGTTTTAAAAAATGGATGCATTCCTCATACTCCAAGCCCCTCTTTTATATATTTTTGAGGGATTTTAATATTATTTCATCTTTTCATATTTTCCTTGCAAAAACAGTTGTCTTTTAAAAATACTTTAGACACTTTATCTTTTAATAATTTGAATATAAGTTATCACTTTTAAAATAACATAAAGTTACTTTTTGGATGATTTAAATTAAATTAATAAATATTTTTTCTTTTACATCTTAGTAGCCTACAAAAAATTAAAGATAGGCTGAGAGTCTTTTGTTAACTTGAGTCTAGGAAGGGGGCATGACAGTCCTCTCATCCTAGAATTGCTTTCCCACAAGCAAATGCAAGCTATGATGCTCCAAAACATGTTCTCCTTCCCAAGTAGTGTCCTCTACTAGTAGATTCCTCCATCAAACAAAATACTCCTTAATGTTTTTGTTCTTTAAAGTCCTGATGTCAAAAAAAAAAAAACCAATCTCAATTTTCCTTCATAATCCAAGGGATATAATTTAGCTAAAGGAATAATATGTTGCACTAATGCCTTCTTGAGGCATGACACATGGAAGGTATTATGTGTCCTATTATGCTCTAGCAACTCTAATTCATAGCAAAAATCTAATTCCCTACTTGATTTTGTGTAGTCCATAAAATCAAGGCTTAAGTTTTTTTGCACCATTCCTCTTGAGTGATGAGTGTCTACATGGTTGTAATCTTAAGAATACCATGTCACTAACCTAAAAACCCCACTTTGTGTGATGTTGATCTACATAAAAAAATATTAATCTTGAGCATGATGGAGATTATTCTTAAGAGCTTTCACTATTTCTTAGATTTGCTCAACCAAATTTTTGGCCCCGAGATCCCTACTATCTATCATAATAGTCAACAAAAGAGAGAGCCTCTTGTCCATATAGGGCCTTGAAGGGGGTCATGCTTATCAACATGTGATATGTTTTGTAGCAATGTTCTCCCAAATGAAGCCATTTATCCAAGCCCTTTGTTGCTTTGCCACATAATTTCCTAGATAACCTTCCATCTATTTGTTCACAGTCCCAACTTTCTCGTCAATCTAAGGGTGATAGCTAGTACTATGAGTAAGTTTGGTTCATGTCAATATGAAAAATTCCTGCAAAAAAGATAAGGAATTAACTACCCCTATCACTAAATATTGCCTATGATAACCCATGGAATCTAAAAATTTCCTTGAAAAGAGCTTTAGTACCTGTGTTGCCTTATAATTAGAGGAAATGGAAAATAAATGGGAAAATTGGTAAGTTTTTCTACCACATTATAATATAATCCTTGTGACAAAGTCCATTAATATACCTTGCCAATTATGATCTAGAGTGGGTGGGCCCTAGAGTAATCTTGTAGGATGAGTTTGCTCAACCTTATTCTTTTGATAGGCCATAGATTCCTAAATGTGTCTGAGGACATCATCCTTGAGACCCTTCTAAGAAAATATCTCTAACCTGCTTGTAAGTTTTGAAATACCCCAAATGTCCTATCAAAGGAGTATCATGAACTACCCTGAAGATCAATGTAATTAGATTTCCACAATCCATATGAATTTTAATCTAATTACTTCTGGATTTGATTGTGTGCTAGGTTTTTCATCGATGTTTCGAATCATACTCAGTGATCCATCATCAAGATAGAGAGTTGAAAAAGATCCATCATCTTTTTCAACTCTTTATCTTGATGATGGATCACTGAGTGTGATTTGAAACATCGATGAAAAAACTAGCACACAATCAAATCCAAAAGCAATTAGATTAAAACACCCTTAAGATTTTATCCTTCATCTTTGATTCTGAGACACGATAAATTACGTCTTTGTAGAAAGTGAGTTCATTTGCTACTCTATGTTTATCATCCTACAACTTTCCTTCTAGGACATTAGTAGCAAAAGGATTTTTTGACTAATCCACAAAATATGGTATTTCCTGTCAACAAATATCTTTGTCATTGAACATAAGGTAGGCTTCCTAGATAAGGCATCAACGACTATGTTCTTTCCCTTGACATATTCAATGTTGAAATCATAAGTTTGAACCTTACTCACCCATTTTTGTTATTTCTCATTCAAATCATTATGGCTAAGAAAGTACTTCAAAGTATTATGGTATGTTTTCACCACAAATTTTCCACCAACTCAATCCATCTAAATTTGGCCAAGAATGCATAATCACCAACATTTATTTATTGTAAAAAACCATTTTTCTTGTTCTCTAAGCTTACAACTCTTGAAGGAATTTGATTCTTACTCTATATAAATATTGCATGAATCTCCTCTCCAAAAGCATCACATTCCAACAAAAAATGTAGAGAGAAATCAAGAATTGTCACCACAAGACAAGAACTCATTATCCCTTTCTATCTATCAAATATTTGCTACACAAAAGTTCACTAAGAAAGAACTCATTTAGTGAGATCAATTAAGTGTGTTACCAATCATGAAAACCCTTTAGTGAAACTTCTATAGTAGTTGCAAAGTCTCGTAAATCCTCAATTGGATTAGAATTTTTTGGGGAGACAACTCTAGGATAGCTTGTATCTTTTCCTTGTCCACTTGAACTCCCTGTGCATTAATGACATGACCTAAGTACAAGACCTCTGTTATCCCAAATTCATACTTGGATGCTTTATTGAAAAGTGTTTGTGCCTCTAGAATTCCTAACACTCCATCCAAATGTTTCAAATGCTCTTCTTGAGTTTTGTTATAAATAAGGATATCATCAAAGAATAAAAGAACAAACGTTCTTAATTCTTTATTAAAAATTTGATTCATTTAGGGTTATTAAGTAGCAGGATCATCAGTTAAGTTGAAAGACATGACTAGAAACTCATAGTGTCTATAGTGGTATTTGAAATATATCTTATAGATGTCTTCATCTTGGACTCTAATTTGGTGATACCCTTATCTAAGGTCTATTTTTTAAAATTAGAGTGCAAAATGTATCTCATTAATCAATTCATCAATTTTGTGGATTTGGTATCTATATTCCTCTAGTCAATACACATTCTCATTGTCCTATTTTTCTTCTTGACTAGGACCACAATGAGGAAAAAGGACTTGAGTTAGGCCTAATGTGACCCATATCTAGTAGCTCTTTGATGGCTTTCTCAATCTCTTTTTTATATCTTCTAGGATGATAGGGAGTGTTACATATTGGCTTAGCCCCTTGTCTAACTCAATTACATGCTTGAAACCTTTATTATGGGAACTTCCAGGAGGTATGCCATTGAATACTTTGTTATGGCTACCCAAGATAGATCATGTATCAACATGATATGACTTTTCTTTTGTAGGAATAATCAAGCATTGAACTACCCAAGCAACTTCTCTATGATGGAAAATTCTCCATTTTTTGACACAATTCTAGGAGTACCATTAGACATACCACAAAGAACTCTCTTTCCATCAACTTGAAATTTAAATTCCATGGTTTCGTAATTTTTGTTGAATTATCCTAGAGAATGGACCATTGAACTTCCAAAACCATTTTTGTATATCCATGTTCACAATACAAAAATCATCAGTTACCTCATGGTTACCTAAAGTGATTTAGCAAGTGCAATCTTTGTGTACATGGCATAGTGAAACCATATTCAACTATTACATTGAAATTTTCAAATTCTTATGTTAAATACCTCTTTTGTTTACTAAACCTTCAGTGATAAGATTGTGGGTTACCCCACTACTAATTAAAATTGAACTCTTTGTCCTTGCAATACTCCCCTAATTTTGAAGGAGTTATATCTAATAATAGTTCCTAAGAGTGTGGAAAAATAACCAAACAAAACCATTTCCTCTTCTTGCCTTTTAGGTTATGGTTCACTTTCAGATTCAAGTTCTATTTTTTTCTCTACATTGGTTAGTAGCTTCATATAATGAAGTTTAGCTTGGCCAAGTCATATATGTCCCAATTCCCAAGGCTCCTTGTAGGTAAAACATAGTTTCTTTTGTTGTAGTTTATTATTTGCTTCTTCATCTCTTCAAGGCCATAAGACCTTTAGCTAAGTAATGCCATTCTTAAAAGACTTCTTTAGAATGAGGGGGGTTGGATTGGAACCTATTATTAAGAACATAAGTTTATAGAGTTAAAGCCCTTCTAATAGCCTCTTGAGGTGATGGTCTCTCAAAAGCTTCAATAACCCTTTTGAAGGTTGAATTAATCCATCTATAAACTATATTGTTTCATTTCCAAGACATCAAGGACCATGACTAATATTTTCTAAAATTCTCTTACATAGTGTCAACATAATTAATTTGCTTCAATTGGGCCAATTCTCTAAAATGGACTTCAAGATTTTTTTTTTTCAAATTGTTCAATTAGCCTTTTGCTAAACTCATCATAAGTGTTGATGAGATTGTGAACTTAGATAACTAACCCATGGAACCACTATGGTAATTTTTTCTTAGATCTTTGGTGCAAAAGATCTATACTCTTGGTAAAAAACTATGGTGTTATTCATAAAGGGATTTTATTCTTCAACTACAAGAGGCCTATCTTTCCTTAGCAAGAAGGTAGGTTTAAAAGGTCTAGTAATTGAACCAACAACTCTATAATTGGTATTATGATTATTGTTGTTTGTTGATGAACTTTCTCCCCTACTATTCTATTAGGTGGCCTTTGACATATTAAAGTTTTGCATAGTTTGTATCAGTTGTGCCACCACATTAGTTAATTGTTGTTGGCCTTGGATAAGGACATTAAGTTTATCATTGTTGTCTACCAAAAGTCTTTTTCGCCTATTAGCCTCTTCACAAGCCATGCTTTGATTCTCTACAATCAGAGGTTCTAAAGGCTATGCCTTTCTCCTTTCCCTCTAGTAATATTGGTACTCTCTATCATTGCCCTACATAAGATGTGTATAGAACCAAATTTCCAACTCTTGTTCTTAGGCTGGCAAGATCACCAACTTTGACACCACTATGATGTTCCCAACTAATTTTCTTTTAGTTTTTTTGTAGATATTAGAATAAAATGCAAACTCTCATACTTTTTTATTACCATAATCTTGATGTGGGCAAGGTGAAAGCATATATCAATTGAGAAACCAACTTACTAACAAGTTGCATAGTTCCAAATGTATGCAATACAAAATTTTAAAATAATTATCCATGTCTTGACAACATTGCTATCCAAACTTACATTATAAAAAAATTGGCAATGAACCATGCCGATGTTACTATATAAATCATAAACAATGAAATGCTCTTCTATTTTAATTCTAAGAATTATAACAAACAATTGTCCAATCCAAAAAAATATGCATTTTGACAAACAATTGGAAAGCACAATCTACAAATACATATATATAAAATACTTAAATTATTTAGTAAAGCCTAATTGAAGGTGGTGTAGCTAATTAAAATGAAATTCAACTATTTATAAATTGGTGTAACAACAATGACCTCTAGTAACCTCACGTCCCAACCAAGGAAAATGGCCAACCCCAAGACTATGAATTTGTATGAAAGAAAAGTGGCCAACAAGTACATATACGACAAAGTGTAGAAGAGGTTGAACTTGAGTTTGCAAGCTTGAAGTAGGTATTTACAACCCAAACTAAGCATAACAATTTATGGCCAATAGTTGACCATAGGCCACTTCAACTACCAACCTTCCAAAATGCTTGCAACATGAACTGTTGTAGTAGCAATAAAAGTATAGACCCAACTAGTAAGAAAATCAAATTAATCTTCCTTTATGGTAGCCATAGCCTTATTCTAATCAACAACAAGAGTTTCACTATTTTTCATTAAATCACCAATAGTAAATAGAAATCTCCACATAAAAAATTACTATAATATGTAATAATAATAAACCCTTCACCAAGATCTTCAATCCAAAATAATATGCAAAAGTAAGCAAATAATCAATCAACAATACTTAGTTCAAATATGAACTTGATATGAAATCACCTTAAAAAGATTGGAGAGTTATTATCTTCAATCCAAACATGAAGATTTCAATCCTCAAAAGAAAAGATAAACATTGTTCAATCTTAGAAGAAATTTATTTTAAAAAATGAATGCCTTATTCATACCCCAAACCCATCTTTTATAACTTTTTGAGAGATTTTAATATTATTTTCCTTTTTCAACTTTTCCCTCCAAAAATAATTTACACTTTATCTTTTCATTATGTGAATTTAAGTCACCCGTATTAAATAAACATGAAGTTAATTTTTAGATGATTTAAATTAAATTATTAAATAAGTTTTCCTTTTATAACATCCCAATAGCCTAAAAAAAATTAAAGATAGACTAAGGGTCTTTTTGTTCACCAAGTCCAATAAGGGGACATGACATCTATCATTGTCACCTCACCCTTTCAAGGAACAAACTTGCTATCCAAGATCACCACTATGATGTAACTAGTTATGTTATAATATTAAATAAGAAAGTCTCAAAAAATCCAAAGTATGAAATTACACCAATAATGGTTCTAAAAACCCTATCATTGTCACCTTAAACTTTCGCATGCCTTTGACAATTATATTAGTATTTGTTACTTATCTTGGCCTACTAGACTTTTATCGTTTGAACCATGGCATACCCTCTCTCCATGTATTCTCTTATATTAAGGCTCTTTCAAACCACCTTGCCTCTTCAAAGATATATGCTTGGACTCAAACGTACTTCACAAATCATTGATTCTAGAGGCCCATTGTTGTATTGTAGTGCATATTGAAAACTCACTCAAATCAAGGCAATTTAGAAAGAATATAAAGATCATATTGATGTCCAAGTGTGTCCAAAGTTGGCCACTGTACCTTGAATGAACAAATTATAATAGAAAACTACCACAAAAAGATAACCACGTGATTTAGGTGGCAAGTTAGAGCAAAATTTTGAAGTGACAATAATGAAAACAAATTGGGAGGGGCATGACTCCATTATTAATAGTTAAAATAAATTGCACGTGGTTAGAAAGCTTAGATGATACTCTCCAACAACAAATGGTTATCATGTGCATGCATTTTAGCTGGTGATATCTAAAACAAAAATGCTCCAAAGGGCCTCTATAATGTCCCCTTTTTTCGAGATATGTATTTTTGCAACGATTAGCCTATTATCTAGTCTACATAGCCTAATGAGACGTTTAGGGGACCCTTTTGGGGTATTCAAGTTTGTCAGTAGGCTTGGGTATTCATTCCAACGTATACAACTCAGTGATTTAGTATTTTGGTTGACAGGCCTTACAGAGGCAATTTTGGAGTACAGTGTTCATACTTACTATTTATAGTAAGTTATACCAGGATCAATGGTCACCACACCAACAATTGGAAATTGTGCTTAGATCACTCTCAAGGGTTATTGTCAGATTATTATTGAGAGATGACAATTTAATTAAGTTATTAAAGTCAAATTAATTTAATAATATTAATTATTTAAGTGACTAATTTAATGTTATAAAGTGACTTTTAATAAAGTAACTTTATAATTTGACGCTATAAGGGAAATAAAATGACTTTTAATAAAGTATTATTATTTTAATGGTACTTTATGAAGTATTTTATTTAAAGTCAATTATATTAAAAAGGCAACAATTTAACATTATTTCAAAAACATAATTGCAAAAGTTGGCGTTGGAAATTGGAAGAAGGATAAAGAGTCAAAGGAAGTCATTTTTGAGGATGCATTTTTTATTTGCAAAATTGGAGTTGGGCAACAAGTTTTCTAGTTTTAAGATTCAAAATTTTTTAGGACAAAAACCCTTAGAGAGGACAATGTTTGCAAGTGTGGAAGATCACCCAAGGGCATTTTGAGAGATAGTCTCATACAAAGATTATTACAGAGCTTCATTGATTTTCCTGGAGATCATTCAAGATTTACAGTGTTTTCAAGGTTCAATTTGATAATCAGTTTGAAGGGACATTCAAGGTTGAATCATACAAGAGTTTTTGCAAATTGTTGATGTTCTTAGTTGTAGATCCAACACTTTCAGATCTGCATTATTGCATATCATGTAATCCGAGTATGATTCTAATGTAATTTCTAAAGCCATAATTAAATCTGAGTTTTAATTTCATGCAACTATTTGAATTGGTTTATTTTGCAAATCGTTGTATTTTCTATATTTTTGAATAAAAACTTCAAATCTGAGGGGGATATTATAGCCTCAAAACCATAAACCTAAAAGATAGGATTCCAAAATTTTCAATAACTTTTTTATGTTTGATGAGATTAATGTGATAAATCATCTCTTCCTAATGGAAAATTGTGGTATTATTTTATTTGATTCTCAAGCACGTTATTTCATTTTCTATATTTAGGCTTTTCATTTCCTACTAGAAATAGCTATAAAGAATTGTCATCCAAATATGGAATAAATATAATCTCACCTCACAAAGGGCATAACTCTTACTCCTGATTGGAAATGGAAAACACAATGTTTGAAAGAACTTTACCTCTCCAACAATCAAGATACCAATTGCATGGATACATTTGGGCCAATGAAATATGACCCAAAAACACCCTCAAAGGGTGCTAGATTCAAAAAATGCAAAATTCTTAATGATGATGCAACAAAAGTACTCTCAATTCCTAGGGAAATATTGTCACGACTTTTTAGATTCTTGGACAAATCATTCCATTTCTATTTTAGATGTTTCTTTTTTACTAGAAAATGTAACTATGAGGTTATTGCCACTTAAATATACAAATTAAGGTTGTGTAGCTTCAAATATTTTTTTAAAGATTGCTAGTTTACTATAAACCACTTTTTCATTTAGTAAACCCTTCATTTACATTACAAATTATCCATAAATCAAGTTCATGTTGATCTCCTTCCATTGACATTCATGACACATTAAGTCCACAATTTAGAATGTTACCCATCGTTCTAACAAACAAATCCAAATCATCCTAACCGAAACAGTAAGAACTAAAGCACAAAACGAGAATGTTGTTAATTATTTAATTATATGTTCCATGTTCCTATTGAGCTAGTATTTGATCATGCAAACTACCTTAGAACTAATGTGACTAATTTGACTTTATTAGCTCAATTTATTTTATTAAACTTCTTTTTGTTTTAATATTGTTATTACAAACATCTAGGATCAAGGGTTCTGTTTGAATATTTGGAAGCAATCAATGTAGTACATATTCCCAATCCTATACATGAGGTAGCAATTCTTTGTTTTATGGTAACTATGCTCTTGTATCATATCGAACTGCATTTCAAGTACTATAAAATGAGATGTAATAATGGATTTTAACAATTTCCTGTTGTCGTCCAATATAACATAAAGAGTGGTTCTTTCATGTACATATTCCCAGCCCTATAAATGAGGCAGCAACACTATTTTATGTCATGTGATGGGAACTATGCTCTTACATTATATTGATTTGCAAATTTGAACTGCATTTCAAGCACTATAAAATACAATGTAATAATGTATGTTAATAACTTCATGTTGCCCTCCAATATAACATAAACTGTGGTTCTTTCATGTCCTTGTTATATTATGCGGAAGTTAATTCACTTGAAATAGCATAAAAGATTGCAGTAACTGGCCATAATCAAATGATAATATGGGAAAATATACCATCCATGTATACAAAGAACTCCATTTACAATATACAAACCATACTGTCTCTTATGTAGGTTAGGAACACAAGCAATACAGGATAACCAATTTGTATATTTATTATTCTAAAAAATAAATACTGGTAAAAAAATTGAATTTCTAGAATTTGAGTTGTGTGTATAGTTGTAAGAGCATGCATCAGTTGTTTTCATGTCGTCATTAAATTTAGACGATAGTGAGGATGTGGCTCTAGCAGTGGCTGTGGGTGTAAAAAGATTAGCACTCAAGTGGGAAAGAAATTGCTTCTCATGTTGTCTATCATAGCATATATAGATTATCTGACAAAACTATCAGTAAGCAGACTCCCCTCCAAAACCTATCTCTGTAGTAAATTTTCTTGGAACACATGTTTGTGTACATGAAATTGACAATACTAGAGTACTCGATAAAATATTCTCAAGGTGGGAAGAAATTAATAGAATTCCTTAAGAAAAAAGTAGTTTGACATTTGCTGAATTTGCTGATTCTACATTTTCTGTGTTTTTTTCATTTCCCTCAGTATATTTTGAGGTACAGATTCCACAACCACCTGCAATGTCACCCAGCAAAATATACCCTTACAAATCTACACTTGCTCTAAAAGGTCAAGCAGCAAAATAGGATTAGTAATCACTAGGTACTTTCTTCAAAGAAAGGAAGCTTACTCTTCCATCGTATGATAGGGAAGCAAAGATCCATGGTTCTTGGGAACTCCAAGCAATACCTAACAATATCATTGAAAATTCAGTAAGAAAATAGGTTAAAATTTCATTTTCTCGTGATGCAGGATGGAAAATGCAGAGATTTAGTACCATAGACGCTATCCTCAAAATCACTGTACGACCGCACCAAAGGATCCACTGGGTCCATAGGTGACTCTAGCAGACTATCAAAAGATTCAAATTAGTACCATGAATAAAGCCCCCACTGGAGTTCATGATACAAATATAGCATAGGATCTCAAGAAGCATCATATACATTAATGGGGACAGCAGAAAAAGAATAAAAATATTTATACAATGTCCTATTACTGCAGATACTTTAAGGGATAAAATACCTTCCTCCTCTTGATTCTCCACCTTGAATTGGTGAAGTCTGCCACAAGTTCACAGTAGAGTCTGTGCCTGCACTCTGAAAGGATAGACATTTCAGGCATGATTTATGGTTTTAAGTTTGAAAATCCATTCTGTGAAGACAGATTTTGATTTAAGAAAAAAATTGAGCTACGACATGCCTTTCTAGAACCCACTAAAGAACCTCAATAGCAATCTTAAAATTTTCAACATTTTCATAGTTTTAAATACAATCTTAGGAAGCTTTTAACGGACATAGAGGAATTAGAGGAATAAAACATTTGTAGTCAAGCAAATAATGACCACCCTGTTAGGGAACCTGGGATCTAAAAATTTGGAATACATTTTTATAGCTCGTGACAAATACCAAATGAGAAGAAGGATATAATTTGTTTTAACTTTAAATTCTAATCTATAGAAAATAAAAATTGAGGCAAGCCTATGGAATCTAATATGGTTGCCAATTGATGTTTTAGCTTGTTAGCCTGTCAGTCCTGCTAATGAAGTAGAATTATATGTTAGAAAATGCAATATGAAATAAATGTGAAAGGCAGGTGCCAAAACATTACTGTATTTCCTGTTTTTTTTTGTGTTTGACAGAGTGCTAGGGAACAACAACATATACATGTTTTGTAGTAAAGACTCCAAAGGATGAACTACTATACCACAAGTTATCATCCACAAAAAGAAATAGCCTATCCATAAAAAGAATGTAATAGTTGCTGTAAATGTTATCAAATCTTATCAGAGCAGGATCCTAAAAGACCTATGGAAATTCTAAGTCTGAAATACTGTGTAAGAATTCAAGTCAAATTTATACTTCTATATTTGAATGTGCTGATTGCAGAACATTAATCAATTTCGATGTTTGCAATATAGAAATGTTTTCCCATTTATATCATGGGAGAAGACATGCTCTAAGGAGACGCGTCTCATGAGAGGACGTGTCTCCTTGCAATATAGAAATGTTTTCCCATTTATATCATGGGAGAAGACACGCTCTAAGGAGACGCGTCTCATCAAAGGACGTGTCTCCACAAGATGGAGACACGTCCACTCATGGGACATGTTCCTTGAGCGCGCGGGTTCCCTTGAAAATTCGGTGGTTACCAAATAACATGCTTTTAACAAGCAGCAAACAAAGATTCAAAATATTTATCTGAAGACGTTTTATATTTAAGAGTAGTTCGATTAAATATAAATGATGATGATGCATAAATGCAGTCATCATTTATATCTGACCGATGCTATCTTAAATCAACACTCCCTCTTAGCTAGGGAAGATATTTCAAAACGAATAAGTGGAGATATTACCTTCACACGTAATATCGAAGATATGATATGTTTCTTCAATATTGTCAAGTCACATGACATTCTTCATAACACATCTTCATTAAGGTATGTGTACAGACATCAAGTCACATGATGTCTACCATAATAATTCATGGCATGTCCACGGATATATAATTATCCACCATGATCTTCAAATGACATCAAGTCCCATGATATCCATCAAAGTGTCCAAGAGATACTATCATGACATGTCCACAGATATCAAGTCACATGATTATCCACCATGATCATCTCTTAAGGATCACAATGATCTTCAAATGGCATCAAGTCCCATGATATCCATCAAAGTGTCCAAGAGATACTATCATTACATGTCCACAGATATCAAGTCACATGATATCTATCATGATAGTTCAACTCATCATTGTAGAGTCGTCACTTTACAATGTCACATACAAGTGTTCATTATTAGAAAGATCGTCACCTTTCAATAATGTACACAGGGGGAGCAAGCCCATAAGGTCATGGAGTCACACACATGACAAAAGAGTTTACACATTAGACATCTTTAAATATATTAGTACAGCTTCTAAACAATTTTGAATTTCAAACATAATATCAAATTACATTTCAATCATACCAAGCTTTTTCCTGAAGTGTTCAACCTTGATTCGGGAGAGAGGTTTGGTGAGAATATCTGCTGTTTGATCATTTGTACTAATATACTCCAACTGGATCACATTCCTTTCTACCATGTCTCTTACATAATGGTAGGGGATCTCAATGTGCTTAGATCTATCATGGAATACTGGATTTACAGAGAGTTTGATGCAACTCTGATTATCACAATGAATGATGGTAGGATTCAAGGGCTCACCAAAGAGTCCCACAAGCAATTTCCGGAGCCATACTGCTTCTCTTGCCCCCATAGAGGCTGCAATGTATTCAGCTTCTGTCGAGCTTTGCGCTACTGAAGACTGTTTTCTGCAGATCCAAGAGATCATAGCCGATCCCAAACTAAAGCAACATCCTGATGTGCTTTTCCGATCGGTTACACTTCCAGCCCAATCTGAATCAGAGTATCCATGTAGATCTAGTTGATTATTTTTGTAAAGAAGACCATATCCAATAGTGCCTTGAAGATATCTCAATATATGTTTCACAGCCATAAGGTGAATTTCCTTTGGCTCACACATGAACTAGCTTAGAGCATTCACTGCATAGTAAATGTCAGGTCTGGTGTTAACCAAGTACATCAATGATCCAATCATTTGTCTATATAGGGTTGAATCTACACACTTGGATTCTGCAGCTGCTTCTTTCAGTTTGTGAAGGTTGGTTTCCATAGGTGTAGACATGGGTCTACAATCCAACATTCCAAATCTCTTCAAAATATCAATAGTATACTTTCCTTGGTTTAGGATGATGCCATCTGGTTTCTACCAGACTTCCAAACCTTAAAGTAAAGATTTGGGTCTGCATCATTTTTGGAGAATCCTAGTCCCAAGAGGTAGCTGTCAATTCTTTCATACCAGGCCCTGAGAGCCTGTTTAAGTCCATACAGTGCTTTCTTTAGTCTGCATACATGTGAGTCAGGTTTATGTATCACAAAACCTTCGCGCTGTTCTAGATAGACTTCCTCTTCAATGGTTCCATTTAGGAAGGCAGTTTTTACATCCATTTGGTGGATCTTCCAGCCTTTAGCTGCTGCAATGGCTATCACTGCTCTCACAGATGTGTAACGGGCAACAGGTGCAAATGTTTCTTCATAATCAATGCCTTCCTTCTGTGAAAAACCTCTTGCCACAAAACGTGCCTTATGTTTTTCTATACTGCCATCAGCATGTTTGATTTTGAAGAGCCATTTAGAAGAGACAACAGATTTCTCTTTTGGTCTAGGCACTATATCCCATACATCATTTTTTAGAATGGACTGATACTCTTCTGCCATTGCATCCTTCCATACTTGATGTCTGAAGGCTTCTGAAACACTGGCGGGTTCTGAATTTATGATGTCATTCATTAGAGCAACATAGCTTGAGAACCGTTTGGGTTTTTTACTCTCCCTAAACGTTCCTTTAGGTGCTGCATGATTCTTAGCTTCTTTGATCATCTTTCTAGCCCAAAGTGGCCTCTTCTTGCCGTTGTCATTTGTATTCTCATCTGAAGTAGAAAGAAGTTCATTTGGTATTTCCTCAGGATACTCCCTCTGAATCTCAGGGGTAGGATCCTCGTCTAAGACTCTAGGTGAATAAGTTTCTATCTCACTTGAACTTCTTGCCCTTTTGAA
Organism: Sequoia sempervirens; assembly: GCA_007258455.2. NCBI lineage: Eukaryota > Viridiplantae > Streptophyta > Pinopsida > Cupressales > Cupressaceae > Sequoia > Sequoia sempervirens. The sequence goes on along the minus strand of VDFB02281492.1, from coordinate 169,698,084 downwards.
TGCAATGTCTTCTTCAAAGATGACATCTTTGCTCAATTCAATTTGTTCCTGCCCGGGTATGAAAATCTTGTAAGCTTTGGAGGTTTCACTATATCCTACAAATACCCCTTTCTTTCTGGAAGGTTCTAGTTTGAATCTCTTCTCTTTGGGCACATGAATATAGACTGGGCAACCAAAGATCCTAAAGTGACTAATATCAGGTTTTATGCCAATAAATGCTTCTTCAGGAGTTTTGTTATCTAGATGAGAATGAGGACATCTATTTTGGATGTAGATAGCAGTTCTAGAGGCTTCTGCCCAGAATGAGGTTTCAATGTTCTGGTCAAGCAACATTGCTTTTGCAGCTTCTACAATGGTTCTATTTTTTCTTTCAGCAACCCCATTTTGTTGAGCGTTGTACGCTACTATAAACTCCCTCTTAATCCCAGCATTCATGCAAAATTCCTTAAAGATTTTAGAGGTATATTCTTTCCCATTGTCTGTCCTTAAGATTTTTATTTTCTTCCCAGAGAAGTTTTCAATAAGAGCTTTGAACTCCTTGAACCTTTTAAGGATTTCTATTGACTCTTTACACTTAAGAAAGTAAATCCAGGTCTTCCTAGAGAATTCATCTATAAATATGACATAGTATAGGAAGCCTGCCTTGGAGGGTACAGACATGGGTCCACATAAATCAGAGTGAACCAATTCTAATACATTTTGGGTTTTGCTCAAGCTATTGTGAAAGGATCCCTTTGTATTCTTTCCTAGGGCACAACCTTTACAAGTTCCTTCATGAGTTGGTTTTAACTTAGGTAATCCAGTTACAAGTTTTTCTAAGGAAGGTAGGGCACGGAAATGAAGGTGTCCTAATCTTCTATACCAAATTTCATTTGAATCAGAAGTATCAAGGGTGAGGGCTTGCTTGACTTCAGTGCATAGTTTATAAAGATAACCTTGTCTTACACCTATGGTTAGAGCTTTCTTTATAGTTGAGTTCTTAGGCCATGCCAGAACTTTCCCATCCATAAATGTAACCCTATATCCATTGTCTTCAAGAGCAGAGATGGATATTAGATTCCTCTTTATTCCAGGTATGAATAAAACTCCAGTGAGTTGAAGGGAGAGACCAGATTTCAATGTGATGGAGCAAGTTCCAACCCCTTTTACTTGATGTGCAAAATCATCCCCAATTGTTACTTCTTCATCATTCTCTTCAGTCATAGTGTCTAAGTGTTCTCTAAACCCTGTGATGTGCCTTGAAGAACCACTATCAATCACCCAGTTGTTGATAATAGATATTGTTAGATACTTGACTTGATAAGGCTGAATAGAATACAAATTTCTCAGAATCATGGTCTGAATTTGACTTTCCTACTTTAGCAAATGATGCTTGTTGATTTGATCTATCAGGGCACTTCATTGCATAGTGCCCATATTGATCACATCTAAAACATTGTACTTGAGAGATGTCTTTCTTCTTCTTGAATGATCCTTTTCCAAGGGAATTTCTCTTTCTCTTAAATGATCCTTTCCCGTAAGAGTTTTTCTTACCCTTTTTATTAGATGATGTGTTGAGCACTTGAATTTCCTCATCTATGGATTTTTGTTTGTTTTCTTTTGTTGTGAGTCTTGTTTCCTCTTGAAGGCAGTCTAGTCTTAGCCTATCAAACTTGGGGAGTTCAGATCTCGCACTTGTTCCTTGAACAAATGGCTCCCATGAGTTTGGTAGGCCTCCTAGTGCAATTAGTGTTAACTCTTTGCTATCAATTTGATATCCAATTGTAGATAATTGATCCCTTAGTTCAATGATCCTCATGAAGTATGCATTAATAGTTTCTCCTTTGTTTATTTGGACATTGTTGATTTGCCTCTTTAATGCAAGAGTCCTACAGGTGTTGTTTATCTCATAGGTGCTCTCAAGGGATTTGAACATTAGATATGCAGTTTCATGTTTTGCTAGAATAGGTACTATGTGGTCCCTAACTGCATTTACTAAGATTTTCATGGCTTTTTCATTATTCTCAATCCATTGAGTTTTCTCAGAATCATCCTCTGGTTCCCCCTTGTTTTCTTTCACAAATGAGTCTAACTTATTTTCTTTGAGAATCATCATGATTCTGAATTTCCATGAGGTGAAGTTGTTTGCTCCCTCAAGACGATCTTCAAATCTGATCACACTTGACATTATGAAGAATGTGATGTGAATTCGATTTTTCAAAAAATACGAATTTTTTCTAAGAATCTGATATCTAGATTTGATTTGGATTCACTTAACGTGGCTCTGATACCATGTAAATGTTATCAAATCTTATCAAAGCAGGATCCTAAAAGACCTATGGAAATTCTAAGTCTGAAATACTGTGTAAGAATTCAAGTCAAATTTATACTTCTGTATTTGAATGTGCTGATTGCAGATAATTAATCAATTTCGATGTTTGCAATATAGAAATGTTTTCCCATTTATATCATGGGAGAAGACACGCTCTAAGGAGATGTGTCTCATGAGAGGACGTGTCTCCACAAGATGGAGACACGTCCACTCATGGGACGTGTTCCTTGAGCGCGCGGGTTCCCTTGAAAATTTGGTGGTTACCAAATAACATGCTTTTAACAAGCAGCAAACAAAGATTCAAAATATTTATCTGAAGACGTTTTATATTTAAGAGTAGTTCGATTAAATATAAATGATGATGATGCATAAATGCAGTCATCATTTATATCTGACCGATGCTATCTTAAATCAACAGTTGCCCATTTATATCATGCAGCGTTTGAACTCCTCAAATGTGGATTGCAAGTGGATTAATCAGGGGATACCAAGCAGAAAAGCAATAAATAAACTTTTTTGTGCTTGAAGGTGGATGATTTTACTAAATTTACTACCATTAAGATTAACAACAAATAAACAATGGCCAGCAATGGAGTTATATGAATCCTCACAAGAAAGAACACAAATACTCGTTATGCCAATAATTCAACCCATAGTGTGAAATGTTTTTACAATAACTATCTGAGCAATGCGCAAGGAGCCAGGCTTTCTCCTTTTTTTCAAGGGAAAATATATTTTTAAGCTGGTAAAATTGCCCCTTAGGATAGTGATTTGCAGTCAACAGAGCATTGAAGCATTAAGATCACTTTAACATCCCTAATACAACTCACTATAAACTGACATTAGAAATCCACTATTCTGTTTATGAGAAAAGCTAGTGTTTTGTGCTTACAAAAATTATTTTGATTACAGTAAGATTTTCATCCTAATCTTGCATAAATGTACAAATTTGTGTTTATAACATGAAGAATTAGGCTTTCATCCTAATCTTTAAATAGCGGGGTTTTCTCCTTGGAGATCACTGAAAATACAGATTAAAATAGCTGTTTGTGCTGTCAAATCAGCAGGTATAGTTTTCAGTGGTAATCTGCACGGGTTTAACCTCCAAAAAGTTCAAACTTTTATTTCAAAGCAGCGCCTAGAATTTTGGTGATTATTTTCAGTTCTTATCTCATTAAAACACTCAGCTTTTCTACCTTTTCAAGTTCAAGTGGCAACATTATAACGGTGATCTTATTGTGCTTTCAACAGGGAAAAATTCATGTCTGCAGTGATGACATTGACTTCTACTGATAAGGAGGGTTTTTCTGGGTTTTCACAAGGCTTCACATTCTAAAAAAGTCAGACTTTTACATGTGCTGAGTGCCTGAGGTTTTAGAGACATTTTTCAGTTCTCACAACTGTTATTTTATCATCATCTCAGCGAGCTTACAAATGATATCAGCATACATAGCTTCAGCAAAATTGAATTGTCGGAGTCTTAAAGCACTTAAGATTGCAGATTTTCACCTAGGGTTTGGTGAAGAATGAAAAGTTTTAGCATGGTTTCAGAAAAATTGTGCTGGTCAGAGCAGAAGAACTTCATTGGAATCATAGCCAGAGATGAATGTCCGATCGTCTACTTTTAGCCCACACTGAAAGTAGCTCATATTATTTTTAGCCATTGTTGTTTCCAAGAAGATGGCTATTTCAAATTGACTACTTTTAGACAATCTGCTAAAAGATCTATTGTTAGTTTGTAGTTTCCCTTATCATGGGTCTAATTGAAGATTGACTAAGTTGGATCTAGTATGAGTGAACAGAATATTGTAATAAAGCTTGCTTCACATGTAAACAGCCTATTCTCAGGAGGAAGTTGTAGTTACTCTTTTTTATTTATTTTTCATGCAATGCATTGTACATATAATTGCTCCTGGCATTCAGTTAAGGATTTAGTATCATTCAATAGAATTTAGTAATGCCTATCTTGCCTCTAAATTGTTCTTGAGATGTTCTTTGTTACTGTACTTTTATATGCTAAATATTGCTTGACATTTACCGAAAGCTTTGTATTGCAGTATATATCAACTTAGTTGTTGTAGCTTGTAAGCAACTATTGTGTTTATCTTATAATGTCTTGCATATGCATATCAAGGTAAGGTAAATTGCTTTTAGTGAGTTTTCACGCTTCATATTGCAGGTTTACTTGAAATTAGAGATGTTAGCTTTGTAAGTAATTCCTTAACTCAATTTACTTGAGTGTTTTGGGTTCTCGTGTTTTAGCCTATTTGATACTTGTGTTTTATTCCCATCTTCTCAATCTTTGATTTTAGTCAGAAATTGTGGGTGTTAATAGCTACGTTTATTTTCAGTCAAAAAGCATAAAACCTCTTGCTTTGAGCAAAAGTGTTGAATCACCTTGTCCCTAGCCTAAGACCTAAAAAAATAGGCTTTAATTTTGTTTTTTATGCATGAAGCACCTCAAAAAACACACTTGTACAAATTGTAAATAGCAAGTACATATTGTTTAGATTAAAGTGTAAGGTTAATTTTTGTTTATATGGAACTTCCCCTTCTAATTCAAAGGTGTGGATTAAAATGCTAACAAAGTGTTATTATTGCCATAAGTTTGGGCATATAAAAGATGAATGCTAGAAACAACAAAATGATCCATCCCACAATAATCCATAGTCTCGTGCTACTCTGGTAGTTGAAATAGAGCAAGGCTTTATGGAGGAAGAATATGCTTTAATGACATTTTTCTGAGATAAGGTCATGTAATCAGCTGCTGATTCTTTCATTTTGGTACATCATGTCATTTTACTTGCCACAAAGACTAATATGTAAACTTTACTGTCTATTCTAGTTCTACGATTTCTCTTTCTTTGGGTGAGTAGAACACATGCAACAGAAAGAATAGGGGATGTTCAATTGTTCTAAGTGATGCAATGAAATTCATAGTAAAGATGTTAGGGTTGTTTGAAATAGGAAAAAAAATCTATTGTCCATCAACTGGTTTACATAAAAAACTAAAAAATTTATAAACCTTTTCTGGAAAGAAGTGTACTGTGATTGATAACAAGCAGGACAAAATGGCTGCCCTAGGAATTGAGCAAGGTGGCTTGTATAGGCTGTTTGATCATCCCATAGTTAATTTGCATGCATTAGCTTTGAAGGACAACAATAACATTTTGTGGCATGAGAGATAAGGACAGCTCAACTGATTTGTAAACTACAAAGCTTCTTAGGTTAGTCACAAATTTTAAGTCTTACACAACTATGAGAGCAATATGACCAAACCTATAAGCTACTCAACTAAATAAGGAAAACAAAATAGAGAGTAAAGACACCATAAACACCAACAATACCTTGGAGAAACCCCTTGTGGGTAAAAACCCCAACTAAAATGTCATTAATAGTCTGCTTATAAGTACTCCAATGGCTACAACAATGGTTCTATAGCCTCTAGGCTGATTACTAAGATCACATAAACAGAGAAACTCTCAAAGTAACACTCCAACTCTCCCAATAATGCACTCCCCTACCTTGGCAACTTACAACAATCATAAAAAAATAAAGTCTCCTACACAATACACCAAATACAACTCCCATAGATTACTTACAAGACTATTCACACTTTTCTCACATCCAAACATGCTTTTATAGAAGTATACATCATTTGGAAGCCAAAATAACTCACCATGTAGAAGAGGAAGTCAAAAAATGAGGGATCAAAAACATTGCTAGATGTGTGCAACTGCATGTAACGAATCCATTGCTTTCGCCAAGGAGTGATCATGCCTTGATTGTGGTAACAAAGAGATCATCAAGTGGCTGACACATCCACTAAAACATTTTCCTTTTTGTCATCTATGCAAACTTTGTTTTGAACATCTTTGCATCAATTGAAGCCTACACATGGATGCCCCATTCCACCTTGAATATTCTCCAACATCAAAGAAGTACACTATCCTAGATAGGCCAAGAAGTAAAAAATTCAAATCCATTTTCAAATCATCAACCTTCAATATTTAGCCAATTTGAGAAAAGCTGATATGGTTCACATATTGTCATCTATTAATGAGAAACATGACATATGTGTGGGATGTTTTGCTGGCAAGCAAAAAATAAATAAAAAATTTCCTACTGTACACATGGTGCACAAAGGAGTCTTTTAGATCTCATTCATGTAGGATGTATGCAAGTCATCATAGAAATCATCCACCATCCTTAATGAGAGGTACTATTTGTTGTTGGTAAATGATTTCTCCAAGAAAATGTGGGTATAATTATTTTAAAAGAAGTCTAACTGTTTTGAAACCTTAGTCAAGTTCAAAGCATTAGTAGAAAATTATAGAAGTAGGCAGATCAAGACATTGAGGCATTCATCTCTAAACAGTTCTAAGACTATTGCAAGAAGAAAGGTATTCAGAGATAATTAGCAACCTTATACACCCCTCAACAGATCAACAGAATGAGTTGATTGAGAGAAAAAACAAGACAATCATGGAGATGGCCTTTTGCGTGATGCTAAATGAAGACATGTATACATACTTAAGTTGTAAAAACGATGTATATTTCTTGAATAGAAGTCCATCCAAAGCCTTGAAAAATGTGACTCCTAAATAAACCTAATTCAATCTCATAACAAAAGCATTACATTTTTTCTTTTTTGGCTTAGCTGCATATATTTTGGTTCCTTATACAAAAAGGAGCAAACTAAATTCTAAGAGGGTCAAATATTTCTTTGTTTGGTATAGTGGACAACCTAAGGAATATATTTCCACTAGCAAAGTCATCGTTAGTTAGGATGTTGATGGTAAAGAAATAAAACCTTTTTTTTACTATAACCCTAAGCAACAAGTTGTTAGTGATCATTTGGGAACTAGTATTATGGTTCTTTAGATTCCACCTTGAATATTGGCTCTACAACATCACCATACGTATGCCACTATGATAGCAAAGAAGTATAGAAAATTGAAAACTGAGAGGATTCAAATATCAACCTCATCATATTGTAGTTGAGAAAAGCTGATATGGTTCACATATTGTCATCTATTAATGAGAAACATGACATATGTGTGGGATGTTTTGCTGGCACAGCAATAAATAAAAAATTTCCTACTGTACACATGGTGCACATTCGATCTCATTCATGTAGGATGTATGCAAGTCATCATAGAAATCATCCACCATCCTTAATGAGAGGTACTATTTGTTGTTGGTAAATGATTTCTCCAAGAAAATGTGGGTATAATTATTTTAAAAGAAGTCTAACTGTTTTGAAACCTTAGTCAAGTTCAAAGCATTAGTAGAAAATTATAGAAGTAGGCAGATCAAGACATTGAGGCATTCATCTCTAAACAGTTCTAAGACTATTGCAAGAAGAAAGGTATTCAGAGATAATTAGCAACCTTATACACCCCTCAACAGATCAACAGAATGAGTTGATTGAGAGAAAAAACAAGACAATCATGGAGATGGCCTTTTGCGTGATGCTAAATGAAGACATGTATACATACTTAAGTTGTAAAAACGATGTATATTTCTTGAATAGAAGTCCATCCAAAGCCTTGAAAAATGTGACTCCTAAATAAACCTAATTCAATCTCATAACAAAAGCATTACATTTTTTCTTTTTTGGCTTAGCTGCATATATTTTGGTTCCTTATACAAAAAGGAGCAAACTAAATTCTAAGAGGGTCAAATATTTCTTTGTTTGGTATAGTGGACAACCTAAGGAATATATTTCCACTAGCAAAGTCATCGTTAGTTAGGATGTTGATGGTAAAGAAATAAAACCTTTTTTTTACTATAACCCTAAGCAACAAGTTGTTAGTGATCATTTGGGAACTAGTATTATGGTTCTTTAGATGAGAGCTCCAATTCTACTTGTACTCCATCACAATCACCTATGCTTTAGCCTTTGGCTAAAATTATTCTACAACAAAGATATATCACTGATGAGGACTAGAGTTGTCTTTAACCAAGGACGTGATTGCTCTGCCACAAGAATTTTTGGTCCACAATGTAATATGCAGCCCGGTTTTGCACTTGCTTCTTTTTTTTTGTTTTTTGATGAGTGTTTTGAGATGTTTTTGCAATATTTCATACAAAAATATATTGCAGCAAAATAGAAGATATTGCAATTAAACTTTCAACTCAAAACTGAACATTACATAGAGGATTCACAGCAGAAAATTCCAGATTTTTCTACAAGCTTAAATACTTAGCTTTTCATCAAAATATTGACAACCCAGTTGTAAATGTAACCAAATCTCAATCAGACTAGGAGCCTAAAAACTAAGGAAATTCTAAGTGTAAGAATTCTACTTAAAATTCTAAGTCAGATATATTTTCACTAATGCTGAATGTGCTGATTGCAGAACATTAATAGTTTCGATGTTTGCATATCAATGATGGAACAATGTTAAATACCTTTGGAGACCCGCCTCTAAGAGACGCGTCTCATGAGAGGACATGTCTCCACAAGTGGAGACACGTCCGCTCATGGGACGTGTCCCTTTGGGCGCGCGGGTCTCAAAGACAACCGACTAACACTCGGTTTAACAAACTTAATACATATGCCCTCATATACATGGCGGATATATATTATATGAGTTCCAATTTTATTCAATGCAAAATTTGATCATCATTTTATTATTTCGAATTTATGCATGCCTATAAATTCGTTTTACTTATTTTCCAGAAATATGTTTAAGGATTAAATTCGATCACATATAAATGATGATGATGCTATTTAGCAATCATCATTTATATCTGACCGAAGCTATATCCCATTAACACTCCCTCTTAGCTAGGGAAGATATTTCAAATCAACTAAGTGGAGATATCACCTTCACACGTGATATCGAAGATATGATATGTTTTCTCAATATTGTCAAGTCACATGACATTCTTCATAACACATCTTCATTATGTATGTGCACTGACATCAAGTCACATGATGTCTACCATAATTCATGGCATATCCACGGATATATAATTATCCACCATGATTATCTCTTAAGGATCACAATGATCTTCAAATGATATCAAGTCCCATGATATTCATCAAAAGTGTCCAAGAGATCTATCACATGTCCACAGATATCAAGTCACATGATATCATCATGATAGTTCAACTCATCATTGTAGAGTCGTCATACAATGTCAAATACAAGTGTTCATTATTAGAAAGATCGTCCACAGGCCCATAAGGTCATGGAGTCACACACATGATTAGTCAATTTATAAACATAGATAGTTTCTTCCTGAAGTGCTCTACCTTGATTCAGGCTTGGTGAGAATGTCTGCAGTTTGATCATTTGTACTAACATACTCCTGGATCACTTTCCTTTCTACCATATCTCTTACATAATGATATCTCAATGTGCTTAGATCTATCACAGGATTTACAGAGAGTTTGATGCAACTCTGATTATCACAATGAATAATTTAGGATTCAAGGGCTCACCAAAGAGTCAAGCAATTTCAAATCTCTTGCTGCAATAATGTATTCATGACTGTGGAAGAGAGGAGATCATAGCCGATCCACTGATCCTGATGGCTTTTTCGATGTAGAGTCACCCATGTAGATCTAGTTGGTCATTTTTGTAAAGAAGACCATATCCAATAGTGCCTTGAAGATATCTCAAAATATGTTTCACAACCATTAGGTGAATTTCCTTTGGCTCACACATGAATTGGCTAAGAACATTCACTGCATAGCAAATATCAGGTCTGGTGTTAACTAGATACATCAAGGATCCAATCATCTGTCTATAAAGGGTTGGATCTGCACACTTGGATTTTGTTGCTACTTCTTTCAGTTTGTGAAGGTTGGTTTCCATAGGTGTAGACATCGGTCTACAGTCCAACATTCCAAATCTCTTCAGAATATCAATAGTATACTTCCCTTGGTTTAGTATAATGCCCTCTGATTTCTGCCATACTTCCAAACCTAGGAAGTAGTGTAGAATGCCCAAGTCTTTCATGTCAAATTCAGAAATTAGATCCTGCTTTCCTTGAGCAATGAGGTGATCTTCTCTTGTTATCAGCAAGTCATCAACATATAAAATAATTATTAGCATGTCACCTTTGATTACCTTGAAGTAGAGATTGGAGTCAGCATCATTCTTGGAAAATCCTAGCCCCAAGAGATAGCTGTCAATTCTTTCATACCAGACCCTGGGAGCCTGTTTAAGTCCATAGAGGGCTTTCTTCAGTCTGCACACATGTGAGTCAGGTTTATGTATCACAAAACCTTCAGGCTGTTCCAAATAGACTTCCTCTTCAATGGTTCCATTCAGGAAGGCAGTTTTCACATCCATTTGATGGATCTTCCAGCCTTTAGCTGCAACAATGGCTAACACTGTTCTCACTGAAGTGTAGCGGGCAACAAGTGCAAATGTTTCTTCATAATCAATGCCTTCCTTTTGAGAAAAACCTCTTGCCACAAAACGTGCTTTATGTTTTTCTATACTGCCATCAGCAGCATGCTTGATTTTGAAGAGCCATTTGGAAGAGACAACAGATTTCTCTTTCGGTCTAGGCACTATATCCCATACATCATTCTTTAGAATGGATTGATATTCCTTCGTCATTGCATCCTTCCATGCTTGATGTCTGAAGGCTTCTGTAACATTGATAGGTTCTGAGTTTATTATGTTGTTCATTAGAGCAACATAGCTCGAGAACCGTTTGGGTCTTTTACTTTCCCTGAACGTTCCTTTGGGTGCTGCATGATCCTCGGCTTCTTTGATCATCTTTCTAGCCCAAAGTGGCCTCTTTCTGCCATTGTCATTTGTATTCTCATCTGAAGTAGAAGGAAGTTCATGTGGCATTTCCTCAGGATGCTCCCTCTAAATCTCAGGAGTAGGTTCCATTTCAGGTGCTCTAGGGGAATAGGTATCTATCTCACTAGAACTTCTTGCCCTCTTGAATGCAATGTCCTCTTCAAAGATGACATCTCTGCTCAATTCAATTTGTTTCTGCCCGGGTATGAATATCCTGTAGGCTTTGGAGGTTTCACTATAACCCACAAATACCCCCTTCTTTCCGGAAGGTTCTAGTTTGAATCTCTTCTCTTTGGGCACATGAATATAGACAGGACAGCCAAAAATCCTAAAATGACTAATGTCAGGTTTTATGCCAGTAAAGGCTTCTTCAGGAGTTTTGTTATCAAGATGAGAATGAGGACATCTATTTTGGATATAGACAGCAGTCCTAGAGGCTTCTACCCAGAAAGAAGTTTCAATGTTTTGGTCAAGCAACATTGCCTTAGCAGCTTCTACAATGGTTCTATTTTTTCTTTCAGCAACCCCATTTTGTTGAGGGTTGTAGGCAACTGTGAACTCCCTCTTAATTCCAGCACTCATGCAGAATTCCTTAAAAATTTCAGAGGTGTATTCTTTCCCATTGTCTGTCCTTAAGGTTTTTATTTTCTTCCCGGAGAAGTTTTCAGTAAGGGTTTTGAACTCTTTGAACCTTTTGAGGATTTCTATTGACTCTTTACACTTATGGAAATAGATCCAGATTTTCCTAGAGAAGTCATCTATAAATATGACATAGTATAGAAATCCTACTTTAGAGGGTACAGACATGGGTCCACATAAGTCTGAGTGAACCAGTTCTAACACATTTAGGGTTTTGCTCAAACTATTGGGAAAGGATCCCTTTGTATTCTTTCCTAAGGCACAACCTTTACAAGTTCCTTCATGAGATGGTTTTAACTTAGGTAAGCCTGTTACAAGTTTTTCCACAGAAGGTAGGGCACGGAAATGAAGGTGTCCGTAATCTTCTATGCCAAATCTCATTTGACTCAAAGGTGTCAAGGGTAAGGGCTTGTTTAACTTCAATGCATAGTTTGTAAAGGTACCCTTGTCTTACACCTATGGTTTGGGCTTTCTTGATAGTTGAGTTTTTAGGCCATGCTAGAACTTTTCCATCCATAAAGGTAACTCTATATCCATTGTCTTCAAGGGCAGAGATGGATATTAGATTCCTCTTTATTCTAGGTACAAATAAGACTCCAGTGAGTTGAAGAGAAAGACTAGATTTCAGTTTGATGGAGCAAGTTCCAACCCCTTTTATCGGGTGTGCAGAATCATCCCCAATGGTTACTTCTTCATTAGTCTTTTCAGTCATAGTGTCTAGGTGTTCTCTGAATCATGTGATATGTCTAGAGGATCCACTATCAATTACCCAGTTGAGGGTGTTGTTAGATACTTGACTAGATAAGGTTGTATAGAACACAAAGTTCTCAGATTCATGATCTGAATTTGTCTTTCCTACTTTGGCAAAAGATGCTTGTTGCTTTGATCTGTCAGGGCACTTCATTGCATAGTGGCCATATTGATCACATCTAAAGCATTGCACTTGAGAGATGTCTTTCTTCTTAGAAGATCCCTTTCCATTGGAATTTCTCTTTCTTTTAAAAGATCCTCTCTTGTAGGAGTTTTTCTTATTCCTTTTATTAGACGATGTGTTGAGTACATGAATGTCTTCATCTATGTTCTTCTGTTTATTTTCTTTTGTGGAGAGTCTTGTTTCTTCTTGAAGGCAGTCAGTTCTTAGCCTGTCAAACTTAGGGAGTTTAGATCTCGCACTTATTCCTTGAACAAATGACTCCCATGAGTTTGGTAGGCCTCCTAGTGCAATTAGAGTTAACTCTTTGCTATCAATCTGATATCCAATTGTGGATAATTGATCCCTTAGTTCAATGATCCTCATGAAGTATGCATTAATGGACTCTCCTTTGTTTATTTGAGCATTGTTGATTTGCCTCTTTAATGCAAGAGTCCTACTGGTGTTGTTGATCTCATAGGTACTCTCAAGAGATTTGAACATATGATATGCAGTTTCATGTTTTGCTAGGATGGGCACTATATGATCCCTAACTGCATCTACTAAGATTTTCATGGCTTTTTCATTGTTTTCAATCCATTGAGTTTTCTCAGGATCAGCCCTGGTTCCTTTTTATTTTCTCTCACAAGTGAGTCTAATTTATTCTCTTTAAGGATCATCATGATTCTAAATTTCCATGATGTGAAGTTGTCTGCTCCTACAAGCGATCTTCAAATCTGATCACACTTGACATTATGAAGAATGTGATGTGAATTTGATTTTTTTTTAGAAAATATGAATTTTTCTAGAGCAATCTGATATCTATTTGATTTGATTCACACAATTACCATGTAAATGATTCACACAACTTGGCCCTGATACCATGTAAATGTAACCTAAAATCTCAATCCACAGACTAGGAGCCTAAAAACTAAGGAAATTCTAAGTGTAAGAATTCTACTTAAACTTATTCTAAGCCAGATTTATTTTCACTAATGCCTAATGTGTTGATTGCAGAACATTAATAATTTCAATGTTTGCATATCAATGATGGAACAATGTTAAATACCTTTGGAGACCTGCCTCTAAGAGACGCATCTCATGAGAGGACGTGTCTCCACAAGTGGAGATACGTCCGCTCATGGGACGTGTCCCTTTGGGCGCGCAGGTCTCAAAGACAACTCGACTAACCACTCAGTTTAACAAACTTAATACATATGCCCTCACATACATGGCGGATATATATTATATGAGTTCCGATTTTATTCAATGCAAAATTTGATCATCATTTTATTATTTCGAATTTATGCATGCTTATAAATTCGTTTTACTTATTTTCCAAAAATATGTTTAAGGATTAAATTTGATCACATATAAATGATGATGATGCTATTTAGCAATCATCATTTATATCTGACCGAAGCTATATCTCATTAACACCAGTCCATAAAATATCCCCTAATATCTAAATCAACAATTCCAAGAAAGTCTGGGAGTTACAAATTTGGAACTCACAGGTGAAATAAGCTTTGAAACCCTCTAAAATGGACGCTAGCTGCAGAAGTCACCTCCAATGGTAGAAAATTGTAAGCACAATGCTCTCCAGCCTTGGACGACCTCAAACGATGCAATACAAACTCCAAAAACCCTAGTCGCCCTTCCAAACGATCAAACCTCCCTCCAAATTGTACGGCCAACCTAGGAAGATGGTACAGCCAGCAAGGAAAGCACTTAAACTCCTCAAATCTATCGCTGATGTATTCAAATCTGCTCTACAATATGATCTCTCAAATCTGAAATGTATCTCTATTGCCCAAACTGTGAATTTCAATCTACAATGAAGCTCAACTGTGATTCATGAAGTGAAATCACCAAGAATTTTTCAGACTGTCTTTCAACAGCATAGAGAATGCTGCTTGCAAGGGATTTCGTCCTCACAAACCAATTCAATATCTTCATCCAACATAAAGAAAGAATGAGCTCAAAATGCCCATATATAGCCCCTCCAAAACCCTAGACCCCTTCTAGGGAATTAAAAGATTTCATTTTAAATTATATTTTCCCCCCTTATACCTCTCTAGGCATCCAACTTTAAGTTATAACATTTTATATTTTAATTTTCACTTATGTCTCCCTTGGCCCCCTTCATAAAGTCACTTTATTAAAATAAGTTAAATATTTTAATTTAACTTTAATAACATTATGTTATTTTAAAATAATTGCACTGGGCCATTAAACACTAAAATGTTGATGCCAACTGCACCCACCGACACTACCAAAAATAGCAAGACTGACAACTGGCTTCTCAGATGCCCAAAATTGACTTACTAAAAATAGTATGGGAGAAAACACCAAAAATACTCAAGAAAAGGCTCCACCACACCATGCCGAAAAAATGGTCACCACAGTTCCCTAGCCACACTTCATTAGCCTACGGGAACGACTAAATAGGCTAACTCTAACAATCTCATGAAAAGGCTAGGAAGGGGACATTACACACAATAGTAGAGACCAAAGTGATATTTTTCCACCATTCAAGGTGTGTTGGAATCTAACCTTTTGTAATATCCCGTTTCTAGATATTTGATAATCCAATGATTCTTTTTGTTTTCTAATTACCACAAAATAAGGAATAACAATGACATGAATGACAATAGGTGAATCATAATTTATTCATGCAAATAATAATTCCTTCAAAGCCCTTGTATTTATTCTTTTTAAAAAATGATTATAATCAATGCTCACAATGAATTTAGAATTTCAATGAAACGCTTCTATATTTATTTTTCTGTCAGAGTAGAATGATTACAATCAATTTTGAGACTGATTATAATTTCAAAGAAATTAATTAAAACCTGATTTCTGAAGCTTTATCAACTGATGTAGCTGTACAGCCTGGAGACTGATTTGTATGCCCTGATTTCTGAATTTTATGACTGGCTTTTCAGTCCCAAAACCCTCTTAGTTGCTGTACGGATTTCATTGTAGCAGTCCGGAATTACTGTAACATGGGTGTTGTAGGAGTACGGATTTACTATAGCACAGGTACTGTAGTACTATGGATTTACAATAGCAATACAAAAATAAAAAATATTAAATCTGATGAAATGTCCCACCCCAGGTGGACACTTGCAAACTAAAATTTCTTCCTGTGGGTTATGCTTGTGGTTTACCAAGTTTATGCTTGTTTTGATTTGTTTCAAGAACTTTGCTAGGTAATGCAAATATCAAATACTAATGCAATGAAGGAGTTGACAAAACTATTGTAATGAAACCAACTGCTGTAGCATACTTGATTATATTTATTCAAATAGGAATTACAATAGCTTGCAACTACAATATTTTCAATGCAACTCTTCATACAATGCTTGTGAAATCAATAACATCACACCCGGAATTCTTGAACATTGAATGTAGGTCTGGAAATCTGTAACAACCACCTGGAAATGAATGACAGCAGCTGTAACTCTCATCAGATGGATGCCAAGCCTAAAGAATAAGTTTCTCCACCTTCTAATGCCTCTGAGTGAGTGTCTAAGCCCAGCCGCACCTATTGAAGGTGAGTTAGAGCATTAAAGCTAGGAATTCTATCTTCTAGGTGACACGTCCCTGCTAATGACAGCAGTATGGCCTGTAGAGATCAATGCAACATCTGTTTGAGACCCACGTGGTTATGAGAGTGGGTGCTAGCATCAATAAAATATATCACAGCTCCTATATCTTCTGTTCACCAACATAATACTCTTCAAACCCTTGTGCAATCTCTTTTGATATGCAAAATAAGTCTCCCACGTGCCAAATAAAGGAGATCATTAACAGCAATAAATATATTCAATGATAATTATCTCCAATAACTTCTGATCTGCAAGTAAACCCTTGAGAAATCTGATATAAATCTCTCCAATTAAGCACAAATGTGACTTCTGAGATAAAGCCACCAATTAGCAAACCTCAAATGATCTTTCACACCCTCAGAAAGCTTGATTCAAGAAGAAGCTACGCTCTCCAAGATCGTTGCAGCTGAAAACCCTAGTTTCCACCTCCAATATCAAAGCACAAAGCCAAAGTTGAGAGAATAAACAAGAATGAATTCTATTTGCTTTTGATGCCCTTATATACTCTCCCAAAAGAGGTCGATCTCCATGAGGCATTTAAAATATTAAAATATCATTAAATACATTTGCCTTTAATAACACTTTATAATAGTCTACCCCACGTGCACTTTAATATTTTGACTTAAATGCACTTTTTATAATTGTCTTTATAATCATTAAATAACCCTTATAATAAAGTCCATAAAATATTTAAATGATGTGCACTTTATATTTTGACTTTATGATATTAAATGTCTTTATAATAAAGTCAAATAGTCACTTAAAAATAATTAATTATTATTAAAGTATAACTTTAATATAATTAAATTCCTTAACTCCATCAATAAACCTCATTTATCAATTCCATCTACGCCAAGAGGTTGTAATGTCCCCATTTTGGCCATACACTCTTCTTTTGGATTTAGCCTATTTCCGGAAATCCGTAGGCTAAGCTGAAGTAGAAATACTAGGGTTTCCTCTTTCAGATTATGTTCAGTTGGCGTTCAGAGGATGTTGTGCAGACTTACTATTTATAGCAATTTGCTATTTTTAGCAAGTCTATCTTTTGGCAGTATCTATCTAGCAGCAATTCAATCCTTTGCAGTTCAGTGTTCAGTTTGGCTTTCTGGTGGTTTTGAAGTTAACTTACTATTTTTGGCATTTGCTATTTTTAGTAAGTTCATTTTTGGCAGAAGCATCATCATCAACGTGGTTCAATTTGGCATTTGTCAGTTTGCTATTTTTAGCAATTCATCAGTTGCAGCTTGGGCATTGTATTTGGTTATCTCCTTGGACTGAGTTTCAGACTTAGTCAATTTTCATGTCTTGAAGTTGTACCCCACGCCTAGGCTTGATGACTTCAAGTTGTTTTAAAGAAGGGGACATAAAGGGGTCAAGTGAGCATTTAATTATTTAATAAATGCTTTATTGTTGCATTATGAAATGGATGCCTAAAGGGAAGTTGAATGATATTTTATTATTTCAAAAAAAGTAAAAGGCAAAAAGGTGGCGTCCCTTTTGGAAGTTGAAGTGATTCAACTTCTTGGAATTTGAAGAGTTCTTGTTGCTTCATTTGCCAACTAAAGCTTATATATTGCTGCTGTTTGAAGAGCTGATTATCCATGAATTTATGCTAATGTTATGCTGTCGAAATGACAACTTGGTTTTTACTTCGAGGGATGCTTACCTCCTAGTTTCAATCCAATTTCGTGTTTGAAATACAACACCTAGTTGGTTTTCATTGCTGCTTCTCATCCAGACTAGCAGATTGAGCTCAACAGTTGAAGTTTTTAATGATATTTCCAGTTTTGAAGTTGCTGATGCAGTCACAGCTGAAAGTGGTTTTTGCATACAGCTTTTTGTGTGAATTTAATTTGCTTGTGGGTACTTTTCCAATCCATTCCTACACCCAAGGCGACCATCTTTGGAGAGTTTCAGATTTTAATTTTGAGTTGTTGATTTTTACTTGTCAAAATCGCCCCTCATGAAGGCCGTACCATTCTTGCTGCATTGGGATTCGTGTAAGAATTAAATTACGAGTTTTTGTTGCTGTTTCTTCATCTAATGTTGGGCGCCTATCTTCCAGCAGCTCATTGGTTTTCGTTTCACACAAAACGGAGGTATTTTGAGTGAGTTGTGAATATTTCTTTGAATTTCACAGTTGCTGATCAGAATTTCCAGAATTGTTATTTTACATCAGACTTGTTTAAGTTTGAATCTTCAGTCCTTTCTTCATCATTTATTGTTGATGTCTAACATGGAATCATCCAGTATCATGGTACATTGAATCTATTGTAATTTTCATGTAATTTGCAGCTCTTTTTCCATATTGTAAGACTGTAAACAGTAGTACTGTTCCAGTCCTTTATTGCTGCAATTCTTTCTTTAATTTCACATTAGTACCCCTGGATGGTTTACCGCCAGTGTGGATAATTGGATTTGTATTACTCTTGTACCCACTCTCAAGTGGTGAATCCCCACAACTCTGTGGATGCCCGCCGCAGCGGACGAATTGTTTTAATTGTAATCTTTTCCCCCCACTGTTTGGTGGTAGTGTGGAAATGCTCTTCATGGCTGGTTATCCGCCTATTCATTTCTAGTTTCAATTCAACACTCCGTCATATGTTAGCACCTCGCCCTCAGTGGGATCTTGAGTGCACATTCTTGACGTTGAGTAGTTTCTTTCAAGTATTTTTCATTTAGCTCCTCCACCATATGACAACACCTATTCCTCATTGGGATTGAGTGTGCATTCTTGGTGTGAGTTCTTTTCAAGTTTGGTTTTCTATTTGGAGCTAATGCTAATCAAGTTGGTTAAGTGCTGGTTGTGTTGTGTTACTTCATCAAAAAATTTGGTTAGCATATTTCAGAGGTAGCCTACTGCGTTCTCTGCTCACCAAGGTGCCTTACTAAAAATAGTAAGGTTGGCCTCTATCCACACACTGACTTACTATAAATACTAATTATATAAAAATAGAGCCAAAACACCCTGAATAACATAACCTCTGAATTTGTCAAGGATCAAGAGATGAAAACACTACCAACTGGAGAACTAGCAAACTCCAATACTGGGCCCTCTAATCACCCTAATTAACCTACGAGGACCCAATGATAGGCTAAATCACCAAACTCTAATGCTCGCTCAAAAAGGGGACATTACATCTGAGCACAATATGATTACTCGATGGAATCACCATTAGGGAGATAAAAGATTTTTGTCCTTTAATCCTCTACAAACCACTGGGTTTTTGTCCTTTAGAAAAAGATGAACAAATTGTCCAAGCTCTGCAAATAAGGGTTTTGATTTTCATAATGAATAGAATGAATTCTCCTTTTGAAAAAAAAATCTATTATAGAACTTTTTCCATTTTAGGTTTACTTTTCCCTTCAAAAATAAACCTAATTTAATTAAAGTCTTTTAGTAATCATTAAAGTGACTTTTAATTGAAACACTTAATTATAATAGTTAAGTTACCCTTTTTGATATCTTGGAACAAAGTACCAAGGACAAACTTAATAGATTATTATTAAACATTTCCCACTCAAACCCCCTTAGCCTACAGGAAATATGAAATAGGCTACGGTTTTGCCCAATTAAATTAATTTGGAAATGGGGACATGACACCTTCATAGCAAGAAAGGAAATAGATTTCTAGTTTAAATAAGCATGTTCTTTTGCTATTACTTTTGACCTTCTCAAGGTGCCTAAACCACAGTAATACTCAAAGGCTAAGGGATACCTTAAGTGAGAAGTTACCATGCAAACTAAGTATGATGCCTTGATGAAGAACTAGGCTTGGAAGTTGGTTGAATTGCCTCCTAGGAAAACCCCCCATTAGATGCAAGTGGACATACGAGATCAAATGTAAAAGCCAATGGTACTTTGCACATATATAAAGCTCATCTTATTGTAAAAGGCTATTGAGGATAGGCAAAGAGGAGATTTTTGCTCTAGCAAATACAATCACGTTTCCATAGCAATCTAGTTTGGTTGGAAGATTCAGATGGATGTGATAGTGCCTTTTTTATTGAGATTTGAATGAAGGGGTCTACATGGTGCACCCTAAAGTTTTTTAGATACCTAGCAATGATCACTTGGTTTATCCCCTTCTTAAGTCTTTCTATGGGCTTAAGAAAGCTCCACAAGCCTAGTACTTTAATATTAATCAACATCTTTTAGATTCTAAATTCATTCAAAGTCTTTTTGATCCAAATTCTATGCCAAAAAGTGATGGTGATGACAATGTGATTCTTAGTCTATGTTGATGATCTTGTCATCATTGTAGCAAGGCGATTCCATTGCAATAAGTGAAATTCAATTAATGTCATTTTGACATGATTGATCTAGGCACCTAGAGTATTACTTAGATGTAGAATTCAGGAAACATGATCATTTCATTTTGATGGCTTAGGTCAAGTATGCTAGGAATCTTTAGGAATAGTTTCACATGAACGATTGTAATCCTTCCCCTACAATAGAAAGCAAGTTGAAGTTGTTAGGCTATGATGATTCATCACCAATCAATGAGTCACGCTATAGCTAAGTTACCGGGTTCTTCACTTTTGCCCCCCATACCCGTGTGGGTCTGGTAAATGTCCTGGTTCTTTGCTGGTTTGCCTCAAGGTTCGCCCAAGGTCCCTCTCGAGGTGCTCGGGAGGGACCCTATGTCATATCCCCAAGATTGTAACCAATCGACTAAATAAAAATAGATATCAAAATCATAAAATTTCAATTTTAAATATTATTACCATTATCATAGATAACATTGTAATAATATTATACCACCAATATTATGAAGTAAATTATTAGATAGCAAATAAAAATAAAATAAATACTACTAGATTAATTATCATAATTAATAAAAGAACCCTTAATATTTATAAAAGTAAATAACAAAACTATATCCTTTCAAGCCAATGATCGCACCAGCTGTAGCACAAATAGGACTTGTAAAAGTGAATCCGAATGATGATGTGTATTTAGTGGCGATACATAGTTCAGCTATGTCGTCTCATGATTTTGTTATCGACCATTGGTATAGTGGCTCTGTAGCGCAAATAAGAGATATATATTATATTTCACATGATTAAGCTTCAATCGATCAAACAATACATTAATCGATTTCACTAAGGAAACTAAACAAAGCACCATTAGTGGCCAAAAGGCACCTCCATTCATAAGGGCATGTCTTGTCAAAGAAACACGATCTCTCAATGCCTTAGAAATAGAGGACCCCAAGAGTGATCTTGGCATCATTGTAGCAGCAAGAGGAAGACGGGTAGGAAGGAGGTAACGTGGGAAATACAACATTCAAGTGAGGTTACTCACTTAGCAATTGATATCTAGTATTTCCGAATATCAGAATAGAAAAACCGTTCAACAATAGATAGTAGAATTTGCAACACATTGATTTATAGATCTTGCATTCTAGTTAATATATCCAATCGTCTATCTTGATGTCCCGATCTGATTACGTCTATGCCATATCCCATCTCTGAATACCTCTAGCCGATAAGTCTGAATTTGTAAGCCTCATTCACACTCATCATGATCTAATAATTAAGATTGCTGCACTGCTGAGATGATTAATTGTGACTTTTGTATTGACCGATGTCCTCTAGTAAATATATATATATTCATGATGCAATCTACATATCAGTAGAAGGAAATATGGATAGTACTGACAATAGGTAGGTATATATATTGTTTCTTCATTAATTTAGAATTGCATATACATGATAGATATTGCTAATCGGATTATCGATGCAATGCTTTCATTAGTATTATCATAAGGATAATTGTTCTAGGGAATGATGTTAATATGGACTTAAAGAATCAATGATAAATGAAAATGTATTTGATTGTTTAAAAGATTGTCTTTCGAGTGTTTGCAAGCCTACTAAGGAGGAAGGGCCTGAGAAAGGTGATGCCTAAAAACCCCACTCAGGTCCACCCCTGGAACCCAAGGCAAGGATGGGCCATGGAGGGGTGGAAATTTCCACTTAAGATTCCACCCAGTCCCAAGGCATGGGTGGGCCATGGAGGGGTGGGGGTCCCCCTCAAGATCCGCCTAGGCCATGGAGGGGTGGTAGGCCTAGACCACTTATAAGCTCTATTGGCTTCCCCCAGTAAGTTAAGTGTCTTCTGAGGGGATGACATGGGTAGAGAAAGCAGGTACAAGTGTATCCACTAAGCACGCCACTCCAAGGGTGGAATTGTCTTGGTTTGGACGTTCCTGCCGCTCGAGGCCAAGGGGTGGGTTGTCTGGGTTGGATGCTTGTGCTCTTGGGATTAGATGAATAGCTTCAGGCGGATCTACCCAGGCCACTCCTCCTATGTCTTCATTATTGCTTTTGTGATTATGTTTATATTTTGGATATCTAGATATTAATGCTAACAGATATATGTGTATGTGGAAATGTTGTTAATATGGTGAATGCAGATTTCAATCCAGGATTATTTCATTAGGGAGAACACTCCCTTGAGAGAAGAAACCCTAAATCTAATCAACAAGTGAATTCAAGGGAAAAGTAGGACAAGGGACAATACACCCTAGGCGAACCTAGGCCAAACCCAAGCAAACCCAAGGGTTGCCCCAAAGAAAAAGAAAAAGAAAAAAATTTAAAACATTACTATCCAGCTAAAAAAGCCTTTTAACCCAGTTTTGCCATACATATCCCTATACAAAAAATGTGATGCTTGCACCACATACAAAAAAATCAACAATTGTTTATCAGCCACCACAATAGGAAGAAGCTGAAAAGCCTGAGGAATAATTATCAATTACCTAAGAACCAAAGATTAATCCTTTTGTCTAGCTTAGTCCCATAGCATTGTGTTTCAGCTTCCAGGTCAATGAATATTGGCAATCTATTAACTTCAATCATAAAAGATCACTTCCAGACAGTAAAAAGGTTAATCTAATTATCTAATTTGGCAATTCTAGTTTGATCTGATTTGGCAATTATAGTTTGATCTGATTTCACTAGAACCATTCATGTTGTACATCGGTATTCATTGTGCTTGTTTTGGACAATGTTTTGATATAAATATACATTAATAGTTGTAGCCAAATAAGTTTTAAGGATTATCCTTTCCTTTCATCTTTATTAGTTGCCCCATCATCATGCGCTCAAAGAAGATTTTCACTTAGCAAGTAATTGTGTATTGATTTTTTTGTTGAAGTGAGAATCAATGTGACAAGATCTAAAATCTGTTCTATGGGATTGTGTAGCCATATTTGCAGCTGGATAGCAAAATTTGTACAACTTCTGTATAGGGACATGTATGCCAAATTGGGTTAAAAGGCTTTATATAATATCAAGGGTTAAAGTAAGTTATGAGTCTTATGACTATCATTGTTTTATATTATATATGTCATACATATATATATATATTCCCATACCTGTACCCAAGGGAAAAAAATCCCATACGACTGTACCTGTACTCATACCTGTATCTGCACCCGTACCTGAACCGGTAACTTAGCTCTATAGACAATTGGTGGGATATATGATATATTTTACATCCACATGACTAGATCTTTGTTTTCATATTGAATTATTAGGATACTAGTGTCAAAAATACAAATTACATACAAATAAAGCAACAACATTTATCACAAATACATGAAATTTTTTTTTTCACAATTGTAGGATAAATCACAAAATTAAAAAAGTAGTTATACTTTGAGAAGGAACCAAATTAAATGCTTAAGATCGAGATGATAAAAAAAATGAAATGTCCAAATGGATATTATGTGTACAACTAGGAGTGTAATATGCAACTCCCATTTTGGAAAAGTGTTACTCTCAATGCTTGCTGACTGCAAGTGCTTCTCAATCAAATATCCATCCTCCATGTGACACCCTCCATCAGCATATTCTTCCACATAATGAGATACTAGTGATAGCTTTGTTGTGGAGTTGCTTGACAAGATTGTAAGATAATTCTTCTTGTTTCAATGAGGTTCGTCATTCATCACCCAACTCTAGTACTTTTATTTGTATAGGGATTTTGTGAACAATCAACATTTGAAAGAAAGACATGTGGGAACACAAATGGGTCTTGGAAGATGGAGGTAGCTCCAACATTTAAGCAAAGTCACTCACCTTGGAAGGTACCTTGTAGGAGCCACAAGACTAAGTAGACAATTATTTTTCCTTCTATCAATACAAAGACACCTACAAATTCAATCCCGCTTCTCAAAATGATACACTTCTTCATTGATTTTCTTCTTGTTTCATTGTATTCTATGCCATGGCAGAGTTATCCTCAAGATTCTATAGCAGGGCTTTTTGATGTTCAAATTGATCCACCACTTGGAGCTTATAGTGCTTATGTAGATATGCAGTCATACATGGTGGGTAATACACATACAATGTTTCAAAAGGTTGTCATTTTGATTTACATTTGGAAAAAATATAATACCACCATTTGGCCAAAGGTAAACATCGGGTCCACTAAAATTGTTTAAAACGTTATTAGAGGCACAACAAAAAACATAACCTTAAAAGAAATGTTTTTTATCTTCCTTTTCTCATCTGATTGTAGGGGGTTAGGAGAAATATGTACCAACTGATCACCAAGAGTTGCAAACAAGTGTGTCCAAAAATCTCTTGTGAAACTTACATCTTGAACACTAACAATAGTTTTTTGGATTGGCTTGTAATTTCTATACCATCTCTATGGCAGTGTCAGCTACAATCTTAATGAATTGGTCGAGCATGGCCATGATGGTAGGCATACCTTAGACTCTAATAGTCCCTTTGTAGCACCCTAGCTACTCGAATCAGTTTTTGTACATGGAATTGCTGGATCTCTTGATTATACAAATTTTGGCATCCTCATATATTAATGTAATATATTTTGAGTACACTAAGTTGTAGATCCATGTTTTGTACTGATATCATTACTAAGACAATTTACAGTTCACTGTAATGTCCCCTTATTTTCGAAATTTGTATCGAGCAGTGGTTAGCCTACTATTCGGTTCCCGTAGGCTAGCAAGATGTGTAGGGGCCTTTGGAGGGTATTTAGGGACTTCAATAGGCTTGATGTTTTCATTCTGGCATCTTCAGCTCAATGATCGAGTATTTTGCTTGGTAGGCCTTACGAAGGTAGTTCATGAGTTCATCATTCACACTTGCTATTTATAGTAAGTGCTATCAAGTTCAATGGCAGCATGCCTGTAGTTGGTATTTGTGTCAGGACACTCTCGGGAGGTTATAGCTAGATCATTGTCAAGAGTAATTAAATCATTAAAGTCATTAAAGTGACTTTATGATTTAATGTTATAAATTTACTTTTAATAAAGTACTTTATAATCTGGCGTTATAAGGTGAATAAAATAACTTTAATTAAAATGATATATTTTAAGTTACTTTATTATTATTTCATTAAATGGCACATGTTTCTTAAAGTGAATTACTTTATTATTTTAATGAAGTTAATTGCCAAGAGGGGCATAGGGTTTGGAGGTGAATAAAAGAGCATAGAGAAGTCACTTTTTAGGATCCAAATTATCATTTGCAAATTGAAGAAAGTTGAGCACCGGGTTGCAAGTAAGAAATTTCAAGCTATTCAGAGGATGGAAACCCTCAAATAGGACAGAGTCTACAGGTGTGAAAGATCACCCAAGGTCTTCTTGTTTGGATGGTTTCACACAAAGATCATCATCTAAGCATTCACAAATTTAATTCAGTAGATTCAATCAACAATTTAAGTATTTCATCAGCAGTTGCACATTCAGGGGTTTACAGAGTTTCCAGGGTTCAATGTGAAGATTGATTCCAGGTATGGATTTTATGTATTTCCCAAAGCATTAATAAAAATTCTGGTTATTTGTCTCTTGCATTTGTTTGGAATTGTTCTTTTGCAAAATTCTATATTATTTGTATTGTTGGCGAAATTCAAATAACCCAGATCAA
This sequence comes from Sequoia sempervirens, assembly GCA_007258455.2. Classification (NCBI taxonomy): domain Eukaryota; kingdom Viridiplantae; phylum Streptophyta; class Pinopsida; order Cupressales; family Cupressaceae; genus Sequoia; species Sequoia sempervirens. The sequence continues at coordinate 169,671,924 of VDFB02281492.1, read as the reverse complement.
GGTTACTACATTGGTATCAGAGCACAACATTCTTCTACCAACCTGTGGGGTTTTCAAAAAAGAATTATTTTCAGGTTATTCAAGTGTTTGAGGTATTTATCATTGCAGATAGATTGGATTATATCCAAGCGTTTATTTGATTAAAAGGGAGTTTTTGGATTTATTGTTATATCTGATCTCTGCTTCAAATAGGAAATATTCTGCCAATCATATTTGGTTAATTAAAGGGCTCAAATATTATTTATTTGCTTGTTGTAACCCTCTCTGGAATTATTCAGCTTCAAACATGAATTGCAGCCTTAATGTGGCATATGAGACAAGCATTGCCAACCGCCGTGCATAGAGGAAATGATTGTCTGGAATTAAAGACAACGATTGAGAAGGGAGCCCGATAGACAAGCAAGCAGCACTCTGGAAGCTTATAGGAAGTTGTGGGCAATCTAGAGTCTTTGTCTTTGTCTACGCCACGTGAGGAACCAGAAAGAACAAAGAATCGCCATACAAAGAAAAAAATTGGAGATCAATCTAAAGGCCTAGGCCTACGTGGTAGGAAGACAAGAGTTGACAGGTCAAAAAGATCGCTTAAGCAAAAGCTACAAATATTAGCAAGTGACAAATATTTTAGGGAAGTCTGAAAATGGCTAAGGAAGCTGCAATCCTTCAGATAAAGATGAATTAAACTGCCAAACAAAGAAAAAAACAAACAGAAAAAAAGGTGAGAGCTGTGATAAAAGACAAAGAAGGAAATCGCGATATTTTTTAGAACAGACGGAATATAGAAAAAGGACAAACCCACACTAAAAGACAAAGATAAATCAAATGGGTGAGAAAAGAAAAATTAGAATAATACACCACCAACCAAGGACGAATTGTCAGATACATTGCCATCGAATGTTTGTATAGCAGCCGTTGGTCTAAGAAAAAATATTTAGCTAGAAGACGAATTAGACCTTAGCGCTGCCAGTCAAAGGAGTTCCGCATCTTGGAGTATTATCTCTGCTGGACAAAATCACAGGTGAGACAATACTCAACCACCAGCCAAGAAAGGACAAACAGGAAAATATTCATAGTTTTTAGATAAAACAAATTCATTCAGACCCGCGACTGTGTGAGGGGTCGCATCATTGGGAGTCGCCGTGCATTATTTGTGAATGTTACGTCGGATCTGCTAAGTATTGAAAGGTCAGAATAATTAAATTATTAAGACTATCAGTCGGCCTTTTAAGGAATCGGCTACATATATTGAGAGCTTTCTAGCACTGGTGCCGTATGAAGTAAATAGAAGTCGACATGCCAGTGACCTTATAGGGGAAGGGTGTAAACAACAAAATATTTGGATTACTATCAGACTGAGTGCACAGTTGGTCGAAACAGAAATAATCGGGCAGAATAAGATTGTCTCCTTCCTCATAACTTGGATCTGATTATTAAACATTTCTATCATCTAATTAATTGCTGTTTTGATCTGAGCATTATAACCTGCACATATTGTTGATAACCAGCTCTGTAATCTTATGCTAAGTCTGAATATTGTAAGCTCCACATCTGATATACATTTCTAAGTGTCAATGTTGTCAAAACTGCTATTTGTAAACACATAGTTTGTCTTGATGTAAGACTGAAACTATCTTTGCTTAGCAGAAAATATACTCAGTTTTTAAAAAGGGGAATGATGTGTTGAAATTAATTGTCTGAGTTATTGTTATCTCTTGAAATTTGTATTACACATGCATTATGGTAAATTGAGTTTGATTAAATGGAACATCAATCAAACTAAGAAACAATCGCAAAAATGACATACACCTGGAAGCAACTCAAAACAACAGTATTCAAACTGTTTGACAAAATGTTAATGTGTCAAACGGAGAAAATCGTTTAAAGAAATCAGTCAACTAGGGAAGGACACCGCAGAGGAAGCATTCATTGATCAGCTTCAGGGTAAAAGATGGCTAGAGAAAAATCCATGTTAAAGCTAATGCAGGATTTGTACATGCTAATGAAGGACCCCGATATTAAAACATATTTAAGGATGGTTGCAAAGCCAAAACATTTGGATGAGAAAAATGAATTGCTTCAAAGTGATTCACAACCTACAGGTGATCACGGGAAAGGAGTTGCATAGATGCATCCAGATTTGGTGGAGCCTCATCTATTAGTTGGAAAAGTAGATGAGGAGTGCACAACAATGGTTTTAGGTGACATGGATGCCATACCTCATGATGGAAATTTGGCGGAGTTCCAAGATACTTCTTTGATGTACATGCATTTATTCTAGAAGAGGAAGTATACAATGAGGTTGTCAAATCAGCAACCTCTAATATTCCACTTGAGCCAACCTATGAGGTTCATAACACTAGTGCATATGGTGAGGATGTGTGCAATGATGTTGGCACACATGACGATGTTTTCCAATCAGTTAATGGCGGTGATTCAACATCCTATGGCCCTTCAAGAGTCAGAGACTCAGACTGACGAGCTCACCGTGGAGTTGAGTTCGGTACAGTCTTCACCACCCATAGCTGAAATTCAACTACCTATGGCAGCCATCGATGATGAGCATACATCCATGGATTGTGGAAATGTACATAGTGGAGATTTGGAAACATCCACTTTGCTTACAGGAGTAGATGACACAATTGGGGTGAGTGAACGGGATGAGCATAACAGGGAACAGTATGTTGCAGCAGGTTTCCCTGAAGGAAAACACTTTACAAGTGATATAGGCAGTGAAGTATGTAATCCATGTGACCATACTGGCATTCCATTGACACAAGCAGGTGAGTTTCACCTTGGCTGGGTGGTGAGGTGTGCTCACCATTTTTCTTTCAGCCCATTCACATTTGATCTGACTATGATGCAGAAGACATGCAAGTGTGAGTTGGATGGTTGGTATGAGTTGTTTCCTTCTATGGATGAAGGTGACAAAACTTACAAGTGTTTGAAGCTGCTTCTACAAGGTAATTATGCTATTGGGATACATGTTATAGGGGTAGATTTTGAGCAGTTTGGCATTCCTGGTGTAGTTAGAATGGTGCAGCGGGAACCATCAGGAGTTAGGAAGGGAAAATTCCAAATTTGTCCATGGGATTTAGGTGGAATACTCTCGTGGAGGGGTGTGGTACCTAGAGTTTATTGCAGTGTGTTGATTCACCAACATCAACTTGGTGAAGAATATATCAGAGTCGCACAATGGAGGTCATCGGGTGATGAGTATGGCAGGCTTTCGGTTGGGTTGCGGGCTTTGGGATCTACTATGCTTGGCAGCTTGTTTCTTCTTCAAACAATGTTTGACAGGGCTGTTGGGTTTAGCACTTCCTTTCACCAATGGTTGCAGTGGAGTTTTGGTAGAGCGTGGTATAGACTGGTTTGGGATCCCAACATCCACGACAGGCCTAGTTGTTTAGGTGAGGATTGCTTGGGGACAAGCAATCTTGGGGAGGGTGGATTGTAATGTCCCCTTTTTTTCGGGATTTGTATCTAAGCAATGGCTAGCCTACTATTTGGTTCCCGTAGGCTAGCGAGATGTGTAGGGGGCCCTTTGGAGGGTATTCAGGGACTTCAGCAAGCTTGATGTTTTCATTCCGACATCTTCAGCTCAATGATTGAGTGTTTTGCTTGATAGACCTTACGAAAGTAGTTCAGGAGTTCATCGTTCACACTTCCTATTTATAGTAAGTACTATCAGGGTCAGTGGCGGCACGCCTGCAGTTGGTATTTGTGTCAGGACACTCTCAAGAGGTTATTGCTAGATCATTGTCAAGAGTAATTAAATCATTAAAGTCATTAAAGTGACTTTATGATTTAATGTTATAAAGTTACTTTTAATAAAGTACTTTATAATAAGGCATTATAAGGTGAATAAAGTAAGTTTAATTAAAATGATATATTTTAAGTTACTTTATTATTATTTCATTAAATGGCACATGTTTCGAAAAGTTAATTACTTTATTATTTTAATAAAGTTAATTGCCAAGAGGGCGTAGGGTTTGGAGGTGAATAAAAGAGCAAAGAGAAGTCACTTTTTAGGATCCAAGTTATCATTTGCAAATTGAAGAAAGTCGAGCACAGGGTTGCGGGTATGAAGTTTCAAGCTATTCAGAGGATGGAAACCCTCAAATAGGACGAAGTCTACAGGTGAAAGATCACCCAAGGTCTTCTTGTTTGGATGGTTTCACACAAAGATCATCATTTGAGCATTCACAGATTTAATTCAGTAGATTCAATCAACAATTTCAATATTTCATCAGCAGATTAGAAATAAGACAGAGGTCAAATCAGCAGTTGCATATTTAAGGGTTTATAGAGTTTCCAAGGTTCAGTGTGTAGATTGATTCCGGGTATGGATTTTATGTATTTCCTGAAGCATTAATAAAAATTATGGTTATTTGTCTCTTCCATTTGTTTGGAATTGTTCTTTTGCAAAATTCTATATTATCTGTATTGTTGGCGAAATTCAAATAACCCAGATCAGGGTGGGTTACTACATTCAAATATTTTTTGTTATGATTATTGCAATATATGGCCAAGGTGGGGATGCTTAAATTATTAAGACTCAATGGAATAAGTTTTCACATGGGCACAGTGATTTTTCTTTTGTCGAAGCCTTATATGACATGCATGTAAAGAAAGATCTTATAGAGTGGTGGTGGAACCATGGAAGTGAAACACTTGAACTATAATCATTTGCAATAAGATTTCTCTCACAAGTAGCCAGCTCTTCATCTTGTGAGAGGAATTGGAGTACTTATGGTTTCATTCATTCATTGAAGAGGAATCGATTAGGGTCAAAGAAAGCAAAGAACCTAGTCTACATTTCATAGCTCACTTCGCCTTCTAACGTGCGCACACCTTGGGTACAAGGAGGGTCCTTCAACAAAATGGGACCAAATTCCACCTAATGGAGCAGCTGCACCCTTGTAGGATGAAGTGGTTTATCGAGATGGCTTCAATGATTTACCCCCGATTCTATTGCCTACAAAGGAACTTGAGCTTGAGAGTGATGAATATCTAGAGAGCATCATACTTGAGGACTTGGAAATTGACAACATAGTTGATGCAGAAGTGGAACTTCATTTGTTGAATGACATAATATGATTATTTAGATTTCTGATTTTTGTTTTTTGTAGGCAGATCAGCCTTTTGATATGTAGTATGAACTCTTGAGTCAAGAGTCTTGATTGTTGACATTATATTTAATCTATCATATTAGTCTTTGTGTGTTTAAACTTGAAAGTTAAATGTCATGACTCATGGTATTAAATGTCAAAGAAATTAAAATAGCAAACAGTTAGTTTTTTCAGTTTTCCTCTCATTAAACTTGACATATATTCAAAGTATAAATAATACACACACACACACACTAAAAAAATTGGTGACAAATTGAAAGAAATGATTGTTAGAATTGTGAAAAACACGAGCCACAAGATCAAACAACGAACAAAGAGACCTTCCACACAAGAGATCTGCAAACAAAGAATTGCAATATTCCTCAACAAGAAAAAGCTACAAAATGAACCTCAAGAATCTTCAAGGAAAACAAGAGTCCTCAAAGGGTTGAAAGATAATACAATGAGGGTTGAGTGCTATATAGGAGCAACCCTAAATGGTAAAGGGATTAGATTATGACAAGTGTCAACATCTCATGCAATGAGACAAAATAATCTAATAATATAGCTCTCTAGTTAACATAGGAACAAGAACTAGATACGTATATCACTCAAACCGCGAAACCAAAGAAGCATTAGCACCAATAGTAAAAACCCCCCCCGTAATGCTGAAAAGGGAGAGCCAAGACTGGGATTCATTGTTGTCATGGAAGGGATACTCACTTGACAAAGGTGTGATGGCAAACCAAAGGCAAACATTCAACCCCCCCATCGCACTTTATATCATAGTGCGATTACAAAAGACACAACAAGATGTGCGAAATCCTAGTGATTCTTGCCTCATGCACGTGTGCCTTAGTTTGCACACACTTTATTTGCAAGTTGTTTTCTCCTACATGCAGTTCTTGGTTTCACAAATCTAACAATGATCAATTGGGTAGGCATATTACCACCATGCAAAGATAGGCATATTACCACCATGCAAAGATCTATGCCTAAACCTAGTGAGCTCACAAAGAAAAAGGGCCAAGTAACTTTGATTAGCATAGCAACAGAAAGTGGATAGATAACCACTAGAATCTCTATATAAACAAATACTACCTCCCATCAATTTCATGGTAGACTAGACATTGGAAAAAAAATGTATCTTAGGCTCTACCTCCCAAAGAGAACAAAGGAGACAAAATTTTTCGCTCTAAAATACTATATTCCACATAGTTTTGAAATGAGGGGATGAGATGATGCAAGGACAGTTTTCAATGATGAGGGGGCTATGGACAAAAATTTGGGAATCATGGGGGACAGTAGTTGGCAGCACAAAACAAATATAATAAAGATTGAAACTATATAGTTTTTTTTAGATAATTTAGTTAGGATTCTATTGTGCCCCTCACCCATGAAATCCAAATCTCATTACAACAATAAAAGTTAGCATGCGAACTAGTATATAGAAGCCTACAAACAATCAAGATAAACATATTTTCAAAATACTATGAGACTATAAAGTCCAATAAGAAGCTGAAATTTTCATGTATTTATCTTTACAATTAGCTACAATCTTCCAACACGTATAGTTGGAAGCATAGTTTACATACTCGGATTTGGAGAGTACTCGGCAAGCCCAAATTTTTTGACTCGGAAAATACTCGGCAAATACTCGGCCAAATACTTGGCGACATATCTTAATAATAAATATAATTTATAATTTTATAGTATATACATTAATAATAAATATAATAATAATATATATTAAATAAATATAATTATAATATATATATTAAATAAATATAATAATAAATATCATGCCATGTAAACTTAATATAAATTACTTAAATTTTATATATTAATAATTTAAAATATAAATCAAATATTTTAAAATATTATATTTTAACTTACTAAATGTTAAAATTAAAAATAAAATAAAATAATATTGAATTTAAATATATTAAATGTTAAAATGTTCAATAAAAATTTAATGTAAATAAATGTAATACTTAATTTCTATAAACTTTCATTATTAAAATCTGAAATGCATATTTAAAATTTTATGAAAGACAAAGTGAAATAGAAAACCGTAAAAATATATTGTGAATGTGCTACCTTCTTAGAAGTTATTGCAAGAGTCGCACATTTTCTTCAAGTCAACACGCCTGGCTCAAGTTGAAATTGACGCCATCACACTTGCATGCCGATGCTCAGATCTTGCTTGGACGGGACCAAATTTCAAATGCCCACGGCTTGAGCGAAACGTAGCCCTAACCTATAGCTGTTGCTGCAAATCGAGATAAAAACGAAGGGAAAATCACACAAAAAATGAAGGGAAAATCGCGGGTATGAGATAAAATGCATAAAACGAGGGTTTACATTGGAAATTCTGCGCGAAAATGCAAAAAAAAACGTGGTAAAAATGCTTGCTACAATGATTGGCGAGTAAAGGTAGGAAATACTCGTTTTCTCAATTTTCCTACGATTAATCGGGCACTCGGAGAGTACTCGGCGATTATGTAAACTATGGTTGGAAGCCTCTCTCCTTCTCCCTCTAATCCTCCATCTAAAACAAAATCCTTAGCATAAGAATGGGATCAAAGCCCTTAGGGGCCCTAATATTTGCTGCAAATTCCTCTTCCTTGCCAAAGAGACATCAAAATCTTGCAAAATTTCATTCTATAGATATTGGCTTGCCCTTAGGTTCTATTGTGCCCCTCACCCATGAAATCCAAATCTCATTACAACAATAAAAGTTAGCATGCGAACTAGTATATAGAAACCTACAAACAATCAAGATAAACATATTTTCAAAATACTATGAGACTATAAAGTCCAATAAGAAGCTGAAATTTTCATGTATTTATCTTTACAATTAGCTACAATCTTCCAACATGTATAGTTGGAAGCCTCTCCTTCTCCCTCTAATCCTCCATCTAAAACAAAATCCTTAGCATAAGAATGGGATCAAAGCCCTTAGGGGCCCTAATATTTGCTGCAAATTCCTCTTCCTTGCCAAAGAGACATCAAAATCTTGCAAAATTTCATTCTATAGATATTGGCTTGCCCTTGGGTTCTATTGTGCCCCTTACCCATGAAATCCAAATCTCATTACAACAATAAAAGTTAGCATGCGAACTAGTATATAGAAACCTACAAACAATCAAGATAAACATATTTTCAAAATACTATGAGACTATAAAGTCCAATAAGAAGCTGAAATTTTCATGTATTTATCTTTACAATTAGCTACAATCTTCCAACACGTATAGTTGGAAGCCTCTCTCCTTCTCCCTCTAATCCTCCATCTAAAACAAAATCCTTAGCATAAGAATGGGATCAAAGCCCTTAGAGGCCCTAATATTTGCTGCAAATTCCTCTTCCTTGCCAAAGAGACATTAAAATCTTGCAAAATTTCATTCTATAGATATTGGCTTACCCATCAAGGGCAAGCCATTCCGATGCTCCTTCACATCCATGTGTACTTCCATCCTTTGCTCTATATCCATAGCCAGTTATCTTTCATTGTTGGAAAACCAAACTTCCTTCCTCCCATTTTCTCCAATATCTTTACTAGCAAAAGTATTAGACTAAGCATTTTCAACTAGTTGATACTTCAAGGACACCTCCTTCTAGGGTGCTATTTCCATTTTTATCCATTTTTCATTTTCTAGAAAAACCCCTACCAAGCTCCCTACACCCTAGCAGTTCCAACATCTAAAAGCTTGCTTCTTATAATCCAATGACTACTTCCATGCAAATTTTCCTACTTTCAACCATATCTCCATTGAGAAACCGACAAAGAAATCAATTTCAACCAAGATTTGAGCATATGAAGTATGAGAGCATAAATGGGTTTCTTTTGATACAAATATAAATACACCCCAAGCATTGCCAATAGCCTACAAAGACAAGTCAAGCGAAAAATGCAATGGCAAGTTCTACATTCTTACATAAACTAACATGAACTTCATTTATAATGGGATTAAAGCCTTGGAACTAGGGTTTCATACATAGAGCCGCATGCACCCATGACCATGGCCTTTGGACTAGAATATTTCCTATATCAATTTCCAAGTCACATACAATAAGAAAAAAACCTATCAACAAGGTAATATCACTACAAGTGCTAAAAGGAATGAACAAGTATTTTTTACCCATTTTTGTCGATCTAGTAAACTCATCCAAAAAGATGAGAATCTATAAACTAATGCCTTCTCTACATAGTACTTAGCTTCGTCATGCATATCCTCTCCCAACTCCAACAAAGAGATTTTCTCAACCTATTTAGCTAGATGGCTAACACCTACATTCTTGCCATTCTATTTAGCAACATGCATTTAATCATTCATACCCAATGATTTTCACAAAATATCCTTAATGGCCAATTCTAGAAAGGTTTTGTGCCTCTTGCTAGGCATATCAAGAACCAAAGGCAACTTAGCATCCCCATTGACAGCTAAAACCTTGTCACGCCCATCCAAAACTTGTATAGCATCTACAAAGGCAAGCTTTGAATGCTTGTTTTTTACCAAAAGACGCCAAGATAGGCCTATAATAGTGCCCCCCTTTCCAAGGTTTGTTACACTACTCACCATGTGCCCCAAATGGTATATAAGAATGCATGTTACTTTAAAAAAGTCACATCCAATAAATACTATATAGTTTACATACATATATAATAATATTGTTACAAATATTATTAATATTATTGATATATATTTATTGATTAAACTAATTAATAATAAATATATTATATTATTATAACTGTAAGTCTTCCCTACAATTCCTATGTTTTCTTCAACACCAAGTCGTCATTATTTTTGACCAAATGTCCTTTCTTCAAAGAACTAACAACAAAGCTAGAGAATCTAACCAATCTAAATGAAGAGGCTTGCGTAGTAAAAAATAGGAATATCATCATTATTCAATCTTTTTATTTATTTCTTTGTCTTTTGAAACACCTTGTCACTGCCAATGGAAACTTACAAATATTTATGAAAACTTATTAACATCCACACCACCCCACCCTCACAACTTCCTACACTCTCTACTAAACCTGAGATGTCCATGAACATACAAATAAGAAATATTTGATCACCCACTTCCTAAAGTTAAGAAAGTGTGCATTTGAGTAAACGAAAACAATAATAGTTGTTTTCAACTTTGATTGTTTATTTTGCCTCCAATACCATGTAAATATTCCTTCTTTCTTCCAAGTCAACCATTTGTACATTCCATCATGTTGTCTATTTGTTCAAAGCTTTGACACAAATCAAAATCATTATCATGATGTAGAGAAACTTTTTTTGATGTGGGGACTCCCTAGCATCCCCAAGATAGTCAAGGGGCACCCAAGTGTCTTGAGGATGTCTAGCCCCAATTTACCTAGCAAAGGGGGCCGCACCTATGATGTCCCTACCTTTAGCTAGTAGTGGGGGGGCAATAAGGAACATTTTGTCTCCGTTCCCAGAATAGCCCATATTTGGGGGAGAATCGATCCCTGTGGAACTAATAAAATATAGTGGTCCATATCAACTAGAAGTTCATGGGAGAATGCTTGCAATGAACCAAAGGGAATCCTCAAACCATGAGAATAATGGTGTTGAAGATAGGTGGGCCAAACAATGGTACCTTCAACAACTTGTAAGAAATGCCAAACATAGAATGGTAGTGGGACCAAGAGAATTTAGTGGAAGACATAAGGAGTATCTGATGGGAGGAAGTTTATCCAGAGAAATGTCAATAGACTCAAAATGAAAACAAACCTTGGAGAATAAACAGCACCAACTTCCAAGGGAGCCCAAAGCAACAATCTCCTCTAAGGATTAGATTGTCTATTTATGCCAAATCACACACTAAAGTATAATTGTCTAAATCTTCTCAACCTAAGCTCATTTACATGAACCCAAACTAGGACCATACAATGTGATAGGATTAATTATTGCATCAAAAAGGTGCATCTTCGAAGGGATATTCTAGAAATGTACTTCGAGACATTGGCACTCAAGAACAAAGAGCAAGGTGTATCCATTGCAAAGATGACAATGAAGGGCATTTTGAAAGGAGAGAAGACTTGTACACTGAACTCCTACATAAGTGTTGTACTGCAAAATTAAAATTTTTGTTACACATACATTTTGAAGAAATGAGTAAAAGTCTTGTTAAATCTGTCAAAAAGGTCAAAATTTGGGTGTGCATGTCTTGCATGAAGGGTTAAAATGTAAAATTTCCAAAATCTGACTATTTGGGTCTGCTCAGGGCGACCTAATCTACAAAACCCAGATCTCAGTTTTTCATCCCTACTTTTTAGGAAAACTGTTATTTTTAGAAATTTTCTAAAAATAGTAACTTTTTCTGGGTTTTTCTGGGTTTCTTTCGAAACGGATACTGGAAATTTTTTCTAAAAATAGAAAGTTTGTCTGCCAGGGTCCAAACTGATTTTGATTGGCTCAAAATACTTTTGTATCAGGCTGGTGCAGTCAGAATCCCAAAAAGATCAGTGTTGCCCTAGTAGGTCTATTCTGCTTTTTTAGAAGCATATCAAGAGCTCTGAAGTCATCAATGGAGGTCAGTCAGCTGCCAGGCGTCAGATTCAATGATCAAGCATTGAACAAAATATCAAATGATGAACATGCATGTTGAATCAAGAAGGAAGATGAAATCCGCTTAAAATTGACTAACACTGCTCGACATGGGCGCCCCAAGAGGAAATAGGCGCCCATCTTTTTAGGGCATCAAACGATGAAATTAGGGTTCGAGCTTCCAAGCAAAGTTGTTCAGAATTCTCCCAGCTTCGCAGCGAATCCGGCAGTGCAGTCATCTGATCATCCAGTCGTCCAGGATTCGAGGTCAAATAGAGGGTTTTCAACCAAAAGATGAAGTGAAAATCATGAAAGTAACGGAAAATTTTCTAAGTCTGGAAGTTTTCAGTGCCCCTGGTGCCCAGGGGTGCCTAGCTTTTTGAGGGGCCTAACTCAGCAGTAAGGGTTTGCAAATATGCTCAATCTCTCCAAAATTCAGACAAATTCGCAACGGGTGTCTTCATTGGGGCATCCGACTTGTCATTCTCCGGCAAATCCAGATCGAGGTGAAGGTATAGGATGAAGGTTTGAATTTGAAGGTAAAACCTAATGAAAAATATTCTAAGTCTAGAGCACATGGGCACCCCTATAAGAGAAAGGCACTGATGATTTCGAAGGCTCAAATGGATGAATTTGTCAGTAAAGCTTCCAGCATGACTCCCTCATAATTGATCAAGCTTTCCAACTAGATCACCAGCACGTCAATCTGAGTTGGCAGTCACCAAATGCAGCAGCCGGAACAGAAGGTCTAATAGAGCCAAAGTTGAAAGCAGAGAAGAAAACACCAAAAAATGGCTAACTCTAGTGAAGTTGGGCGCCCGAAGAGAGAAAGGGGGCCCAAGGTTTTGAAGCATGAAATGTTAGAATTTGCAGATATAGTCTCCAGGATCACCTTGTCAGATTCAATCGAGTTACCCAACAAAGCTAACGGTCAAACAATCGGATTAGTGTAGCTCCCGGAATCAAGATTTCATTAGAAGATCAAAGGGAAATGAAGAAATTGAAAATCATGTAAAAATGGCTAACACTGTGAAAGTTCAGAGCCCCTGGAGGAAATAGGCTCCCATAAATTTGAAGGTCAAAATGAAGTTTTTAGCCAGAAGTGCCTCCAGGGTGATCTCCTCAGAATCAAACAAGCTTCAGGATGAATTATTCAGCTCATCCATCGAATCAACCTGGTAGCCGGAGATCGAAGATCAAACAGGATTCAAAATTGAGGAAAAGTTGAAAACTTAAAAAAAAATGGTAAGTCAAGTGAACATGGGCGCCCCAGGTAGCCAGGGGCGCCCAAGCTTTTGGAGGTTAAGATGAAGTCTTTAGCCAAAGTTGTCTCCAGATGATCTCTTCAGAAACAATCAGGCTCCGTGACGGATCATTCTGCCGGATCACAACGTTCACCGAGCTCCCGAAAATCAAGATTGAACAGAGGATGAAACTCAAGCAAAAAAATTGAAAATAGTGAAGAAAATAGCTAAGTATGGAGAAGAAAAGCGCCCCAAGAGGAGATTAACGCCCAAGAAGCCATGCCTTAGCCAAATTTTCAAAATGTCAAAATTTCATAGAGAAGGAAAATGTCTAAATTCAATGCACAAGCTGAGGCTAGGGTTTGAAGGATTGAAAGCAAAAGAAAGCAGATTTTCTCATCCTCAAACTTATTTAAGGCATTTTTGTCCTTCATTCTTCACAATTTCTTGCAGGTGGCGAAAAGGAGTAGCAAACAAAGTTTTTCTTTTCAAGATTTGAGAGCCATAGCTTGCTGATTTTTCAAAAAGTTTTTCATTAATTTTCAGATCAGCAACATAAGACCTTGCTTTTTCATGCTTTTTTCATCCAAAACATCGAATTCTTGAAGAAGAAGGTCAAAGATTTTCAATTTTCAGCCTTCTGGGTCTGCTCAACTCATTCTTCTGAAGAATTTTTTAAGAAATTTTCTCAAGTTGCAGCAGCTGCTTTTTATTTGCATGTCAGTGAAATCCTCAGGGTTTACAAATTTTGATCATCTGGGTCCTCTCAAAACAGTCTTCTAAAGAAAACCCATATCACAGCTTTTTCAAGAAAATTTCAAATTCTAGGGTTGGCTGCTTTTTCGATCAGACATCAGTGTTTTTCAAATCTGGGTTGGCTTGCAACGAAATTCTGAAGAAAACCCATATCTCAGAAAAAATTTCAAAATTGTCCGTTTTGAGGAAAAAAAAATCAGCATTCTAAAAATAGAAAGTTGCTCAAAACTTGTCTGAACATAGGTGAGTTTATAGTCATTCTTCAAGGTTTTCAATATGGAGTACACTCCCCTCGAGTTTAAGACCAAATCAGCACTATATCAAAACTTCATCATCTCAGCTGAAGAACACGAGGAGGTGTGATATGAGCAAAAGGAAAAGTATCTGATATGAGAAAAAGGAAAGGTATCAGAAAAGAGTTGTGCAATACTCTTCTATTGGAAATCAAGAGAAGTGTCAGAAGCATAAAGTTGCAAAGCCGCCAAGTTATCAATTAGTGAGTCATCTTTTGGGGCAGCGATGTTTTTCAAGAATATAACTCATAAAGCAGTTCAAGAAGTGAAAGATTCTCTAAGTTTGATCACAGAAGGTGAAGAGATCTTGGAGGATCGGAATATTGCCTTAGATAGTATCAATGCACCTGACCAAGACCCAATTTCCTGCTTTTTAGCGGATATGATTGAGATTTAAAACGGCATTCATCTAGAAGCTTTCTTTCCGCTTTCTTTCTATTCTTGGGGCAATTCTTATCCATTCTTCGAAGAAGAGAAAGAGGATAAATTGTAATAGTTGGCATTTCCTGCTTTTCCTACTTTCTTAGGTATTAGATGTTATCTTCTTTCTAGATTTAGAAATAAAGCTTGCTTGTTGAGCAAGCCCTAGATTGTAAAAGCAAGGAGATTTTAGGGTTCCCTACTCCTCTGCTTTCCTATAAATAAGAGCCTTTGCTCATTAGTTTTTTTAACGGTTATTGTAATAGCAAATTGTTGAGTCTCTTTTAGCCAGCAAGTTGTTATTCAGTGTTAGTTCACTTTTTGTTAGAACCATGCTAGTGATAACAAAACGCTGAGCCTAAGTGCCTTCTATTGTTATTCAGTGTTGTTCAATTGTGTTTATGATAGCGAATTGTTGAGTCTCTTTTAGCCAACAAGTAGTTGTTGTAATCGCTGTCCCTTTTGTGTAAGAACAAGTTTGCAAGCCTCTTTAGCTGCAAGTTCTTGTTTCGTGCATGTGTTTAGTGTAATCTTCGTTCCAGAAGTTTGAGAAATAAAATCATGAGCCTCCTTTGCCTTGGTATAACGTCTCAGATTTCCGTTTATTGTGTTATGCTTTTGTGATCTTAATTTCAGCTTGCATTGAAGTGTGTAGATGTATGTTGAGAAAGAGTTCTCTTAAGCCTTTTCAGGGAATCAACCTTGTTCATTTCTAATTTCTCTTGCTCTGCGTATTACTTGAGAAGTTAGAAACGTCATTAGCTTAAGTTAGTCGTAGTTGAAATTCTCAAATTAGAAAATCTCAGCTGCGGCGTTTGTGTTTTATAAACCTTGTGCTCTAGCTGATCAAAAAGATAGGCAACTTAGTTTTTAGTTTACTTTCTTTCAACACCATCAGCAAGAGGGAGCTTCCCCTCCTAATTTGAAGAGCAGTTTTACTGTGCATAGCTGTCCGTTTCAAATTCACATTCCAGAGGTGCAAATTTAAACGCCAACAATAAGCAAGCCCCCTTTGAAGGAGAATTGAAAACTGAAAAGAGCATCCTTGTTGGTTTTGAAGGCCATGACCGTATTAGTTTTATTAAGGTTGACCACAAGTTGATGAAGATCACAAAACTCAAAAAGTGCATCAAGTTGTCTTTGCAAGCTGTCAAGAGAACAAGAAAGGAGGACCACATCATTAGCAAAGAGTAAAATAGCAATCACAATATGGTGAAACAAACAACCATCATCTTCATGGGTATGTTGTCTAAGAAAAATGTCAAGTTCACCAATCTAGATACAATAGAGCCTTAGTGAAAGAGGGCAAGCTTGTTTAACTCTAATAGTCAAAGAGGCCCTGAGGAGTCCAAAACCACTCAACTATCTAATAGAGTTGCATGATTGTAATATATTGGCCAAATTTTCACAATGTTTACCAATTTTCATGCATAAACACTTCATCAAATAGTTTGCATGCCAGTTGTTCTGAGTTTGTCTTTCCAATTGTTTTGAAAGGATATAATAAATAATTATCATTGCATAATTTTTTCCAGTTTTCACATTGCTAACAACTTTGTTTCGACAAAATATTATTGCATGAAATAGTCATAGAGAATTTATTTATCACTCTTTGTATTGCTGGAATGTAGAGTGGCCAAATAAACCAACAGAAATAATTCTTTATTCCCAAGCAGCTGAACAGCCCCTTTTCTAAGAATTATGACTCACTTTGGAAGTGTACAATAGCATATAGAGGAGAAGCAACTCCAAAAGGAAGGCTGCACTAACCTTAGGGGACCCACCCAAGGCTGCGTTGAAGTCTTCTAAGTTCTAAGAGCCTTTAAGGCTTTCAAAAAATATTTCGAACCATTCCTTGAGACTTTGGGTTGGTACAACTTTTTGTTGGTACAGCTGGGAATAGTTCCTAGCAACAATTATATATATATATATATATATATATATATATATATATATATATTAATTATATTTTTTAATTTCTTCACAGTACACACACAACACAAAATCTTTGTCCAAACTCACTTGCACACACAACACTCATAATTTCTGATTCACTCACCATTCATACACACCAACACAAATTTATTATTTTATTGCAAATCTAAATAAATTTGTACTTGGGTATTCTGGAGCCAGAAACTATAAATTAACCCTTGTCTCTCCAACTAAGCATAATTGTGAAATTGTGTGATTCCACCTGCAAATCGGCTAGGGTGGATGTAATAAGCCCCTCTGATCTGGGGTTTAACCAAGAAATACAAAACATAGATTTTTGCAAATAAACCAATTTCCAAACAGTTGCAAGAAATTAAATAACCAAATTTTATTAATGATTCAGGAAATACATAAAATCCATACCCAGAATCAACAGCATAAATCACAGATCTAGGAATGCTTGATTGGCAGTTGTGAATATCAACAATCTTCAAACTGAACCCTAAAGAATTTTGTAAACCCTTGAATGATGATCTATAGGAAACTGATGAAGCTCTGTAATAATCTTTGTATGAGACTATCTTTCAAAATGCCCTTGGGTGATCTTCCACACCTCTAGACATTGTCCTATTTGAGGGTTATCATCCTCAGGAAAAGCTTGAAACACCATGCCTACAAACCCTATTGCTCAACTCTCTTCAATTGCAAATAATAACTTGGATAAAGAAAATGATCGTCTTTGCTTTTTATCCTTCTCCAAACCCTATGCCCTAATCTTGGCATTTCACTTTTAAATGCAATATCAAATAATGCCTTCTCAAAATCCAATGCCCTTTTTCCCTTTTGCACATTAAATTTAATATTTGTTTTTTCGAAAGATGTGCCTTTTAAATTGAAATCATAAAGTAACTTAAAATATAATCTTTTAAAATTAAACTTACTTTATCCCCTTATAACGCCATATTATAAAGTACTTTATTAAAGTTACTTTATAACATTAAATTACGTCACTTTAATAATATAACATTATTAAAGTAATTTGACTTTAGTAATTTAATTAAAGTGCCCACTCTCGACCAAAACTGACAATAATCCCTTGAGAGTACCTCCAACACAAAACCTCTCTGCAAGCATGAAACCACTAAATCTGGTATAACTTGATATAAATAGCAAGTAAAAATGATAAACCTTGAATTGCCTTCAAAAGGCCTACCAACCAACTAGATCATTGAGTTGAATATGCATAAATGAATACACAACCCTATTGAAGACCCTGAATCCCCTCAAAGGGTCCCCTAAACGTCTCATTAGCCTATGGGAACCATATAGTAGGCTAACCACTGGAAAGATACAGATCCCGAAAAAAAGGGGACATTACAGTTCGCCCTCCCCAAGATTGCTTGTCCCCAAGCAATCCTCACCTGTGTTGGCATTTCAATTCACACCTCTAGAGTGCGTATTGGAAACGGACAGCTATGCACAGTTAGACTACTCTTCGAATTAGGAGGGGATGCTCCCTCTTTTCTAATTATGCGTAAAAAGAAAATACTAAACTAATTGCTTATCTTTTATCTCAGCGGAGAGCACAAGGTTATAAAACTCTTTGCGTCGTAGCTGAGGTTTTCTCTGGTTTTGTAACTTCAACTACAACTAAGCCTAAACTAATGACGCTTATATCTTCTTGAGTGAATTCGAAGCAAGAGAATTTAGAAGTAAACAGGGAATGGTTGGTTAACACAAAGCTTAAACAAGCTTATTTCCAGAACACACCCGAAGACTCGTTGTACTTTCGGATGAAAGCTGAAATAAAGATTATAAAAGAAAAACATGAAACAATAAACTCGCTTTCAAAATACCCTCAAAGACTCATTGTACTTTTGAGGTGTAGGTTGAAATAAGGATTATACAAGTTGAACATAAAACAATATCAATGAAAGATTTGAGACTTTGGATTAGAGCAAGGTAGGCATAAGATTTATTTCTTCAAAGCTTTCCAACAACAATTACATATTTGGGACAGCAAATTGTAGCAAGAAGACAAGCATACAATTCACGATCAACAAAATTACACTTGAACATTGTAAAGCTACATAGTATTGAATTCATTGTTATTGTTTTGTTTCAATTGCTTTTGTGAATTCATTGTTCTTCGTAGTTTCATTTTGTGAGTAATGGGTATGAATCTTAGCTTTTGTTTGGATTAAATTAGCTTCAATTCAAGCATTATTTTGATCCTATTGCATCATATCGATTTCCCCCTTACACATTCTAAGACACTACAATCTGCATATCCAAGATACAATCTATGCGGAAGTTCAGAAAATGGTGGACGCTAAGATAATTTTTCCAATTCATCATTCCACCTAGGCGCCAAAAAACTGTTGGCATTTCAATTTGCACCTCTAGAGTGCGTATTGGAAATGGAAAGCTATGCACAGTTAGACTACTCTTCAAATTAGGAGGGGAAGCTCCCTCTTTTGCTGATTATGCTAAAAAGAAATACTAAACTAAATTCCGATCTTTTTATCTCAGCTGAGAGCACAAGGTTATAAAACTCTTTGCGTTGCAGCTAAGGTGTTCTCTAGTTTCGTAACGTCAACTACAACTAGGCCTAAACTAATGACGCTTCTATCTTTTCGAGTAAATTCGGAGCAAGAGAATTTAGAAGTAAATAGGGAATGATTTGGTTAACACAAAGCTTAAACAAACTTCTTTCCAAAACACACCTGAAGACTCATTGTACTTTCGGATGAAAGCTGAAATAAAGATTATGAAAGCAAAACATGAAACAATAAACTCACTTTCAAAATACCCTCAAACACTCATTGTACTTTTGAGGTGTAGGCTGAAATAAAGATTATACAAGTTGAACATAAAACACTATCATAGAAAGATTTTGAGACTTTAGATCAAAGCAGGGTAGGCATAAGATTTATTTCCTCAAAGCTTTCCAACAACAATTACACGTTTGGGACAGCAGATTGTAACAAGAAGACAAGCATACAATTTATGATCAACCAAATTACACTAAACAAAGTTTGAACATATACTGAATAACAAAGTAGCAAGCAACTAAGGCTCAGCGTTTTGTTATCACAAGCACGGTTGAAAAATAATGAGCAAGGCTGCTCTTATTTATACACACTCAAGGAGTAGGGAACCCTAAAATCTTCTTGAGTTAACAATCAGTCTTGCCAACATGCAAGATTTATTCCTATGTCTAAACAAAGATAACTAAAAGTTAACTAGAATGCTAACATCAGTTAACTGATCTAAAACTAAAGAAATCTCCAACTGTACAATAGGTAACTCCAAAGAATAGGCATGCATAAAAAGAGGATGGTCAGTTAAACTCGGAAAAGGCCTCGAGTTAACTGTTGTCATCACTTGAGTTCTATTCCTGGAAATATCTACACACTTCAATTGGCAGTTCACTGATTGGTAACTTTGGTGGCTCTGTAACTGGAGTGATGACCTCTATTTCTTCTGCTGCTTTATGCTTCTGACACTTTTCTTGATTTTTCTCAATGGAAGCGTATTGCATGATGAAACCGTGAAGTTTGACTATGAACACGGATATGTTCGGACAAGTTCTGCATAAAAGCTAAAAATAGCTTCACTGAATCTTCTTCAGAAAGTTGTACCCCAAATTAAAATTTTTGCTACACTTAGGCATTTTGAAGAAATGGTTAAAAGTCTTGTTAAAATTGTCAAAAAAGGTCAAAATTAGGAATTTGCATGTCTGCATGAGGGTAAAAAAACTCAAAATTTTCAAAATCTAACGATCTGGGTCTGCTCAAAGCGACCTAGTCTACAAAACCCAGATCTCAGTTTTTTGGCCCTAAAATTTAGGAAAATTTCTAGTTTTAAAAACTTTCTGAAAATAGAACATTTTATGGGTTTTTCTGGGTTTCTTCCGTAATGGATGCTGGCAAAATTTTCTAAAAATAGAAAGTTTAGCTTCTAGGGTTCAAACTGATTTTGATCGGCTTAAAATACTTCCTCATGAGGCTGGTCCAGTCAGAATCATAAAAAGATTAGTTTTGCCCTAGCAGTTCTATTCTGCTTTTTCAAAAGCTATTTCAAGAGCTCCAAGGCCATTAATGGAGGTGTTGGCATTTAAATTAGCACCTCTGGAGTGTTGATTGTAAACGTTCAACTATTTCAAATGGTTTGCAACACTTCTTCGTTATTTAAAGAGGAGAAGTCCCTCTCTGTTGAAAGCAATGCGTACGGAAGGGAATGGTAAACTAAGGTTCCTATCTTTTTGTATTTCAGCGGTAGGACACAAGGGTGCACAAACACAATGCGCCGCAGCTAAGCTTTTTCTTTGGTTTCTGCAGATCTTAACTACGACTGTTCTAGCTTTTAATCTATCCAATATCCTCAAGGTAAACAGAGCATGAGGATATAGGAGCAGGAATGGATTGGTTGGATCACCTGAATTTTCCGTCTCCTGAAAATATGGCCGAGGCTTTGAACTCTCGGATATATGTCGAGATAAGGTTGGTACAAGCAAACACTCTTTATGGTAAGTTGGATCTGAGACCTGCCAAGGAGGAGGAACCCCTATCCGAGGTATGGGCTAGGACATGCTTACAAGAAACAACAAGTTATGATGTCTTGGCCTACAAACTTGCTAAGGAGGAGGAACCCCTATCCGAAGTATAGGTTGAAGGACAATCCATTAGACAACAACAAATGATAACTGTCAATGACAAATATCCAAGGAGGAGGAACCCCTATCCGAGGAGGGAAATGAAACAACAAGCTATTTGATACAAGACGTAGAAAGAACTCAAGTAGGTAGATCAAAATGCAAGCGCCTTCTGATATTCTTCTTCAAGCTTCATCAACGAATTACAAAGGTTGGGAGAGAAAAGGCACGAAATCATGCACAATTACAATCAACCAAAGAACTCTCATCCAAGAGTGAACAAATATTCGCTTTCAAAGTTGTTGGCAACAATGGCGCAGCAATTTTGCATAGCAAGTAAAGGTTCCTCAAACAATGAGCCCAAGGCTCTTATTTATAGAACTCAAAGGAGCGGGCAACCCCAAAATCTCCTTGAGTTAACAATGAGTTCTTGCCAATCAATTAGCAAGATTTATTCCTAAAAAGGGGGAACAAACAGTTAACTGGAAAACTACTTCAGTTAACTGAAAGTAAACAAAGAGGCAACTGGAAACTACTTCAGTTGATTGAAACAAGACTGAAAGTGAACTTTAATATAAAGTATCCCTCCAAAATAGGCATCCTTAATCAATGGAGATCTAAGATCGACAAATTATGGAAGTCAATTAGACATCCTTAATCAGTGGGATCTGACAACTCATGATTTGTGGGATGTGGAGTTAACTTGAAAAGGGGCATCAAGTTAACTCCAACTATATTTAATGCCTTCTTGAGTTGACTTGGAAAGAGGCATCAAGTCAACTTCAAGTATCATAAATGCCATTTGGAGGGTAGGACGTCCTTCTTAGGTGTCTGACACCTCATCATCTTGAGTCAACAACTCCTTTGACCAGTCCTTGACTTTTTCTACCTCTTGCAAACTGCTTTTGATATTTGATCTTCTTTGCAGTTGTGTCTTCCAGCTTGGTGACATGGAATGTGGAAGGTAGTGTGGTAGTAACCGGTGGCGGCTCTATGTTTAGAATGACTACTTTCCGTATTTGGCTATTTGTTTGAAAGGTGATGTTATTTACGCCTTCTAAGGCGCCCATCTTGACTATGAGCTTCACTTGATGCATGTCTGTGTCGAGTGTTTTCAAAAAGTCGTGAAGTAGGACCATTTTGGTCTTGATTTCAACCTGAGAGTACTATATTTTGAAAAACTCGATCATTGACTGTAAACATGGATATGTTCAGACAACTTTTGAAAACCCTTAAAAATAGCCACCCGCCAAGA
This sequence comes from Sequoia sempervirens, assembly GCA_007258455.2. Classification (NCBI taxonomy): domain Eukaryota; kingdom Viridiplantae; phylum Streptophyta; class Pinopsida; order Cupressales; family Cupressaceae; genus Sequoia; species Sequoia sempervirens. The sequence continues at coordinate 169,649,690 of VDFB02281492.1, read as the reverse complement.
AGTATTTTTTTGGAAAAAATTTGGCACATGGGTTTTGTTCGTGCTTCAATGCTGAACAAACCCAGTTCCTTAGATTTTTGATTCTGAGACTTTTCCGGAAAAATCCCTAAAAATAGGGGCAGCAAGTTTGTTGATTCTGAAAATCTTGAAGAGATGGGTTTCACTGGAAAATTATGTTGATCATACCCAGTTGGCCAGATCTATGATAGCCTGCCGTTTTCTGTGCAATGCAAGAAATTTAAGACAGAAGAGAGGAAGTAGACAAGAGGAAGAATTGAAGTTATTGCTCCCTTCTTGGAAAAATATTCTGTTGGATGCAACTTCTGAGAAGACAAACTTTCCCTATCACTGATCTTCGAAAAATCACAAAGAATGATCAAAACCTCCTTCAAATCTGAGAAATTCGTCCTTGGAGAGCTTATTGCTGTTCAAACCCTCAACCTGCAAAGAAATGAGCATAATGGATGCCTAGGCTTGATCATATAGAGATTTGTGCTTGAATCCATGAAGTTTGGGAGCCTAACTCATGATCTAAAGCTGATTTGGCTTGATCTGAAGTTCAAAAAGGTGATTTCCACTGATCGTGGAGTGAGTTTGGCCAAGTTTGTCTCAAAATATCTTAACTTTAGTCAACAAACTTGCCTTTGACCTTTTTGGACATCCCTTTTGAGGTTGTCTTTTTTTATCAATTTTCATGTTGGATGACCTCTGTTTGATCCCTGCTCCAAATTGATCTATCGGTCCTGAGCAGTTGCTGGTACACTCACTCTCGAGCTGGGTCTGTGCTAAAGAGAAGTGCCCGGGAGGCACTAAGTCATAAAGTTGAGTTTGTGGCCCTGAAAAGAAGGGCACCTTTCTCAAGAAAGGGCGCTTTTCTCCTTGCCTTAGTCATTTTTCGTGTCTAATCTTCAGCTTTTTATTCTTGACCTCTCGTGCTTTGATCCGAAATTCCCATTGATCGGAGAATTGGATGATCTTGTTTGATATCTCATCAGGTAACCAGCTTCATTTTTCCGAAGATGACTAGAGTTAGAAAACTCAGAAGTCAGTTTAGGGTCCCTTTATTCAAGGGCGCCTCTTACTGAAAAGGGAACTTTTGCTCTTCTGCTCAGTTATTTTCATCTGAAATATGCTCTGTTTTGATCCTGATTATTTGTTAGTTGCCTTGTTAGATGTTCATGCTTGCAGTTGCATTGTCGAGATCGACCTAGACTGAGAAAACTGTCTTGGGAGGCCTTCAGACATCTGACAGCATCTGGAGTTCCAAAAAGAAGGGCGCCTTTCTTTGGAAAGGCTCTTTTTCACTTTGATTTTTTACTTCGACTGCCATTTCTTGGTATCTTCGTCAACTGCCTCTTTTTACTCTGCTGACGGTCACTGGTGATCACTTTGTCAGATGATCTTGCTGATTGTTTCATTGTCGAGCCAGCAGGTGAACACCGAGGATGACTGCCTTGGATGATTCGTCAGGCTGCATCTGACCCTTAAGAATCAAGGGCGCCCCTCAATGAAAAAGGCTCTTTTTGCCTCATGAATTGATTTCTCCTTTGTAGCATTTCCAGAGTTAGTCAAATTTCGACCTTTTTCAGTTTCAGAAATCTCCTCCGTCGAAGATCACCATTTCTTCATGTCTCACGTTCGTCGTGTATGGGTGTTTGGAAAAATGACTAAGGCATTTGACTGCATAGCCTCCTCTTGGTAGCAAGGCGTGCATTCTCTATACTTAGTCAATTTTCAACATTTTTCATTTTTGAAAATCCCCTTCGTCGCAGAGCATCTTTTCAAGCATTTTCGCCATGGTTTCTTTGTTGAAGCTTTTGAAGCTTAGCTTTCAGCACCTGGTACTGGCCAATCTACCATTAATGGCTGCGGAGCTCCTAACTTTGTTCCTGAAAAATGGAAATAGACCCACCAGAGTAAAACGTGTCTTTTGATGATTCTGACTTGACCAATGTGATCGTGATGTCATTTAATCCTATCAAAATCATTTTCAATCATTTATGGGAAGGTCCTATTTTCAAGGGTTTCCCTGAAAATAGGGGCGTGAAACCCTAATTTTTAATTTTTTAGAATTTTGCATGTGTTCCTTGATAGAAACCCACAAAGCTCTTATGTTTGGTTTGACCTAAAACAGGCTTTCGACAGCATTTTCACATGATTTAGCTCAATTTATACAAAATGCCAAAAATTTATTTTGGGTACAACAGGAGGTTAGTCAACTGCCAGGTGCCAAATTCAGAGTCTCAGGCATTGCTTAGATCAAGAAACTACAACGGATGATCGAGGGACGAAGAATGGAGAATGGAAGTTGACAAATCGTGAAAATTGCAAAATTTTGTCTTACTCTGGAAAGTTCAAGCACCCCTACTCAATCTAGGCGCCTAGAGTTCTGCACCTTAGAAAAAATTTCATCTCCAATAGTTGAAGCAATGGCAAGCACGTGGAATGAAGGGAAAAGTTGAAATTTGCAAAATAAAAACTAACACTGCCAAGCATGGGTTCCCCAAGAGGAGATAGGTGCCCAGTCTTTCAAGAGGTCAAATGATGGAATTAGGGTTTGCTCATCCCAGACAATGTTGCTCAGAATTCAACAAGCTTCGCAGTGAATCCATCAGCACAGCCATCAGATCAACCAGTCATCCGAAATTCGAGATTGATCAGAGGAGTCTTGTTAGAGTAGCAGACTGCAAATCATGAAAATATCATAAAATAAGGTAAGTCTAGGAACTATGGGCGCCCCAACTAGCTAGGGGCGCCTAGGGTTTTGAAGGCTCAAACTCAGCAATTAGGGTTTGCAAATATGCTCATTGTCTCTAGAATTCTACCATCTTTTCAGTGGACACCCCAGCCAGATCATTAGATTTGTTAGTTACCAGCAAATTGAGATCAAACGGACATAACATGAAGGTTCAAGTTTGAAGAATGAAAATCTCATGAAAATGACCAAGTCTGGAGATCATGGGCACCCTAGGTAGCCAGGGGCACCCAAGCTTTTGAGGGCCTAAATGAGTGAATTAGGGTTTGACACCTCCAGAAAATTATCTTCAGATTTGAAGCAGCTCTCTAACGGAACCATCAACAAGTCCATCAAAGTTGATAATCATCAGATATCGAAAGCGGAACAGAGGGAGAAACATGAGAAAAATTGAAAAGTCAAAAGAAAGCTGAAAACATAGTGAAAAAAAATCTAACTCTGGAGGAGTTGGGCGCCCCTACTAGCCAGGGGCGCCCAAGGATTTGAGGTCCCAAATCAGCTTTTCTAATGATGCAACTTCCAAAAGGCCCTCCTCAAAAATAATCAGGCTATTCAACAAATCTGACAGCCACTTCATCGGATTAGTCTAGCTCCCGAAATTGCAAGTTCATCAAGAGATTAGAAAGCAATGTAAAGATGAAGAACAAGAAAAATGTCTAAGTCTGGAAGACTTGGGCACCCTAGGTAGCCAGGGGCGTCCAAGAATTTGAGAGCCTAAAAGTTGAAATTAGCAGTTACAGTCTCATACAATCTCTTCAGATTCAATCAGGCTTTGCGATGAGATCATCCGTCGGTTCACAAGATTCACTGAGCACCTGGAATCGAGGATCAAACTGAGGTCAGAATCAAGCAAAATTTTGAAAATGGTGAAAAAATGGCTTCCGGAGAGGAAAAGCGCTCCAGGCCAAGAAGGGCGCCCAAGGCTGAATGCCTTAATAAATTTTTCAATTTTTATCATGCATCAATAAAAGGTGTCCAAGTTCAGCAAACCTACTCATGATTGGCTTCAAAAGTTTTAAAGCAGAGAATAAAGCGTTTTATTTATCCTCAAAACTTATTTAAGAAGGCTTTGGATTTCATTATTCACTTTTTGCAAGTTGGCATCCAAGAGCAAGAGAAGAGGAGACATAAAATTTTATTCTTTTCAGGATTCGAGAGCCAAACCCTGGTGCTTTTTCACAGTTCTTCATATTTTTCGGATCAACACACAAAGGAGCTCGCTTTTTCATACTTTATTTTTCCAGGGCATCAATTTTCAGAAGAAGGGGGTCAATATTTTCCAATTTCAACAATCCGAGTCAGCTTGGTTTTCAATTCTCTACAAATTTGAAGAATTTTTCAACTTTCAAGAACCTGCTTTTTCCTCGCATGTCCAAGAAATCTTCAGTATTTTCAAAATCTGATCAACCGGGTTCATCCAAAACGTGATTCTGCACAAAACCCAGCTCTTAGCTTTTTTTAGAAAAAAATTCAAAAAATTAGGGTTTGCTGCTTATTCGATCAGCCTTCAATATTTTCCAAAAAGAACAATCTGGGTCTTCTTGCAAGAAATTCTCTACAAAACCCATAGCTCATATTTTTTTTGAAAAATCTCCCTGTTTCAAGAAGAAAAAACAGCAAGCTAAATTTAGGGTTTGAGCAAAACTTGTTCAAACATAGTCAAGTTTATAGTCAATCTTCAAGATTTTCAGTATGGAGTACTCTCCCATCGAATTCAAGACCAAATCAATGCTATATCATGATTTCATCAAAACTGCTGAAACTGACTTGCATCATATCAACCCAATGTTCAATTTGTGTGCTTTGAAAGACGTAGGCTATGTTACAGTCAGACATCTTGGTCATTTTGGGTTGGTTGCAGCCTCAGGCCAGTCAATGTTGAGAAGTGCTTTGAACAAATGGACAAGTATTAGAAAAGAGTTGAACAATACTCCTCCATTGAAAGAAATGGATGAGTGGCAGAACATGGACACACACAAAGGAAAAAGATATGTTGAAGCAAGAGGATATACTTATAAAAATTCATCACTCTAGTTGCAAAACTGCCGAAATTAGCAAGATTAGATAAAGAAGCTAAAAAGGTCAAAGATTCTCTAAGTTCAATAGCAGAAGGCGAGAAAATCCTGGAAAAGCAGAATATGGCTATAGATAGTATTGATGCTCCTAATAGAGAAGCAGTTTCCAACTTTTTGGCAGATTTAGTTTCCCAAAATACTGATGGATGAGTTATCTTATTAGGACAGCAAAGATCTCTAAAGATAGATTTAAAGCAGCAGTGAACTTGAAGCTTTCTCCAAGCTTTCTTTCCATTCTTATCTCACGCTTTCTTTCTATTCTGCGCTCATGTTTATCCATTCTTTGAAGGAGAAAGAAATCAAGATGTAATAGTTGGCACTTTCCCTATTTTTATGCTTTCATAGGTTGTTAGATGCTTATCTTGTTTTAATTTTAGAAATAAAGTTTGCATAATGGCAAGTCTTAGTTGTAAAAGGAAGGAGATTTTAGGGTTCCCTACTCCTCTGCTTGTGTATAAAAAGGGCAGCCTTGCCCATTTTTCTTTAACTGTGCTTGTGATAACAAATTGCTGAGCCTATTTTGCCTGCAAGTTGTTGTTGTTTAGTTTCAGTTCACTTAGTGTAAGAGCAAGCTTGTATGCCTCTTTAGCTGCAAGATATTGTTCAGTTCTTGTGTTCCTTGTGTCAATGTATTCTGGTTGATCGCTAAACTGTAAGCCTACTTTGCTACAATCGTGTTGTCCCAGAAGTGTAATCTTTGTTACTTGAGATTTGAGAAATAAAGTCTTGTGCCTACTTTGCCTTGATATAATGTCTTAGATTTCCGTCTTATGTGTTATGCTTATATAATCTCTATTTCAGCTTGCATTGAAAGTAAGTATATGTGCGTTGGAAGAAAGTTTACTTAAGTATTTATGTCAAAGAATCATTCCTTGTTCATTTCTAAATCTCTTGCTCTACGTTTACTTGAGTAGTTAGAAACGTCATTAGAGTAGGCTTAGTTGTAGTTGAACTCCTAAAAGAGAAAATCTCAGCTACGACGCTTGAGTTTTATAACCTTGTGCTCTTAGTTGAACAAAAAGATTGGCAAATTAGTTTAGTTTACTTTCTTTTAAGCAACATCAGCAAAGAGGGAGCTTCCCTTCCTAATTCAAAGAGTAGTTTATCTGTGCATAGCTGTTTGTTTCTAATCCGCATTCCAGAGGTACGAAATGAAACGCCAACAGTTTTGTTCAGCATAGGTAAACTACATTTACATCAAGAAAAATCAATTTTATAACATTGCAAACTAACATTGGGAAGTTTTACCTCTTCTAGAAACTGCTTTTTGGCCGCTTTTCAAGACCAATCTTCAGCACAGATAAACATATCTTCACATATCTTTGATATTTGCAGTTGCCCCTCCAGATTTTTGGAGAAAAATCTAAGATATGGGTTTTGTAAGGAATGTTGTTCTAAATAGACCCAGATCATCCGTTTTCTAAAAATTTGACTTTTTCAAGAACATGCAAGAACCCCTCAGAGGTAGACGCTGTGAAGCAATTTTTCCCAAAGAAAATGTGAGATATGGGTTTTGTAGGCGCTTGTGTGTTGAAGATACCCAGATCGTCCGTTTTTCGAAAAACCAAGTTTTTTACGAATATGCAAGAAACCCTTGAAAAGTGGAAGCAGCGAGGCAATTTTTCTGGAAAAATCTGGGACATGGGTTTTGTGGCCAATTTTGTGCTGAATAAACCCAGATTGCTAGATTTTTGAAAAGATTGATTTTTCAAGAAACCCTAAAAAATAGGGCTAGAAGCTTCCACAAAATGTCGCCAATCTTCAAGAGAAACGTCAAATAGAAAGACCCAACTTGATGAAATTCTAAAAAGGAAACCTTTTGTCTCTAAAAAACAATGCCCTGGAAGAATGGATCTAGCAAAGTGTTCTTTTGTTCAACCTGAACTTGAAACTATGAAGAAATTTCAAAACCCCTTTGTTTGATCCTTCAAATGTTGTGAGAAGGAAATTTTATGTTTGCTTGCTGAAGTCAACCTACAAAATAATGAAGAATAGACGCCCAAATGCTTCTAAAGTAAAGTTTGGAGGTGAAAGAAGTAGTTAACTCTCGAAAACCTTAGTTTTAGGAGTCACCCTATGAAAATATCTGTTAACTCGGAGAATCCCCAAAAAATAGGGCGTGCAAAGCATGAAGACATCTTTGAAAAATTTGTAATTCAAGTTGACTTGGGCGCTTCCTTGAGATGAGGCATCCAACTTTGCAGTGTTTGAACATTTTTCAAGATTTTCAATTTTTTCTTGTTGAAATGCCTCTGTTTGATATTCGATTTTGGATGTCCAACACATCCTATGAACTGGTTGACGGATTCGTTGGAGAGCGTGATCACATCTGAGGAGAATCTCTTGGAAGCTATGATTCTTAAAAACTGAATTTGCCCCTTTGAAAGCTTGGGCGCCCTTGCCTTGTAGGGGCACTTTTCTTCACCAGACTTAACCATTTTTTAAGGATTTTCAACTTTTTTCAATTTGCCTCATGTGCTTCATTTCTCCACTCAATCTAAAATTGCTAGTGACTGATGAATCTTCTGGCCAGGTTGAGATATACAACGGGAAGCCTAAAGAATTCCGGAAAGATTGACTAGTGTTGCAACCTCTAACAGCTATTTCTGAGGGCCCAAAACCCTAGGCGCCCCTGGTGTTCGCAGATGGTCAGTGCTCCCCTCGAGGTTCGTGATATGGCTTAACTACCTCCCATGGATCCGTTAACTCTGGCGGTTGTATCGAGCATTAACAAGTCAATCTTTTGGTGCAACAACAACCATGGGGCCAACAAGTGGTATCACAGCCAAAGGTGTCGGGTTCGAATCCCCTCGGGTAAGGCTAAGGGGGAGATTGTTGGCAGATGGTCAGCACTCTCCTCGAGGTTCGTGACATGGCTTAACTACCTCCCGTGGATCCGTTAACTCTGGCGGTTGTATCAGGCATTAACAAGTCGATCTTTTGGTGCAACAACAACCATGGGGCCAACACCTGGCTTGCTAGGGCACTTTTTTCAAAATTTTCACTTTGTACTTTGTTTGAAACATCTCTGTTTGATCCAAGATTGTGCCCGTTTGACAACTCTAATGAACCTGCTAACGGACTCATTACGAAGCCTAACCAAATCTAAGGACCTCTTGGAGGTCATGAACCCTGAAAACTGGATTTGATGGTCCAAAAATTTGGGCGCCCCTGGCCTATAGGGGCGCTTTTCTTCACCAAACTTAGCTTCTTCTTTTTTTTTTAAATTTCTCCCTTTGATGCAAGATCCCTGTTAAATCTGAGATTCCGGATATTTGACTAATCCGGAGAACTCACTGCGAAGCCAGAAGAATTCCGGAGAGAAACTCTTGGAGGCTGCAAACCCTAATTTTTGCTTTTGGTGACCTAAAATGTTGGGCGCCCCTAGCCAACAGGGGTGCTTTTGCTCTTATGATTTTCAATTTATCCTTCGTTTTACATGCCCATTTGATTAGTAGCCACTGGTGTTTGACAGGTCCTCTAAGCTAGCAAATGGATTCGTTGTAGAGCTGGGATGAATCTCCTAGAGATGACTAACCCTAAAACTGACTTTTGAAGGCTCAAAATTCTAAGCACCCCTGGCCTGCAGGGGCACTATTCTCATGATTTGCAATTTGCTCCTTTGATGAGATATTTTTGTTTGATCTGCAATTTCGAGCATTTGATGGATCCGTTGAATTGGCTAATAGATTCATTGGAAGGCCTGCTCAAATTTGGAAAGAAAATATTTGCAGCTACAAACCTTTAAAGCACTTTTGACTACCTGGAACCTTGGGCGCCCCTGGCCAGAAGGGGTGCTTTTGTGTTCCAGACGGCCATTTTTTTCAAGATTTTCAACTTTCTTTTGCCTTTTGTTCACCGTTCGTCAACCATGTTCGCCATCCGCCGACCGTGCTCGCCGTCTGCCAACCATGCTCGTCGTCTGCGTGCAACACCAACACCAGTCGTCCAAGTGTTTGTCGACTATGTTGGTCACCGCTAGTGATGTGTTGACTGCGTTCACCATTGCACGTGCATGATCTGTGTTTTCCAGACTTAGTTTATTTTTCACAATTTTCAACTTTTTGAATCCCCCTCTGTTGTTCACCATTTTTTGAGCATCTTTCGCCATAGATTATTTTGTGCAGCGTTTGAGACTTAGATTTTGACACCTGGCAACTGGCCATCCTCCATTGATGACCTCAGAGGTCCTAACTTTTCTTCTGATAAAGTGAAATAGACCCACCAGAGAAAAACTGACTTTTTGACGATTTTGACTATACCAGTGTGATCGTGACGAAAGATTAACCAATCAAAATCATTTTGAGTCATTTCTAGAAAGATCCTATTTTTAAGGCTTTCTAAAAATAGGGGTTTGAAACGCTAATTTCAAAATTTTCTAAATTTTGCGAGCATCCTCTTGATAATAAACCCAAAAAAAACCCTATGATCCATTTGTTCAAAATTTTCTAAAAATAGAAAATTGCTATTTTTAGACATTTTGACCTTTTTTGACTTTTGGTGACAATTTTACAAGATTTTGACCATTTTTACCAAAATGCCTTCATAAAGCAAAAAAAATATATTTTGGGTACAACAACCTGAACCAAGCCCATCCTGAATGTCGGGATCTCCAAGAAACTGATGAAGCTCTGTAATAATCTTTGTATTAGACTCTCAAAATGCCCTTGGGTGATCTTCCACACTTGTAGACATTGTCCTATTCGAGGGTTATCATCCTCAAAACAGCTTGAAACACCATGCCTACAAACCCTGTTGCTCAGCTTTCTTCAATTTGCAAATAATAACTTGGATAAAGAAAATGATTTTTCTTTTTACCCTTCTCCAAACCCTTTGCCCTAATCTTGGCATTTCACTTTTAAATGCAATATCAAATAATGCCTTCTCAAAATCCAACACCCTTTTGCCCTTTTGCACATTAAATTTAATATTTGCTTTTTTGAAAGATGTGCCTTTTAAATTGAAATCATAAAGTAACTTAAAATATAATCTTTTAAAAATAAAAGTTACTTTGTCCCCTTATAATGCCATATTATAAAGTTACTTTATAACATTAAATTACAAAGTCACTTTAATAATATAACATTATTAAAGTAATTTGACTTTAGTAATTTAATTAAAGTGCCCACTCTCGACCAAAGCTGACAATAATCCCCTGAGAGTGGCTCCAACTCAAAACCTCTTTGCAGGCGTGAAACCACTGAACCTGGTATAACTTGCTATAAATAGACAGTAAAAATGATAAGCCTTGAACTGCCTTTGAAAGGCCTACCAACCAACTGGATCACTAAGCTGAATATGCAAGCCTGTTGAAGACCCTGAATCCCCTCAAAGGGTCCCCTAAATGTCTCATTAGCCTACAGGAACCAAATAGTAGGCTAACCACTACAAAGATACAAATCCCAAAAAAAAGGGGACATTATAGTAGATGTCTCACAACCAAAACCAATTCCCTTGGGGTTTTCATCCCAGGGTTTTCTCTAACTAAAAGCTTCAAGTCTCCACAAAGAAAATAGAATCCAACATCAGCAAATGAGGTCGCAATTCCTTTTTTTATATTTTTCCATGGGACTTTCCTGAAGGGACTTTTTAATTTCCCACTTAAAATATTTCATTAAAGCACCTTTATAAATTGACTTAATATTTCCCTTTTTAATTCACTTAAGTCACTTTATAAATTAATTAAAGTCATCCATAAAATTTGCTTTATTGGACAACTTTATTTAATTAATTAATTTATTCCCTGGTATTGCTCGAAATTAGCCTATAGGAATAAAATAGGCTAAATGGATCATTTTTGGCTACTCCATGGAAAGGAACGTTACAATGATAGAAGTAATGAGAGAATTAGAAATACTAATGCCCTACAATTTCAAATCAATTGATGCTACAAGATGAAGTCAAAAGCCTTCTTAATGTCACAAGACAACAAAAGACTTTAGAAGTTTGATTCTTGAATGATTGCATAGAGTGTAAAAATGTGATCAATAGTCTAGAAATCCCTCCTAAAGCTAGCCTACCCCTTAGCCCTCAAATTTATATTCTCTAACGCCTCAAAGAAGTCATATAGAGTAGCACAATTTTTTCTCTAAATTCTAGCAAAGGTACACCCTATCCTTGTAACTTAGAGATTTGTTCCTCCACATAAACTTGTTAAATGAGTTCAAATCATATTGAATCTTTTAAATGACTTTCTCATCTAGAAGTCATACTACCATGCTAGATTTACAAAATCAACCATGGTTGGCGAAATAAAATCACAATAACAAACTGTCACAGGATTTGCAAAATTTGATCCATGAAATTCAAAATTCAGCTAATTTTTTTAAAACCCCAAAAAAATGTTTCAATTCACCCTAAAATTCGTACAATAAAATGGCTTAGAGTTTTTTTATTTTTAATCAAAAACATATTTTTAAAACTCATTTTCAACCAAATTTTTTGAGAAAAAATGTGAGCTTCATTGTGGGCTTCATTGTTTATTCTATGAATTTGCCCTACCAAATTCAAATGTCTTTGTCTTGTTGATGATGTTTACCAACTCCTTTCTATGGCCATCATTGAGGAATTAGCATCAATAGGCTTTTTTCTGTTTTCTGACTTTGTATCCACTCATGACAAGTTGAGGAACTCACTTGAAATCTGCAAGTTACAAGAGGATTTCATTTTATGTTTCATTCATTTTTATGGTTTGTTCTTTTTTATTTATTTTTGTTTTAGTTTTTTTTTTTTTTATAATAAAATTTAACATATTAAAAATGAATCAACATTGTTTTAATTTTTAGTATGTTAAAATTTTATATCTTAAAATATTTAATTTAGATGATTAATTATTAATGTTGGTTGAAAATTTTGTATACCTTGAGGATATGCAAAATTGTGGTTTCAACCACAATGTGTGAGTATGATACTCTCCTAATTTAGGGAAGGCTCCCCCTTTTCTACTAACTAACTTAGACTAATATGGGTAGGACAGCAACCTTTCCTCTTTCTTCAGGAAAGATTATATTCTTTTCTCCTCACAGAAAAGTGATAATAACCTTTAAGAAAACTATTACAGCAGCTTGAAATGAAATTGAGAGAGAGGAAATGAAGTTTCCTGAAAGCACAAAGACTTCCGGCACCTCCTCCGGGACGGGAAAACAATCTTCAAGCACAAAGTCTTGAGTATTCGAAATCCTATCTACCCTTTTAGAATGATTAACTAATGACAATATACAGCATAAGACAGCACAAAGTCTAGCGAGTATGATGTACCTATTTCACTTTGTATGCATAAACATAGATAATAAAAGCAGCACTAAGTCTGCCAGTTACCTCCTTGCTTGAGCGTTCTACACTAATTCCAGACATAAAAAGCAGCTCAAAGTCTGCAAGATCAAACCCAGAAATCTAATTCTAATTTTAAACACAATTTGCAGCTCAAAGTCTGCAAGATTGAGTTTAAATCTCTCTTGTATAACACCACAAAACTCACAATCAATTCCAGATAATGTTGTCACATCACAATCTGTACCAACACAAAGTTTGGAAGCAATTTGTTTTCTTTATTGACTGCAATCTGATTTACATCTAAACTCAAAGTCTTAGAATGCATACACAAATTGGCAGAATTTTGTTGCATAGCCAAAAGATAAAAATTACAATAGACCCCCTCAAGTATTTATAGGAGAGAAGCCTTGAGAAAAAGGTGGGAGGATCCCAACTAACTTGAGAAATTCTCTCAACCACTAACTAACTGCAGTTGACTTATTCAATATTACAAGTCCTATTGTAATTTGACTTGTAATGTTATTACATGCAATTACAAGTTACAACTTTGCAAATGATATGATTACATACAATTACATTTTTCCATTTTACATGTAATTTTTCAAAACTAAATTACAAATACATAATTGAAACTATTCTAAGTGTCCGAAGACACGACTCGAACTACATCATCTTTGATTGGATCTTCATACTACTGTTTTGGAAAACATTCTTCCATCTTTGTCTTGAAAGCATTCTATGCTTAATCATGTCACTTATTCAACTCCTTGTGTAGCTTCATCATGTTGTTGTTCTTCCTTTGTATCATTCTCCAGCCTTGGAATTTGTTTGAAAAATAAGGCCCATGCCTTATATTATTGATTTGGTAGGTCATGTGTGCAAGCAAGACTAACGAGAATGAGACAAAGGGGCTGCAAAAATGAGGCCAAATCTCAATTTCGGGTTTTGGAAGGCTAACTGCAAGTGCAAGTGTGCAATCGGGATTTTTGGAACATATTGCAAATAACAAAGTGCAAGGTAGGAAAAATAAGAAGTCATTGCAAGTTTATTTTTAAAACTTCTACTTGCATTTGCAGTCAAAATCCCCTACTTGCAGTTGATTTATAAAATCCCAATTTGCAACCAAGGGCATCATTTTTCTTTCTTTCTTTTGCAGAAAATAGTAATGAGATCATGGAGAAATGTGAATGAGGTGAAATGAACATGAAATGGAATGGAATGAAGGGCCAATAACATGAAATGGAAAACGTTTTGAATGGAAGGCATGCTGAAAAGGAAAGAGGGAAAAAGGTTTTTCAGCCAAAAGATGTTTTCATCATGAAATGGCATTTAAATGATAGAAGGGTTTTTGTGAAGGCATATGAGATGAAATTAATGACGTTTTGCATAGAACGTTTGAATAGCATTTTCAAATGGAACAAGAGGCATATGAATGAGGAAGAAAAACGCCTTACAGCCAAAACACGTTTTCTTTTTTACATGCAAACTCAAATCTGCAAAAAACGTGGCAATGGTAGAGCAAAAATGGGGGATTCAATAAAGTTGCAGACCTTGCCAAGTGTTCTTCATGCCAAAAATCTCTCCAATCAGGTATTTATAAGCACTTTGCAAGTTAACTATATAACAAATAACTTTAAAAATGCTCTTTACTTGCAAATCGGGTTTTTAGACCCCCATTGCAAGTTAACTTTTAAACATATGACTTAAATCGGGGTTTGAAAGACAATTACAAGTAAACTTTATCAGAAATGACTTAAATCGGACTTTTTGGAGCACTTTACAAGTTCACTTAACTCAAATAGGAACTTTTGGAGCTCATAACAAGTTCACTTTAGTGAAATCGGACTTTTTATAACATGTTGCAAGTAACTTTTTAAAAAGTAACTTGTAAAGTGAGCTAAAAGTTCCTATACCTGTAAGTTACACAAAAAGTTCCTATAACTTGTAATTAAATAAAAAGTTTCTATTACTCACTTGTAATAAAGGCAAAAAGTTCCTATCACTTACTTGTAAGAAGAAATTAAAACCCCTACTTGCAGTGATGCCCCAAAAATCCGAAATTGACCAAAAACACACCAAAAATGACTCAGAATTTCACGAAAACAGACGAGAGTGAGTGAAAAATGTTAGCCAAAAGGACTATAGACCCAAAACTTAAAATGCCCAACCTCTGTACCTCGTACTACGTGCCTTGAGGCCTAAAAATGTCAAAATTTTGATGGGTTATCTTTGATATCAAAAATCAGGGACAACAATTAATATATTAAATTGAATATATTTAGCATTTGAATAAATTGCTATTATTAATAATAGTTCTTTGACAATTGTATGACCATTATTAAAATTGTTATACAATATAATTTTCTATGACTACTTATAATTAATAATAGAGTTCTTATTAAATTGTGATTATTGTGTTAATTATTTACTATTATATAATATTTTTAAATATTTAATTTAGATTATTAATTATTAATATATTAAACTGGATATATTTAGTGTTTACAATATTTAAATTAAAAAAACTTACATATCCATATTTTAATATTCTTAACGAACTTTGTTTCGAATTTTTTCCCCTTGCCAAACTTCATCTAAATTTTGTTGTTGCTGAACATGAACATGAACTTGAAACTTGTGACATAGATAAGAAGTAAATAAAATTCCCCCTTTGTAAAGTTGCATCTTCCACAACATTTTCCCTCACTTTTTATCCATAATCCAAAAATTGTACACTTGTATTTTGTACCCCTTTTTTGTTGCTCTTTAATAAAAATGTTGCTCTAGTTACTTTAAAGTTTAAACTATCATGATTCATTTCATTTTTGAAGTGTTCTCCCATGTGGTAAGGATTCCAATAATTAACCACATGAAGTATGGCCAACATTTCTGTTTTGCATGTGGATTTGGATACATAACTTCCTTATGCCATCAGTCAACTATCCAACATTGGTATAGCTTTGATTCAGCTATTTCAAGAATTACATTCCGCTATGTAAGTTTTGTTGAATTTAGATATAACAAGATTAGGAGTAGCATTAATTGCTTCTTGTAGAGCCTCAAATGCTTGAGTTGCCTTCACTATACACAAAAACCATCTTTCTAAGAATTGTCATAAGTGGAGTTGCAATGCAGTTATAATTCTTCACAAACTTGCAATAGTATCCTATATTATAATGTTCTTTGAAAGTTGTTAGTCCATCATTGCAACAATCATGTTGGGGTCCACCTTGACAATACGCTCACGATATTCAACCTTATTTAAGACATTAGAGAGCTTGAAATCTGATGTTCATCCAATAGTTGCAAAACTTTGTCCACATATTGTCAATTTTATTTCCAAGTACTCCAATAGACAAGAATATTCTTACAAAAGACAAGTACAATTTTTTAAGTAAAAATGCTAAACGCAAAATTCACAAGATTTTGGAAAGTGGATGTTGCATTAGTATGACCAAAAGGCATAACTAAAAAACTTATAAAAGCTCTCATGTGTCTACAAAGCAATCGCAGGTATCTCTTCTTCCTTAATATGGAATTGACAGTAGCTAAAATGTAGATCAAACTTATTAAAGAGCATAACTCCATGAAATTCATCCACTTGATGATGAATAATAGCTATTTATATTTGATAGTGAGGTGGTTTAGATTCAGATTGTAAGGATCATTAACATAAGAAATTCATAGAAATAAAAGCAACAAGATTCACCAGGAATGCAAAGATGAAGCAGAAAATGTGCAGAATTGCTGGCTCAGAGCCCAAAATTGCTTTATAATAGAATAATGAAGCAATTCCTTTTCAAGGAGGCAACCTTCCAGAATCCAAACAATTAAACCAAACATGAACTCACATAAATGCCAATGGTTCCAACAAATAGAATCTAAAAGCTTCTGCTTGTCTACAATTAAAGCTTATGCATGTCACTTTTAGGCTTCTCCATAACCCAACCATACATATGATGTGTAAAGTAGAAACATAACATGAGCAAATTACAGCTGTTCATAATCAGTCAGCTAATTTTAATACTAATATTGCCCAGCAACTGAGTGATATGGATTTCACAGAATGGGAACATTGTGCAGCTACTGTGATTGAAGAAATCAACCAAGCACCGTTTTCCTCAAGATAAAAGATACGGAAATTTTGATATAGCCTACTAGGGCACTCAAATGGTATGAAAAATACCATATGACACTCAAAGAAAAATGTTTATTATGGTTGTATTTAAACTCTTCCTGATAAGTTGGCATTTGTTAAGGTCGTAGTGCAGCATCATAGTCACATACTCAGACTTGGGAGACCAAAATCTTTCACGTCAGCAAAACTTGGCAACTTAAAAAATATTTAAAATTTCCAACCTCAGCAAAACTTGGCAAAACTCAGGAAAAATCGGTTATACTAAGAAAACTAATAAATTCAGAAACCCTAGGCATTTGAATTAATGTGCTTGTTCCATATTACTGTCATCCCATGTTCAGCAGTCAATTTACTATGCAAAAATCCACAAAAACAAAATACAAAAATGCAACTTACAGTGATCCCTGCCCAATCAAGTTTCTATTTGAGTTGCTTGTTTCGGAAAAGAAAAAAGAAAATCAGAAGTACTCAAAGACTATGCTAACATACATGGTGTAATTTCATATCTGTGAAATTATACGGTGATCTTGGTGACAAGTTAAAATTAGACATTGGCAATTACACACAAGGTTGAGAGTTGAGAATGTAATCTTGGAACATCTGCAATATCATACTGTAGCATATGCTAAAAGCTCAGCATTTGGAAAAACAATTGGAGGAAAAAGCAAATGAGGTTCCCAAGATGAAAAAACATGATGCAAGGAAGTTGGTCAAATAGGAGAGAGATTATGGCAAAAGGATCTCCAGTTGGAAATGAAAAAGCATGGTATTATATTTTGCCTTATTAAAATGGTAACAAATATGTGAATGGCAATACATAAAAGTTTATCCAAAAATTGAAGCAATGATAGAAAATATATTATGGATGAAGTATATACTATCCAGGCATGTAATAACCACCCCAATTTTTTTCCAAAAACTTCACCCGTTAGCGTTAGCCAAAATGCAATGATAAACAACTAAATAAGCAACCCTCCACTTTCTAATCACCCAAATCCTGATGTGCGCAAGTTGAGAGCATACAATGAGAAGGGGATCTTGCATTAACTGGAAAAACAGGCTAATTGAAAGTAAACACCTTCCACTTTTTGATCACCTAGATCCCGATGTGGGCAAGGTGAGAGCATACGGTGAGAAGGCTTACAAATTCTGAAAATTCTCTATGCTACCACTTCTTCAATGGGGTGAGTAATCAAACCAAGTGCATAAGGGAAATCATCCACTTATTCAGCGGGAATTACAAGAAAGTAAATAACACTTGGCAGCAAGCCAACCAATCACACAAGTCCTCCGCTTGTTCAACGGGCATAACAAGAAAGAAAATGAAAACTCGACCACTTATTCAGCAGGAGTAACAAGTAACATAAAGAAAGCTCAACCACTTATTCAATGGGAACACCACTTGTTCAATGGAGTGAGTATCAAAGACAAATATAAGAGTAGGCACCAATGGTACTACCAATAGTGTTACAATAAGCTCATCATAAAATATATCAGTCCATCATATGCTGCTGTTATGAAAGGAAAATGATAGAAATATGAAGTATAAACTCCCCCCAAGATGCTACAATGAAAGTATGAGAGTACTCCCACAAACCATAACAATAATACCTCAATGAAAGGTCCTCCGGAGGTCAATGGAAGGTCAAATGAGTTACTGCTACACACAAGACAGCAGTCTGATATGCACGAACAGCAAGCTTAAAACACCAACCAGCAATCACAAAATGAGCATAACTTCTCCAATGCTCCATAGAATCACTTCAAACCACTTGCAAATGTCAAAGTAAGGCTAGGCGTCCAATATGAGGTTGTAAGCAGCCCCAAACAAGTCTGATCAGCAGCAAACCCTTTCAAAACTCCCCAAGCAAGATGGTACAGCCTCCCTAGGAGGGGCAACCAGCTCCAATAAATCCCACTCTCACTCAAAATCCCTCAAAACTTGAGCAAAGTAGTGCCCATGTACAAGGAAGACAATGATCAAACACCCACAAAAAGATATCCCGTTCTCCGAACAGCGTGAGTGAAAAGGTGATTAGCTGGGTTACGGAAAGGGCACAAACCAGCAACGCCCAAAACTGAAAACTCACTCCAAAAAGCCCCTACAATGCTGCAAACCAACACTCCACATCAAAATATATCTAGAAGACATCATAACAAGCAAAAAATGAAAGAACAAAGGAAGCCATCACCATTATGTGCTCAACAGTAACCCCTGCAATGGAGCTACACCACAATTCAGCTAGGAGATATCTTGCAACCTCGAAACTGAAGTCGACTTAGAGGGATTTTTCCCTCAAAACCCAAGGAGATCTCTCTGCATTCTGGCAGCACTTCGTTATCATAAGTTAGCATATCCAAATGAGAGCAGAGTATAAATAGATTTTGAGACCCAAAAGTTTGAATGCTCTTTCCCTCCAAAAGTGGATGCCATACTTTGGAGAAATAAAATATTTAATTAAAATTTCACTTAAGTCCCTTTCCTAGCCGTCCACTTAAATCATGCCTCTATAATTTGATTTTTAAAAACAACTTAAGTTGTCACTTGCTAGGCAAGGGGGGTCCAAGGGGCCTTTTCTGACTTTATAAAATTAAGTTGCAAATATTTCCTTTTTCGAACTCCAAGGATGGTGGAGACGCCAATTGCCAAAAATATCAAGACACCATCAACTGAAATTGTCACCACTGCCAAAAATAAAAATCTTGCACTGAACTATTGCCATGACCACTGCCAGAAATATCACTTACTAAAAATAGCATACTGCTAAAAATAGTAAGTTTCCAAACTCAAAATAAGCACATTCTGAGATGTAGCTGTAACTTACTAAAAATAGACACAGCTAAAAATAACAATGACTGCCCACCAAGGATCTCAGAAAACTTAGAAAGACCCAAAAAACTCTCTGACAAACTCCTGAAATAACCTCCTGAAAAGCAAACAAGAAACCTCCAAGAAACTTTGTAAACAACCTTGCTATTTCCGATACAATTTTTCTGATTTCGTGTTTCTAAATTTGCTTCAAATATCTGTCCAGAATGTTGCTATGACTGTTATAATTTTCGGTTTGTCACTTTCCTTGAAACAGCGTATGTTGGAGTTCAATTGTTTGATTTGAAGGGAGCTCGTTTGTTTGTTTTCAATAGTTTATGAATGTAATTTGAACTTGCAACGGAAACATTCAAGGACACTCATTTTTTGTTCCAGAATACACTACCAATTTGAAGCTTGAAAAGACTCAAAGAAAAACAACTCAAGACTACATAAGCAGTAAGTGACCAAATGATAAGTTTCTGATTTTACCAGTGATGGATTTTACACTACAGTGCGGCTCAGAACTTCATATCAGCCCCTTTTACACACATCAGAGATATTATTCATATGTAGCTGCAGTGATGGAAAGTTATTTCTGAAATACCCCAACACAAAATGATTTACAGCAAGAAACAAAAACACCTCAACAGTGACAATTTATATCAGTTTGGCTTCAAATGGACTGTGGTTCCTGTTCTGAGATTTAAGATGCATACAGTTCATTCGACTAACACAAGGTAATCCACCCAGACTTAGCAAGACTCTTCAGTTTCTCCAACATTCACAAGATGTCTTTAATACAACATAATATATCAATAATTTTGGAAAGATTTAACCAGACCTGGAGTACATTGTGTTCACAGCTTGGAAGTGTTGAGATGGCTTACAAACGCACAAAACTTTCCTTGACAAAATACTCGGCACACCACAGGAGAAGGGCGCCCCACCAGAAGTCTTCTAACGTCCTCAAAAAGGCCCTTAGAAGTAACCACGACCCAGTAATGTGCAGCTACAGGTGACGTTTCTGATCAGGAGGTCGCGTCCACCATTTACCATTCCGTCTTTCTCCAAAACGTGACTTAAACCGAGTGTTTCTGCTTGAACAAGATGCGCCCAAGTATTCAACACAAACACGCCATCATTCCGCGCGAGGAAGCCCTCAAATCAGATTTCTGGAAGTCGTCAAGCATCAGAATGTCTTTTTTTTATGAAATATAGATTATACCTATGGCGTCTCATTTCCATGTGCCTCCAAATCGACTTTGCATTTAAGAATCCTTCTTCTTTCAAAAAATCGTGATTCTTCAGCTAGGAGTGGTGTTTCACACCCGAAACTGAAGTTGCAGGTTCTCAAACCCTAGCTCAGGGAGCACGTATCAATGGGAATGTTCATTTAACAAAAAGTGCGAATGAGTTTTCAAAGCTTCTCTTTTGTATTCTTTTTCACCTTCCTCAAAAGGCCCAATAAAAACAACCATTTATCTCATTGGCCCAAACAAAACAAATAAGTGACTTTTGTATAGTCTTTGAATAAATATTTTTCATAAGGCCCCCCTTATAAAATTTCATAAAGTCACTTAACCCAAAAGCGATTTAATTAATTATTTAATATCGCCTTTAGAGAATAATTTTTGAAACTTAGGCAATAATTAAATAATTAAATAAATGACTCCCTAATTTCGTCAATTACCTTCGGGAGTAAAAAGGCAATGAGGCATTCTGCGCAGCTAGCTGGAAGGGGACATTACAAACTTGGAAACCCTAGAAAGCATAAATACCCTTGACTTGCTCCCTCCTTCCCCACTTACATTCAATCCCTTCGTTGAGGGAGTCCACTCTCCTTGGTTAACCAGGGAAGTCCCTTTACCTCCCTTCATCAATTGAATCCCCAAAGACCCTCTTCTTCAACCTCAACGCTAGAGATAGCTAGGTACTCTCACATTATTGAACCAAGTGAACATATATGCCCCTCCCTCGCCCCCGCTCCCCCCGACCTAATATGGATTAGATAGTTGTCCTCGATATATGTTGTGCCTAAAGGCCCCTCTCCTTTTGTTGGGAGAGTCCCTCAATCTAAACTTCAAGTGGTTCCTTTCAAACTATCCTGCCTCAATACACTGACCAAGACAATGGAGTCCTCTCCCATTAGTAGAAAACAATGGAGCATGGATTGTAGCAAGATGCAATGCTTTCATATAAAGTAGGTTTGTTACACAACAATAAGATATTCGAGAATGGGTTCCAGCAAAATTCAATCCTTCAACTGTTCAACATAATGTCCTGAGTAATCTTGTGTTTTGCCTACCATGAATTTGTTGTTTGATGATGTTATTCATTTCTTGCTAGATTACAATATGCAGATCTCAACTAATATAACAAAAATTTATCTAAAATTTTAGATACTGATATCACATTGCACAGCTTCTAAACATAAGTTGTAACTTTGTTGATTTTTTTATGCAGATAGCCTTCAGTTATAACATAAATTGTTATTTGCATATAAAAATGTCCAAAACCAAAACCACATGATAATGATATTGAAAATAACAATTGAATGATGAAAATTTGTGCTAAGTAGTACAAAATGTTTGAATAATTAAAGGCCTAGATAGTTCTAAATATGCTCTGTTAACTGACTATAGTGTATTAGACATTCAAAATAATTGTGCGGAATAAAAAATTAAAATGCATGTCAATTGTAGGAATTCCATGTGTGCTTGTTTTTGTGACTAAAAAAAAATTAAAAATTGTATAATGAGCAAAAATGTTACCAAAATAAACTCATCATATGCAGGATTGTACCGGACACGCCATGTCCTGCAATTTCATAAGTATTGAGATAAGTTAAATTAAATGTGCAGAAGAATAATAAGATCTTCAAATTGCACTAAGTTTATTTTTTTCTCAGAAATGATCTAAAATATGAAAATGAGGAAGACATGCCAGTGAGTGTGTCCGGTAAGCTCTTTGAGAGGCATGTTAGGCATTCTCAAATCCCATATGCGGATTTGTGAATCTTCTCCTGCTGTGACCTACAATGACAAAGTGATACTTGTAATGGAGATTTAGCACAAAAGGAGTTAAATTATTTTAACTGGGAATTTTTTTTAAATTAAAGTATAAAGAATAATTTACATGAACACAAATTAAAATTGTTAACAGGCTAAGAAAAAATTTCAAAAAAGTACACTAAGTTTCTCCACAAGACAAAGGAAGACAACCATCAACTTAAGTTTATGAGCCAAACAGAGCAGGGATACTGATTCACAATTATGTACAAAGATTAAAGACCCAAAAGAAGAGGAGTTGTTCATTATTCTTCTGGAATAATTAGGACGGTCTAGAGCATCCTGGGTAAGACAGAGGATCGATGTGCAGGTTTCTAAATTAAACGTTTTTCCAATTTTGGCATTTTTATCATTTTCCACAGGTGGTGAAAGCATCATATACTGCAGCCAAACATGTTGGTTTGAAAGCAAGGAAGCATCTAAAACCACACTCTGAGTTGGCTTAAGCAAGGTGTAGAGATCTCAAACAAAAATCATTGTACTTTCACATTTGGGTTTTCCAAGATGAGGTGCTTGTAGATGTTATACCTTTGGGTGTTCGTGGAAGACTATTTGGAAGCCCTTACCTCTATGAGAAGGGCACTATCTTCTATAGAAGACTAAACAAATAGCAATTGGTCAAGGTTGGAGAAGTGGTCATTATCAAATCCTATGAGGGAAAACCAACGGTTTCCGTGATAAGTGCAACCAAGCAAGGTGCCTCATCAATGCTAGTGGAAAATTCGCATTGTTGATGTTGAGGGGCAAGCAAGAGGAACAAGGGACAGCAATTAAGACCGTACATGGGCTGCACACTAGCAAAGGAAAAGAAAGCTATGGACTAGCTCTTACACCAGCAAGGAAAAGAATGGTATGGACTAGCTCATATGCCAAGAAAGGCATGAACCAAATCTTTGACGAATGTAAAGGGCAGCTGCCACATAGACCTATTGATTTTAAAATAATCTAATCACCCGATCACCTGCTTTCTAACATAGGTCTCTACCATAAAAGTATTGTGGGGACTAATGAAGTTAAGTAACAGTTGAAAGATTTATTGAAGCATGGGTTAGTCAAAACTAGCACTTCTCCATGTGGTTTGCCTGTAGTAGTGGTGCAAAAAAAGAGTGGGATGTGGCACATATGCTTTGATTACAGAGCACTAAATAAGATAACAGTAAAGAATTGATATCCATTGCCTCATTTGATCAGTTACAAAATGCAAGGTACTGGCCAAAGTTGGATTTGAAGTCTGGATATCACCAAGTGTGCACCAAAAAGATGATGTTTGAAAAACCACATTAAAGATAAGACGAGGATATTTTGAGTGGCTAGTGCTTCCTTTGGCTTGTGCAATGCACCAGCAACCTTTAGGCTCATGAACAAGGTACTATACCCTTCTATAGACGAATGTGTGACTGACTACTCAAATGAACATTTTAGTTCTCAGCAAGACATATGGAGGACGTGGAACACCTAGAACATGTATTGCAGATTTTGAAGGAGAACAAACTTCTTTTGAACAGTAAAAATTGTGAGTTTGCAAAGCAATCTTTAGTATACCATGGTCATATAGTTGTGGATGGTGTCATTCAAATTGACCCAATGAAAGTGAAGACTGTAGTGAATTGGCCCAAACCTACAAGCATCATTGAACCAAGGAGCTTTTTAGGGCAGTTTACCCAAGTAAGTAGACCACTCCATGTGGATGACCTGAGGTCTGCCACTTGGAGCCAAGAGGGATGGTATATCCACTCTTGGGCTTAGCTGGGATAGCTTCGGGTGGACTTATCATGTTTCCCATCCAATCCCTATTATGATTAAACTCCCATTTTACTTATTCCTCTACAATCAATCGTGGGAAGAAGAGACGGAAGTACAAGGGGGATAGCAGTTATGAGATTTCATGCTAAGTAGACCACCCATAATGGATGACTGAAGTGTCTGCCATTTGTGGGCCAAGGGGGTTGCCTATCCGCCCTTGGGCTTAGAAAGAAGAAATGCTTCAGACATCCTATTGTGGCTTCATCTCCGATCTTCCCAATGGTTGATTATTAGAGTGGCTAATAATTTTGAATCCATGTTAATAGTTACTTATTTGTTTAAGATCAATGAACCTTATATATGTCAAATAATTTAAAGGATGTTGCAAACAGTACAAATGATCAACTAATTGTTTATGAGTTATTGGCTAACATTATTTCAAGGTTAAAATTGGAATTTATTGGAAGTTGTAATTTAATAAGATATACTTCTTACTTTGAAATTGTGATTTTAGGGAAAAATCAGTATATCCAAAAAGGGGACATTACAGGGGCTGGCCAACGAACAGGATAAGGATTTGGACAATTCTCTTCTCTGCACTTCAAGCACTGCAAAACCTAGGAAGGTGATCCTATACAATATCACTTAAGATTCCTTGCCATTGACTTCAGATATTGTTTTAAAGTTTAAACAGATATGTTCTCTCTTATTAATCAAGAATTACGGATAAACACATTAAATGAGCTAGATTCTTGGAGTTTATGCATTTCAGGTCTGAGAACATGTAAATAATATTATGCAATAAATATTGCTTGAAAAAAAATTGTTCATAAGAATTGTTGACCATGAAGATTATAACCAGAACTTTTGCTTCAGATTGGTGCCTTAAACCTAGGTCATGGAGTCAAGGGAAACATAATTGAAAACCCTATGTAACATTATTGATTCTAACATTAAAGCTTAATGATAATGCATTACATTACCCTCCCTCTAAACTCTGCAAACAATTCTTCTTACAAATACCTGTAAATGCCTAAAACATTCAATGTTTCTCAGAAAACATTTTTAATTCACTGCTTGAGTAAAAGCTATAAGAGGAACATTCATACACAAGAAAGACTGCAAAGAGGAACAGAAATAGATCTTTGATCAATTTTATTCATAAATGTTGAAGGTAAGTACATGTAGGAGACAATTTGCTTGCAAAACTTGTCATTATATTGGTTCTAAATGCTAGTACTGTTATACAAAATTACCAATTACATTGGCATCCTTTCCTAACAAGACCTAAACCAGACATATACAGACTGAAATACAAAAAGTGCTCTACTTACAAAATTTTCAAGATCATTTGCAAATGGCCCTAAATTCCCTTTTATAACAATAAGGGAGCATACAAGCTTCAGGCATGGGGCAGATGCCACATTTTCATTTGACCATCTTGTCCCTTGCAAACAAAAACACAAGTTCCAACCGCTTCATAAAGGAAGCAAATATTCAACTAAAAGACAAAAGCAATTGCATGTGTTGTTGGAGAATATCCTCGCTGATTCCAAAATGACAAAAGAAGGTGGAAGTACATGTACTTCATTGAACCCTTTCCATCACCTTATACACTTTCAAAATTACCCGAAGAGAAAGCTGACTAGGCTGCAAAAGACAAAAATGGACCCCACCACTGAAAAAGGAAAAGAAGAATATGGAGAATAGCTTATTCAGTATACTTCTCCAGCCACAAGCTATATTCTTCTTCAGATGGCCAATTAAATGCTAGGAGCTTATGCACCTTGTTGTTGTGTGCATGATATCTGGCATCAGTAATTGCTCTTGCCTCCTTAGCAAAACTGTCTAAGTTAGTCTCCAATTTGAATAGATCATCTATTGAATTATTGAGGAGAGCTAACTCAGGTTTTCCATCCTTGTAAATAAATGATGACAATGAAGGAATAATGCCTGCAAATTCAGACTCCCAAATATCCAAAGGCTTGATTGATCCTGTGTCATCCATGATTCTAGGAATTATTCCTTTCTCCATTCCCTCAAACATTTTCAGCTTTTCCTTAAACTGAATATCCAATTTGGTTTCAAAGGTGGAGATATCCCCTAATAATTCAATTCTTTCCAGAACTTGGGCCAAGTTCTTTGGGGCACTTCCATCAGATTTTGTCACCTTTATCATTTCCTTTATTGCATTGGCCCTAAGACTCCACTTGCTTAAAACCTCCTGGAAGCTTTTCTGAACCTCTTGATGCTTAGCATAAGCTTTATTCAACCCATCAAAAGCAATCCAGGCTCCTTCAAATTTTATGCAAAACGCAAGAAAGCCTCTGACCTAAGAGGTCATCAATCATATCAGTAGCCACCTTGTTAGCCTCCTCCTTGGCTTTCTTCTCATTCTCCCTGCTTTTCTTCAGCTCTTCCTTCAGTTGTTTAATCCTTAGAGATAGAGTCTCTCTATCCTGAGCTGAAAATTCTTCTGATGTAGATGGAGGAGCTGCAATCTGAGGAATGGCAACCTGTGGTGGTGGTAGTTTTGCAACCACCTTATTGTACTCATCTTGTAGCTTTACATGCTTGGCATGTAAATCATTGTAAGACTCTTCTGCCCTCTCAGCAGTATCAACACTAAACATTGTAGTGTACCACCAACTTGGCTGCTTGTTTTGCTGTGGTGTCAAATGTCCTTTTGATAATTACATTGCCAGTGATATCTCTCACTGTCTTGACCACCCTTGGCTTATTTTTTGTGGGATCCATTGCCCATATAGCCAATGTCTGCAAGTTGGGGCTAAATCCAAACCCAAAATAGACTTGATCTGCTTGCTCCTCTGAAGTGAAAGCCTCCTCATCTTGATACCTTATTGTGTCAAGGGCTATTGCAAAGGTCAAGTCCCACCCAGGCAACAAAAGAATGCCACTATCTTTCACCATTCCTCTACCTTCCTCAAGAGTGATATTTGAGGTGCCATAATCCATCTCTTGAATGATTTGTTGGAAAGTTTCCTCATGCCTAGATGGATCAATCCCTTCTTTTTCCTTTTCAATCTTTTCCCTTAATTCATTTTGCTTGAACTTGATGATGAGTTCCTTGAACTCTTTTGTTTGAACAAATGTATCATCATCCGTAAAATCACTGCAAGCTTTATACCTTACATCATCATGAATTGACTCTTCATCATAAAATTCAGTAATTTGCCTATTCACAGGCACTTACTCTTCACCATGATTGATTTGGGGGGATGGGAAGTGTTGATTAACCTCCTCATCTCCAGGCATGTTCTCAGCAGACTCTTCCTGCAGTGTCTCTCTGTCCTCTAGTTGTTCAGAATATTCCACCAAAGGTTGACCAGGAGCTTGCATTGGTTGGCTAGGGGCGGCATGGGCTAATGACTCAGTTGGCAAGGCTTGCTGTTCAACCTCCATTTTTTTGGCCTCTTCCTCTGCCAATTTCATCATATTATTGAAAGTTTCATCATTATAAGCAGCCAACATTTTCTCCATTATTTCTATTAGGTTGGTCTAATTAGCAAATGGACTGACATAATTAGGATTAACTTTAATCCTTTTCTCCTCAGTCTGCATCATATATGTCCAATCCTTTTTTCTTTGCTTCACTTCATCATCTTTCAAATTTCTTATCACATCATCTAACATATGATAATGATGATAGTATTGCCACCTACCCCTTTCAACCCTTGCTTTTCTAATAAACCCCTCATGGTCACAATTCCTGGCAGAGTGCATCTTCATTCCCAGGTTTTGCAAATCAGTGGCAAACTTCTCCAAACCCTCCTTAGCAAAAATGATAAAATCTGAGAATCTCATACAACCAAGGATAAATGATCCCTTCTTCATCAATCTAAAATTCACCTTATCTAATCATCCATCTGCCACATTATCTCCATAAATGGCAATCTGTCTGATACAAAAATTAGAAGGCCACTTGGGGCTTGGTGCAGGGGCACCATTGAAGAACTTTTGTCAATTAAGATTGTTAATGAGTAGGCTCTAGGTGTGGAGTCATTTTTGCATTAAATAAGGTCTTTAAGACCATTTATTATTGTAATAAGTCATATTAGATGGTATTTAGGTGTTTAGGGGGTCTAGATTGCAAAAATTGCAAAATGGCAGATTTTTGGGAGGCCAACGGTCAAACAATTCAGAAGACAGTTTTAGGCAGTGGAATAGTTGGTTTTAGAGGGAAAAAGCATAAATAGGAGGAAAAGCATCGATGTAAGACTGATTGTGAAGTTTGGAAGCAAAATAAATAAAGAATACCCCTGTTTTTCTGGAGATTTTCTCTAAATTCTTGTTTTCCAAGACCTGTACGGCCCCGTACAGTAGCTAATTGTTCATAAACTTGTTTGAATTCATTTGTGGCTTGAGTCAACTTTGTTTTGCAACTGGTTTGAGGGTCTATCCTTCAAATTGGTGATAGTTTGAGGAGATTTTCTGAGACTACTTGTGAGTTTCCTGTTTTAAGGGTTTTGGTGTTTCAAATATGAAAATCACCCCATTCCACCTTCTGTGAAGACTGTATCTCGGTGGAATGGGTGGATTCTATTAGCTTTAGGTGTGTTCATGTTGTTTGGGTGCAGGGGAGGCTAAATAGAGTGTTGGGCATGAAGCCCTAAGGGTGAAAAGTGTATTTTCTTCATGAAATTGAGTGGTTTTGGTATGGTAAAGTATGTAAAAGGTTGGGGCAGCAATATATGTTGATAGGTTGAGTATGTGCAGGCCTATTTGGACCTGATTGAAGTGGTGGCAAGGCTGTGTGAGGGTTGGAAGTGTAATTTTCAATAAAACCCTAGGTTTTTTGCTAAAAAGGAGGGTATTTGGTTTAGGCACCTTGGAGAGTGTGTCTCTGCAAACAAATTGAGAAATCTTTGGTTTGGCAACCTATAGAGTGCTGCCCAAGAGGTTTCAGAGATTGGCAAGAAGTTTTGGAACAAGTCTCTTTGCAAAACAAGTCAACGTAGGAAGCCTAATTTGAAGAAAGTGTTCAAAGGAAACCCATTGTGGTTTGTGGATATGCGTTTGTGCATCCTAATGGGTCCCTGAAATGGTGTTGGTCCTGGTCTGAGAGGACCTCCTCTAAAAGTTGTACCCGACTTACTCAAATTGGACTACTACAAGGAATTGTGAAAGATTGTTGTGATAGAGAGAATTTGAAGACTTGAGACTTGAAGGTTGTTGTTTTTGTGTGAGATTGTGTTGAGTGATGTTGTAGAGCTCCCCTGGTTGTCATCAAGGCTACACTGGGTTCTATATACTCTGAATATTGTGCAATTGGTATGTAAATACCAATCTCCCCAATTATGGTCAATCTTAAAAGCAGGATCAAATTGTAGTGCCCTTAATAATTTCATGATATTCAAGGAAATTCTCTTTTGTGGCTTGCAGCCAAGATTGTCTAGTATACTCAATGCAAGAACATTCTCAAAAACAAGAGTGTTGGCATTACAATTCGCACCTTTGGAGTGCGTATTGGCAACAGACAGCTATGCACAGTATTAACTACTCTTCAAATTGGGTAGGGAAGCTCTTTCTTTTGCTGATATGCATAAAAAGAAAAGTATTCTAAAATCCTATCTTTTTGACTCAGCTGGTAGAGGCACAAGGTTAAGAAACCACATACATTGCAGTTAAAGTTTTCTCTAGTTTTGCAGATCTTAACTACAACTAGGCTAACGCTAAAACTATCCTATTTCCTCAAGAAAAACAGAGCATGAGGACTTAGGAGCAAGTAGGAATGATTGACGATAAACTTTATAACAAGATTCCCAAGGAGGCGGGACACCTATCCAAGGTGTAGGCTGAAATGAAGGTTATTGGAAACGACATCAAACGGCAAGCTAGTTCTGAAGATTCCCAAGGAGGCGAGACACCTATCGGAGGTGTAGGCTGAAAGTAGATTACTGGAAACAACACTTAAACAACAATCTCTATTTCTAAATTCCCAAGGAGGTGGAGCACCTATCCGAGGTGTAGATATGAAAGAAATATTATTAATAACAACATCAAACAATAAACTTTATTTCTAAATTCCCAAGGAGGAGGGACTCCTATCCGAGGTGTAGATATGAAACAAGATTATTTAAAACAAATAAATTTGGGACAGCAAATTGCATGAAGGACCTAACACACAATGAATAATCAACCAACTTTATATTAAACAAAGTGAACCAATACAGAATAGCAATATTGCACGGCAAGGTGGCACAGCAATTTGTTATCACAGCAAAAGTTAAAGTACAAATGAGCAAGGGTGCTCTTATTTATAGAACCTCAAAGGAGTAGGGAACCCTAAAATCTCCTTGAGTTAACAACAGTCTTGCAAGCATGCAAGATTTATTCTTAAGTCTAAATGTATGCAACTTAACAGTTAACTAGAAAAACTACCTCAATTAATTGAACTAAAACTAAACTAAATGGGCGTTGCAACATGCAAGTCCTTATTGATATGAGAGTCAATTGATAACTTACATCAGTTAACTGAAAGCTCCACATAGGTGACTCCAAAATAGACATGCACAAAAGGTGGGACAGCGAGATAACTTAGAAAGAAGCATCCAGTTAACTGTTGTGTCAAATGTCTATCTTGAAGAGGTGGGACGTCCTGTCCACTAGTTGTGATCTCGAGCAACTAACTCCTCCAAGAAGTTGTTAATTGCCTCATCATCTGGAGGTCGTCACATGTATCAACTGTCAATTCACTGCTTGTCAGCAACTCGAGCAATCCTAGAAATATCTGCACACTCAAACTAACAATTTACTGACTGGTAACTCTAGCGGCTCCATAACTGGAGTGATGGCCTCTATTTCTTCTGCAGCTTTACACTTTTGACGCTCTTGACGCCTTTCACGTTTTTCTCAATGGAAGAGTGTTGCATGATGAAACCACGAAGTTTGACTACAAAAACTCTAGCTGTGAGAAATACTCCTGAACTCGCTACACACGCAGAATTCCAATAGTATTTAACGCTCTAAACTAGCCTTGGAAGGCTATCAGCTATACGAGGTATGAAACCATGTGGACTTTGAGTTGCTACACCTGCCAAATTGTCTGAATCAACCCTCCGGATGCGCTTGATGCAAATTGGTGTCAACTCTTCTTATGAAATCGTGAATTAAGACCGATTTGGTCTTGAATTCAGTCTAAGTGAACTGCATCCTGAAAAACTAGCCTGTTGACTATAAACACAGGTATGTTCCGACAACTTTTCCGGTGAGGCTAAAAATGGCTTCTGGTGAGGCTAAAAATACCCTATCGAGGGGCAATTTTTACGAAATGTCAAAAAATCGAAAAAGAGCTTTTTCGCTTGGCATGCAAAGACTTTTCAGAAAAAAGAAAACAGCAGGGGCAGCGGGGCAACCGGGGCTTCAGGGGCTATTTTTCCCGGAAAAATCTGGCACATGGGTTTTGTAACCGCCAATGTGCTGATCAAACCCAGATTCTTTGTTTTTTGAAAAGTTGACTTTTTCACCCGCATGCAAAAGAATCTTCGGAAAAAAGCACAGTACTTCAAAATGTGAGAAGTATCAGGGCAATTTTCTCGAAAAAATCTAGAACATGGGTTTTATAGAGAACGATGTATTCAACAAACCCAAATAACCAGAATTGTGAAAAACCGCTATTTACTTTGACATGCAAGAGAAAACCTAAGACAAGGATAGAAGAAACATGAGGGGGATAAGATAGAAATTATTTTCTGCATCTGTCAATCTTCAAGAAAATTGCCTTCTTCTACCCAATCTGATGAAGTCTGCCAAGCATGTGCTGAAAAGATAGAATCTGAAAAATTATCCTCTTGGCAATCTAGACCTGGAGCTACGAAGAACACTGAAAAATATCACCTGTAACGCCTTCAAATCTTGTTTGCACGAGAAAATGTGTTTTCCTTCAATTGTGATGAAGAAAATAGGTGCACAAGTGCTTTAATGAATAAATTTCATGAATTAAGGCATCACCTTCAGTTAAATCCTAAATTTAGGATGAAATAACCTCATTGGACCTCAATTCAGTTAACTGAATGAAGATAAAACCCTAAAATGGGTTGTAATGTCCCTTCCTTAGATAGCTCAGTCTATAGCAAAGGTTGGCCGACTATTAGGGTTCCCATAGGTCAGCAAAATGGTTAGGGGACCCAACCGAGGGCTCTGGAGTTTACCTGGGAGCCTTATGAGTCTTTTCGTTTGGAGTTTAGTTGATAAATCCAAGGCTAAGTGAAAATATAAAGGTTTGATCTAATGGAATAGTAAAAGGTGACTAGTAACAGAAAATCATAAGGTGAATAGTGAAAAGTGCCCCATCCTAGCAACTCAAGTTGTTTTTAAAAGGTGGTCTTTTTCTTTGGATGAGGAAAGACCCTCAAGTTGGGCGTAGCCTTTTGAGAGGGAATATTTTATTGATTTTTATCAAAAAGTCCATAAGAGGTTATAAAGCAATGTGTTGGGCTCCTTTTTGAGCATTCTATTCTCATTTTGACAAAGGAAATTTGCAAGTTGAGCTCTGGAGAAGGCTTTCAGCATTGTTTCAGTCTTTTGGGAACGAAAACTCTCAAAGGCTATCGTGAATTGGACGAAAAGCCAGTTCACCTTTGGGGAGGGCCTACCTTGGGTCTTCATTTGGGCTTTATTGGATGAGTTTCGGGTATATATTTATCAAATCTGAGTTTGCAGCAGTATTATATCAGCATATTGCAACAGATCAGGAGCAGCCATAAACAGTATAGGCCTTAGCAACTCATTTATACCACACCTCAGCTTGCTGCATCATTTCAAGATCACAAGTTTCAAACCCTAGGTGCTACGAAGGGTTTCATAACAATTATTGGATCTGATTTGCATATTCAATCAGCTGGAAATTCATATTAGACCCTGGGGCAGATTTGCGAAGTTGGGAAGGAGATGAAAAGGGTTTGTCTTTGCTGTTCAAGTTTATATCAGATTATTATATGCAGATTTGTGGTATGTACAATAACATTTGAGCCAATAAATTCATCATTATTGCTCTCTATTTAGATTGTATGATTTATTTAAGTTTTAGCAGCAATTTCCTTCCTTCTAGTTTGCAATATTGTTGCATAAATCAACATTCAGCAAAAACACACAAAAAATCAGAAAAACGAAAAAACAAAACAAAAACAAAAACCTTCCTATTCGCTAGTCAAAGACTTTCAAAAGACAAAACACAAAAAATCAGATCAGATTTGGGTTGGGGATCTTTCATGGGCGCCACTCAACATGCAAAGAAGAAATACGCCACATGCAAGAAAAATGGAGTCATTTGCAATTCGATTTGGAGGTGAGACTGAAGTTTTATTATTATTTTAAGTTGAGTTCAAAGATCCCTCCATTATAGGGTGGCCAAAGCATGCACTTTAGTTTCAAAAATCTTTTAAGTCAAAATTTGATTTTAGGCGCCAACTCTCCTAACTTAGAAACTTTTTGAAATTTTCATTTTTCAACCTTTGCAAATGTCATCGAAGCCTATGTTTGATCACTAATTCTGAATGACTGAGGAATCCAGTAGACTAGCTGACAGTCTCGTTGAAGAGCGGGATCAAAACTGAAAAGGAGCTTCTTGAGGTTGCAAACCCTAATTCTCACTTCTGAGCCACCAAAATTTTGGGCGCCCCTGGCCAACAGGGGTGCTTTTTCTCATCAGACTTGGTCAAATTTTCAAGCATTTTCATCATTTTGAACTTGATTTCCACTTTTCTTCAGCCTACAACTCCCGACACTTTACAAATCTCCCGAGCTAGCTGACAAGTCCACCATGGAGCTAGATCAATTCTGAACATGATCTCCTAGAGGGCACAAACCCCAAAACCTTTATCTGGCAAGTCAAAAACTTGGGCACCCCTGGCCTCCAAGGGCACTTTTATTTCTAGACTTCGCCATTTTTGCAACTTGTTGATTCTTCATTCAATCTCCGACTGCCGGTTACTAACCAGTCTTCTGACCCGGCTGAGATATGCATTTGAAAGCTTGAAGAATTCCGCACAAGATGAGTATTTGAGCAAACCTTAATAACTGCATTTAAGGGATCAAAACCCTAGGAACCCCAGGGCTCCAAGGGCTTTTTGCTCAGAACTCACAATTTGACCTTGACTTTAACCTTCTGTTTGACTCCTGATTTCAGTCGTTTGGCAACTCTGATTCATCCATTGACGGACTCGTTGTGAAGCCTGATCAAGTCTACGACAAACATCTTAGGTGTCATTTGCTCAAAAAGCTACATCTAGTACCTCAAAAGTTTGGGCACCCCTAGCCTCCAAGGGCTCTTTTCTCTACCAATGTTAATCAAATTTTCACCAATTTCATTTCCTCCATTCTTCGTTCAATCTACAATTTCAGGTGTTAGACAGGTCCCATAGACTTGTAACTGCATTCATCACGAAGTTGGCAAAATTCCAAAGAAGACATCTTGGAAGTGACAAATCCCGAAAGGTTGATCTGAGCCCTTGAAACCTAGGGTGCCCCTGGCCTCTAGTTGCTCCTTTATTTCTAGACTTAGAAAATTCTCGATGATTTTCACCACTTCGAAAAACCCCTCTATCGCGAAGCATCAATTTGAACATTTCTCGCCATAGAATATTTACTGGAGCGTTTTAAGCTTAGATTTCAACACTTGGTATATGGCCATCTGCCATTGACGACCTCGAAGGTCCTAACTTTTCTCTTGAAAAAGTGAAAACAACCCACTAGACTTAAACTGACTTTTTCTTGATTTCGACTTCACCACTGTGATCTGAAGTGAAATAAGCCAATCAAAATAATTTTCAGTCAATTCTGGAAAGATCCTATTTTTTCAAGGATTTTCATAAACATAGGGGCCCAGAAACCCTAATTTACAAAAATTTCAAATTTTGCCAGTATCTTCTAGACAGTAAACCTACAAAAGTACATACTTCGTTTGCCCAAAAACTGACTTTTGACGACAATTTTACAAGGTTTAGACCATTTTATTCAAAATGCCTTATTGAAGCAAAAAAAATGTTTTCGGTACAACAAAGAGAAAGTTGGAATTATTGAAGTGTTGATCCCATAAATGTGTCCATAACTGAACAAGCAACCTTCTTCCTTTTTCATCTTCAGTTTTTGTAACAGCCCTTGCAAAATTTGAAATTAATTTGCTGTTTTGAGCTCTCAGGAATTTTGTCAAACAATTGCCAAACACCCACTTTCAGCTGATAGATGTTTTCTTCTTTTGTTTTGGTTTTATAAGATGATCAAGTTGCATGGAAAGACTTGTCTAAATATGCATCAAAAACTCTAATTGAATTATTCTAATGTCTGCAATGAATAGGATAGATGCATGTGCAAGTATTTTTCTGATTTTCAATCCAATATGATGACAATATGCATTTACAGCCATTAGACATACTAGCAAACAGTTGTCCTACCAACTCCATTCTCCATTCTGACTGCTTGTACAAACTGTTTACAATGTTTTGCCTGATATCATATATTGCTGACTGCCCTTCAAAGAGCTAATTACAAAGCAACTGGAATGGGAACACTACAATGCAATAACAATGAAGGCAATGATAACTAGAGATGCAAAGTGCGATTAATGAAAGGCTGCCAGTGTAGTGATTACAATGCAAATACAAGGTTGTGATTACAGCAATGATAATCATGCAATTACCAAACTACTCTATTCAATAAAATAGGAACCTGATTTCCAACGATGACTAAGTATCAAGTCCAATCGAGCTCTTCTATTTCTTAATTCGAACGGCTCCTTCTTGCTAATCCACGTCTACAGGAAAAGACGACTTCTTTCCCACGTCAATTGACCTGTATACATGTCTAGAGGGAACGCAAACTTGCTTTCTCCCGAATTTTGTCTTTATCGGCCAAATA
This sequence comes from Sequoia sempervirens, assembly GCA_007258455.2. Taxonomy (NCBI): domain Eukaryota; kingdom Viridiplantae; phylum Streptophyta; class Pinopsida; order Cupressales; family Cupressaceae; genus Sequoia; species Sequoia sempervirens. Next base: position 169,613,953 of record VDFB02281492.1, on the reverse strand, counting down.
TTTGATGCTAACAAAACAGTATATGAACCGTTAGTATTTTGTCATTCACAATAGTGCCAGCATCGCATCTGTTTTTTGGTGGCGATGCTCCAAACTAGCTCGACACCTTCAGTCAACTAATATCTTTGTCTTCTTTGAGCAATATTTGCCAAGTAGATTCTAATTTGTCCTTTCCTTATTGTCTTTATCATAGCTTTCAGGAAATGATATTCGCCTCTCAATTTATCGAGTCTCTTCAGATATTATTGATTCCTCAATATAGACGGTAGTCTCCCATCTTCCTTTGTCTGATTATTAATTTGTCTTATCCAAGATCCTGGCAATTTATTTGTCTTTTCTAAATGATATTATGTTTCCCAAGCAGCTCCCGATCCTTGCTTCTTTAATTATAAAATACCTTTAATCCTTGTGTCTCCCAAAGGCATTCTATTGTCTTTTATATGACTGACTTTATATAATCGATGCTTCCAATTAAATATTATTCCTCCCAATTTATTCGAAATCAAAACCTTACCTTCAATATATTAAAGTCTCCAATAAAGAATATGATTTCCTCCTGCCAAGAATGGGTTCCTTCCAAGACTGGAAATATTCATTAAAATCTGCAAATATATTTTCCAAATCGACTTCTCCAAATTTGGCCAAAGGCCATTAAATTTGGCAATAGTCTATAAAATAGACTTCCTCCTTAACTGAGATGATATTTGCAACAATACCACAGCTGTTGCAAATAAGTTCCTCCTCAAGTGTGGTTGCAACAATAAACCAGCTGCTGCAATGGTGAAGATGTGATAATAAACCAACTATCACATCAATTTAGCTAGGGCAATAATACATCAGTTATTGCACCTGTCAAATCTCTCCAATGAAGCACCTGTAGAAACCCTGGGTGGATTCCTCAACAATTCCAGCTAGGGTTGATCTTTCACAACAGAACCTAGTACTCTAGAGTCTTCAAACCCTTGAGCAAGCAAAGCATTCAGCTTCTACCAACTGGTGTGCGAAATAAGATTCAGAACAAGCATGCCCAAATCTTAAGCCAACAACTCCTTATAAAGATTTCTCAATGACATCCCAAGAAGATTTTAGAAATATTATTATTTTATTCGTTTAAGTGACTTTATGATTTATTATTTTATTTTAAGTCACTTTATTAAATCAATTAAATAACTTTATAAATAATTAAAGTCATCCTTTTGATATTAATTTATTGGAATAACTTTATAAATAATTAATTTAATACCTCCAATTTGAGGACATGACAATCCTCCCTTCCGAAAGATTGCTTTCCCTCAAGCAATCCGCAACTGCAAATCCACTCAACTGCCAAAACATCTGATACCTAAATAACAAACCATTTGTGTCTATCTGCCAACCACCTGGATCCCAAATGATCCTATAAAGAACTCCAACCGGCAAATTTTGTATACAACTGTAACTCTTGACACTGTCACGCCCTATCAATCTGTGAAGCCAACTGCCCAATAGGTAAACTCCTGGATCCCAACTCTGAAAATCATCTCTATATAAATTGTGCACAGGGATCTCTACCATCCACTGAGTAGTGAGCTCTGCCATCCATGAACTGCAGTAATGATCCTCAGGCATCCATACTGTCCATAAACAAACTCCACCTGGATCCCATGAACTAACTGGAAGTCCTCTAAACTCAACACCAACTGACTTCCACTGCACCACTCGGATAACCCCTAGAGTCCAATCGAACCAAACCTCAAACTCCTGCTTCTGTGAGCAACTGCCTGGCGAGAACAACTTGGACTCACCACCTAAACTCTGAAGTATATCATACCAGAGTGAACCCATACACCTCTTATTCAACCCATCTCTCTTCATAATCAAATCCTACACATGTGGGTTGAATGAAAACTGATGAGCACACCTCATAATGCAATTGAGGTGAAACTCTCCTGCTTGCGCTAATGGAATACCAGAGTAGTCATGTGTATCCCATCCAATACTGCCATCATCAGAAGAAGACTCACTACTCATAACTGGATGAGTTGGTCTTGCAGCAATGTCATCACAACCCCGTGTGGCCCTATCAACAAGACCTCCATCAGATAGTAACTGCAAGTGTCCTGCCTCACTATCAAGAGTGGAAAAAATACCGTCATGAGTGCCCTCAAACTCCTGAAAGGGGGCTGGAACATCATCAAAGTCTAACGTGCAAGACCTAGAAGAAACCGTCTTCTTTTGAAGAGACTAACCAATGTCAATCTCAAAAGTACCAATGAAGAGCCTGGTGCTCGAATTTGCAATGATACCTGAACCTGTAGCCAAGACTGATGTACTTGTATCATCAACAATCCAATCCATACTGAATGGTCTCCTGCAGATGTGAAAGATGAGTAATGAATGTGCATAAAAACATATACCAACATCTGTCAAACTGCTAGCATAAATCATGACCGCACCCTGTAACCTGTGAATCAAGTCCATCATGGAGCAAAAAGTGTCTCTGCTGCCCAAAGATGGGAAGAACTCATCATCACTCCTTCCTCTAACTCCAAAGTGACCATCCCAAACTCTCCTCTCCATACCAACAGCTGCTACCCTCGAAGTGTCATCTGACAGAACTCCAACTAGCAAAGGAGGACAACCATCAATCAATGGAGGTAAAACCCATGAGGGTGGTGTTGGGATACTGCTGGCAACAATCCTATCATCATACAATAGACTAACATCAATCGGCAACCCAATCATACACCTCTCAAGATCAAGAACGATGCATCCCTCACCAACTGACTCCTCTTGCCTACCCAACACAAGAGGCACAACACCTGTATCCTGAGTGTGAACGCTAGGAGATGTTATGTTGCTCTCCTCATCCCGCGCCTTGGCTGCCATAGATGACTGAGTCTTTGATATACATAACGAATCTCGAGCCAAACTCAACTCTAAGCAGAGCTCATCAACACGAACCTCTGATTCTTGAAGAGCTATCTGAGTCATCCTCAAGGAATCACTGGAAACTATAAGCTTGTGAGAAATCTTATCTACTTCATCTTCTTTCCTTCTCAAAGCATCTGAATAAACCTCAACGAGGTTGACAAGGTGATCCCTATCTGAAAGAAGGTGCAAATAATTTGCTTTCATTGTTGCCATACCCTCTTTGATTGCCTGTAGATCATCATGAGAAGACTCTGTATCAGCTCCTTTTTGTCTTCCCTCTAACTGAACCATCCAAAGGTGATTTTCAATCAATTTGTGCATTTTGTCATGATGAGATAAGGCTGCCACAATCTCATCCTCATTCACTTTCACCTGGTTCCTCAAATTATACAAACTATGGGGTGTATGATTAGCTTCTTCTTCACATGAATAAGCATATGATTGTTCATGGAGTGCTTGAGTCACCTAACTATCCTCTTCCGCCAAGTCCTGCATACATTCATTCTGATTTGGAATTAGGTCAGGACTAATTCCACCTGTAAAATCATCATCAATGCCCTTATCAGGTGTCTCAACACAAGAGGGCTCAGACTATTCTATGATCTCATTCTTCAACTCAACTGCTCCACTGGATGAAGGTCTTCTTTTTTCAAGTAGAGAAGATGGAACTGGTAGACTGTTGTGACCTTTTGACACATCGCCCCATTCAAAATGGGGACCCCCTAAATTTTTCTCCATTCTGGTCTTTTGGCTTTGGTTTTTGTCTCTCTCTCGCTGTCTGTCTCTTTTCTGGTGTCTACCTTTCCGGGGATGTTCCCATCTGTGAGCTTAAACGCAAGATTTGGCCAAGTTTGAAAATTAGGGTTTCCATCCTTTTGGTCAATCTAAGGTCAAGCGAAGTGAATATATTGAAAATAAAGACTAACATTGTGGTCAGTGTGCTTCCAGCAGGCTTCCACTGAAATTTCATCGGATTCCGGCTACTTACTATTTTTAGTAAGTGTGCAATTACGGGCAATCTTTCAGCATTTTTGAAGTTTCAACAGTCACACTGCATTCAGATCACATCAAGCTGCTCGTGTGCAAAATTTGAGATGAAACAGACAACTTACTATTTTTAGCAATCCAACTTCCAGAGCAAATTTCAGGGCTTAGATGAGAAGTTTTTCAACGCATGTCTAGAGATTCCTTCTGGGTTTTCAAAGACCTTCGCAACAGTATAACATGCAAAATAAGATAACGACTTTCAGAGTCCAACCTTCTGAGGCTATTTTTAGGGTTTGCATGTCAGGGATTTCTTTGCATGTCTGCATATTCATTATGGGTTTTTCGAGACCTACGTAGTGACGTGACATGCAAACGGAGATGATCACTTATTAAAGAACTTACTATTTTTAGCAGGTACATCCCGACAGCCGCTTCCCAACACTTCAGAATCACGAGTTGATCGCAATGCAACAGAAACGAGAACAAACGGAGATCATTTGATATGCATGCAAAACAAATTAGGGTTTCCAGCTTCGGGGCCCGAAAAGAGGGGTAAAAAGTAAGAATTTTCGAAAACCGGTGTATACCACCACGATCAGCGTCTTCCAAGCTATCTGCTGATAAAATTTGAGGGCAAACGGAGCACTTACTATTTATAGTAAGTCATTCCAGAAACAGGCTAAAAATAGAAAGTCAACCGCAGGCGCCGATGCTAACAAGCAGGTCACGTGGTGAGGAGCACGTCATTCGAATTTGAAATCAAATGGAGTTGTGGAGGTATCAGAAGCAGGCAGTTACTATAAATAGCAAACCACCTTCAAAAATATGCTATTTTTAGTGGGTCAGCTCAAAATGGCAGTGTCAACAAGGTAACGAGGTCGCGAAGATGCAGTGTTTAAAATTTCAGAACGATCTGAGCTTCGGAGATGCAAGAATTGAAGGACTTACTATAAATAGAAGGCATGGAGGAACTGGCAAAGACGAGGAAAAAGTGACTAAGTCTGGAACTTCATCTTGCACCACCTCTCAAATGCGCCCATCTTCAGCTGGAGATCTTGAAAAAAATGGCTAAGTGTTGATGTTCATCCACCTCCTATGGCAAAATGCGCCCATGCAACAAGCAAGTCAAGGAAAGTCAAAGATGTTCATCCTTCACCCATAGCTAAATGCGCCCACCTTGAGAGTTTGATGAGGAAAAAATTTCTAAGGCAAGAATATCCTCCACCACCCCCCAAATGCACCCATCCTGCACATGTGCTCAAATGCGCCCAAAATGAAAGAAGTCAAAGGAGTCAACAAACTTCATCCTTCTCCTATGGCAAAATGCGCCCAGCTCAAAGTAGTGGCATGCAAAAATTTCTAAGTATGAAATGTTTCATCCTCCTCCTAGGCTTAAATGCGCCCAAATGGGGCCATGTCAAGACAAAAATGAGGAAGCCCAAGGGTCACTTGTTGGAGGCGTTGAAAGTTTTCATCCTCCTCTACATGAGAAATGCGCCCAAGGTTAGAGAGTCAAAGAGTCAACAAACTTCATCCTTCTCCCATGGCAAAATGTGCCCAAATGGGGCCATGTAAGGACAAAATAAGGAAGTCGAAAGGTCACTTATGAAAGGCGTTGGAAACTTCATCCTTCACCTATGTGGAAATGCGCCCAAATGGGGCCATGTGAGGACAAAATAAGGAAGCCCAAGGGTCATCCTTCACACATGCTAATATGCGCCTAAGTTGAAGTGAGTAAAGGTGAGTGTAAGGTGGTAAACAAGGTAAAAGGTGAAGTGAAATATTCCTAGGCGTGGTTATTATTCTTCTTCAAGTGTCATATGCGCCCAAGGTGGTAAGTGTTACTAGGCGTTGAAAATGCCAAGGTGGTAGAATGAATAATGCTAGGCGTGGATGTGAAGTTTCCTCTCTACATGTGATATGCGCCCAAGGTGTTGAGCTTGAAGTGAAATATGCTAGGTGTGTTGAATATTCCTCATAAAGTGTGATGTGCGCCTAGGGTGTGTGAGGTGATAAATAATATGTTGGGCGTTGGAATTCTTAAGCCTATGGAGGATTAAAAAACAAAATGCAAGGTGGTGAGTAAAATAAAGAATGTGCCAGGCGTTGCAATTAAAATTCTCCATGATGTGCTTTCAGGAAAAAATTTCTAAGTGAAGTTGATGGTTTTTCCTCACCACAGGCAAAGTTGATTGAGTTGAATAAAAAAATTTCCCAAGGCGAAATTTTCAAAATGCAAGGTGATTTAAAATTTCTCTAAGGCAAATATTTTCTTCCTTAAGAAAATACGCCTAGACATGAAGGTGATGAATATTTTTCCTGAACATGGATGGATTTAAAAATTTCTCAAGTCAGAGCAACAGGATGTTCGCAGAGATGAAGAACGGATTTAAATTGGTTGAATAATATTTTTCTAAGGTTCAAAAATTTTAAAATTTAAATGAACCCGTTCGTTGTGTACCCATGGATTCATCACGTTTTCGAGAAAATTTTCTTCTGGGTACTGATGATCTTCAATGAGAAATGGATTTCTATGTCTTCCGCACTTCGCCAAGGCCTTCAGCATGAAGAATTTAATCGGTGCTCGAATTGTGAATTTTTTCTAAGGGAAAATTTAAAATTTTCTAAGGCAAATTTGAATAAAATGGTTTTTCAAAAGGAAAATGCTTCGGCGATGAATTTAAAGTAAATTGCTTAGATGATTTTGAACGAGTTCTTCACAGATGAATCTTCCAGAGCGTCAAAGGTGATTAAAATTTAAAATTTGCAAGACAGAGCTCCGGCTGGTGAATTAAATTGATTTAAAGATGAATTTAAATTAAAAAATTTCAAAAGTGAATTTGAAATGTGGCAGTCAAAGTTGAACTTCTAGAAGATTGAGATTCTCAGACAAGTGTCAAAAATGCCAGAGGAGGGAAATTCAAATGAAGTAGTGGAAATTTAATTCACTGGCTAAACTTAGCCTTCTTCTAGAATTCGAATTTCCTATAAGTGTTGAAGGTTATTCACTCCTTTTTCACAGCTGAAGAGAAACTCGATTTGCTCTGAGTCCAGTGTTGAGTTTGAAATCTGTTGAAGAAGTTCGAATTTCTGAAGAGGAAGTTGCTGAAGACTGAAGTGCTGAAGGAGTTCGAAATTTTGTTGTGGCTGCAATTGTTGAAGAAGTTCGAATTTTTGAAGCTGGAGAGTAAGTTGCTGAGTGAAAGGCGTTGGAAGTTGCTGAGACTGAAGTTCGAATTTGCTTGAGGAAAGTTTGTAGCTGAAAGTTGATTGAAGAAATTTCGATTTGAAGAAGAATATCGCTGAAGCTTGAAGTGATCACATTACTGAAGCTGAGTGTTATTGAGGAAGTGCGCACTTGCTGATTTGCTGGGAGTGTGAAGTGCGAATTTACAAAGGTCCAAGTGCTGATTAAAGTTGGAAGATTTCTTGAAGTATTAAGTTGCTAAAGCTTGCTTAGAAGTTTGTTTCTAAGTGATTGAAGTTCAAAATCTGTTAAAGAAGAAGTTGAGGTTTGCGAATGAGAAATGATATTGCAGCTTCTCAAGTTCTTGAAGTCGACTGGCAGCCTTGCAAAGCATTTTATTTATTTTTCTAAGTTAATTTGCTGATGGATGTTTATTGTTTTGCAGATGGCTGAAGCAAGGGTGACTGGCAAGGACAACAATGGTCCATCCAGGCAAGCTGTTATAAAGAAGCTGAGCAAGACATTTATGCCAGAGTCAAAGTTCACTTCGAAGTTGGGCAAGCTGACTGATACCAATTTGGGCTCTTTCAACTTGGAGGCGTTCAAGAATAAAATACTAGGAATTGGTCATCATCAACCTTCGACCACTTCACACAACATTGTTCGAAGCAAATTATATGCAGCTGCTGGTTTCCCACCAGCCATTCAGTGTTCGAAGCTGATGATGGAGTGCGCCAACTGCTACGAGAAGGATCACAGGTCAATCATGTCGCCAGATGGACAAGTGCTCGCCAACCTCACTCCTTCAGCTATTGGTGAAGCTTTCGGGATCCTAGTGCATAGGAACATGATTTACAAATCAAGGGAGCGAGCTGAGAGAATGTATGCTTCTGCATTCGAGAGATGTACAGAAACGATCAATACTCACTAGATGAGCAACCCCAAACCCTCTCGTACGAAGCTGCCAAGGCAAATTATAGCGGATGACTTGAAACAAGAATATTGTGATCATATCATGATGCTGAGTCGAGTTGGAGGTTGCCCGCAATCTTTTATTTTTGAGCCATGGATGTTCTACTACATCAACCTCGTGCTGGAAGGAAAGGATTACATCAACTGGGCTGCAATGATCAGTGACAATTTGCATGAGCAGCTCCTGAGCCTAAGAAGAACGAAGACATTTTATATGGGCTCTTACATCATTTACATGCTGGCCCGTATGACGAAGTATAGAGGAATTTCATACAAGGAACCTGTTGGTTGTGGCTCTCACCAATTCAAAATTCATGAGGCTTGTCCGCAGCTACACTTGACAAGTACCACTCATTACAAGCGTGTCAACGACGCCTTCACCATGCACATCGCGAGATTGCTTCAAGAGCGGATGCATCACAGGATCTCGAGGGAAGCCCAGGAATTGATTGAGAGGTATGGGTGCTGGTTTATACAGTTTCTGAAGTTCTCTTACATTAGGCTGCAAGGATTTTCTTCATATCCATATAGACTGCCTAAGTACCCAACCAACAGAATTTTAATGTTAGAGATATCTAGGCAATTGGTTGCCTACGATAAGATTCAGAAGAAAAAGAAGAAGGGAGGTGTTGACTTCCCAATTGTCATGGGCAATTCCGATGAAGTGTGTCCTTCATTACAGGCAGCTAGAGAAGCTGAGAGCGAGCTTCAGTTTTATCACTTTTCCTATCACACCAGCCGACAGCACTATGATCCGCATAACAACATCAAATGGGTACTGTCAAAGGAATTTAAACATAAGGAAAACATTGAGGATTATTGGGTTGATGCATCGGACGAGGCTGAAGTCAGGAAGAGAATGTTCTCTAGGTTGCCAATAAACATGATCAGGGAGTGTGAAGTCATTCCGGTACCAGACCAGGTGAATGAGGACATGGACATTGTCCATCCAGATTATGAAGCAGTGAGAGATACTCCACTTCCACTCTCGGATTGGTCAGAACCAGAGATTGCAGATTTGGACACACTTTCTATTACAGTCTTGACATTTACTAGAGCATGGGTTGACAGATGGGTGAACAGGTTGAAGAGTAGGTCGATTGCATTGACTTACAATTTGATGGGAGATCACAGGACACCCACCACCAGCAAGAAGAAACAAATCACACGAGGTCCGGAATCTAGAAGGAAGGAGCCAGTTCGGCAAGAGCCTATTCAGCTAGAGCCTCCACGAGTTGTAGTTGAGTCGCCCACGCCATTGGAGACACGTTCTCCAAGCATACAGGAGGTTTCTTTATTTGCTGATCAAAGGAATGCATTGAATCAGGTGCAAGCGGTACAAGAAGATAATCAGCCACCACGGAGAGAGTCAATTGGCCAGAGCGTCAACGCACCTAGTAGAGATGATCAGCAAACTGATGAGGGGACTACTACTGACCCTCAGTTTCGGCAAGAGTTAGAGACGGCTTTGGAAGATGATGATGATATAGTTTCAGGAGATACTCAGCCACTTGAGGCCGATGAGCCTCACCAGAATGATATAGAAGTTGAACAAGTCCGTGAAGTAGAGGCACAAGAACAGCAACCGTTTGATATACAGTAAACAGTACCTGATTGGCTTACAGAGAGAATGAGAAGAAGCCCCAGCGAAGAAATTGATCCAGTAGTTGAAATGGAAGAGTTTTTGAACAAGATCAGCGCGCCTCCACAGAAGAAGAGAGCACGGAAGTTTTCAAAGATCTCCACTGAAGAGGATGGCTCTCGCACCCTTCACATGGCAATGCCTCAGGTTGATTGTGACCGAGATGAAGCAATACCCGAGAACTATGTGGTCACAACTTTGGAGTTAGGACGCCCCACAAGTGCGCAGATTGTAGAGGAGTGTGATAACTCCTACCTCGCCCTCAAGGACAGATTATTTAAAAAGGAAGGAAAGTACAAGAAGTTGAAAAGAGAGCATAAGGCTTTGATAGGATATGTGCAGCAGTTGTCTCGTCCTCGTGGGCAGGAGATTCCAGCGATAGAGCTTCCAGCTGAGATACCCAGAGAGTCAATCAGTGGCTTGTTGGAGTTAGGGAAGATGGCACAAGAGGCAGATAAGTGGGTCACAGGAGTTTGTGCTGAGACAGAAAAATTTATGGAGGACCTTGCTCTTGCTTTTCAGCAGGCTTCTAGTATTTTGGCACGGATGGAGGCAGTTGATCAGGCCTGGGGTGATGCTTCTGTTTATCAGAGCAAAGTAATTCAGCGTCTTGAGGCATTGAGACATGTTCCTTTGCGGTTGCTGATTGATGGAGGGGTCATTCAGGAGAATGACAGGTATGACTTTTCTAGATGGTATTCTTCGGCAATCACGGGACATGGTTTCTTCGACGCAGCACAGGCGGATTCAACCAGAGTCAGGAAGGCTATGACAAATATCAGTGATGGAGTCCAGAATACTTTTGAGGCTATATTTGCTAGGTGGTTGAATCCGGATGAGGTGATTGTTGATAATTTGAGGGGTAGGCTGGTGCCTTTCTTTTCAAAGGTAAAGACCTTTGTACAAGATGACTTTGAGAACACTTCTACTTTCTCCAGCTTGATCCAGAGCACGCAGGATTCCTTAGTTGCTTGGAGAAAATCTTGTACAAGGCATGAACATTCAGTCACGGTGTTAGAGTTCTAGCTTGATTGCATTCCACCCATTTCAATTCAGGAGGTTGAGGCTGTACTTGGTAGGTTCATTGAGTTTGCAGCTAGAGAGAAGGAGAATGGGAATGCACTACTGGACGAGGATCTTCTAGAAGACTGATTATGGGCATTAATTGCCTTTACTATTTTGGGAGTGAGTGGGAATCTTTGATTCATTTAATGTACCACTCCCCATTCTGGCAGTTTTTAGGGTTAGGGCTGAGGTGGCTTAATCTTAGCCATTCTTTTGATTGTAACCCTAGCCGTCTTTTGGACTGAGCCATCTATAAAAGGGGGAGTCCCCCTCATTTGTAATTCATTAGAATTAGAAGTAGAGATTGGAGATCAAAGTAGAGGCTAGAGCAGAGAGGCATTTTGTTTAATAGCTTAGCATAGTGTGGAGAAGAAGGAAAGTTTTCCCTTTGAAAACTTTTGTAGAGATTGTTGTGTAAAACTTTCATGATAATAGATCTTTTCATTGATGGTGGAATTCGTCTTTGTCATGGATAGCTAGCAAGGTCTCCTCATCCTTTCGGATCCAAGTAGCATAAAGTAGCATAATTTTCATTTCATGCAAGTAGTTTACTTCGGATGTGTGGCGTTTTATTGAGGTAGCTTCATTTCATTCCATACCACTAGCAATTTGTTGATGACAAGTTCGCCTTGCGTGGTCGACTGGAAATTATTTTGAGTTTAACTTCGATTGTGATTTGTATGCTTATATGTGTCGTCTTGATGATATATGTATGCTAAATTGTAATCTGAATATCTTTTGCTATCCCTTTGAAGATTGCACCAATTTTGCTGAAGTTGTCCGACGTGAGGCTAGGTGAAATTCGGTCGAAGTCTGCTGAAATCGAGCTCCACATATCTTGCATTTAGAATAGAATCTAGAACTTTCTCACCCTTACACTCATTTACTTTCCGTTCATCTTTGGTTAGTTTTAGGAAAACGTACTTATCGCCAAATCATACGCACAAAATCCCCTTCAAATCATTCACCTACTGTTAACTGCAAGAATCCTGAACAATTGTGTAAGTCCCCTCGTGAAAACAGCAATTCACATCAAACCAACTGAGGGTATTCTAAGTATTTCGGAACCTTGGAGTTGAACGTGCGAACTTTCTTGCAATCTTAGCGCACAGAATACTTTGATCAAGAGAGAACGGAGTAGCCTTCGGACAACTTTGTTCTGCTGATTGGTGCGGTCATAAAAATCACATCAACATAGACCAAATGAGATTAATTCTTGTGCATTCAAGAGTTCCCTGAACTTTTCAATTTTTTGCTCAACCAACTTTTTTGTGAGATCATATGCTACAGTTGAAACATGCTGCTCTTTTCTCCAAATGACTTAACAATTCAGATTGCAGCTATTTGCAAATATCATCATCTTCATCAAGGATCGTGGACAAGATAGTGAGCATACATATCTTCACATTGTCTGAATGTCGTTTCCTGATTCTTGAAATGAAGCAATCGAATAATTGGAGGATAAGACCATCATGATCAAACATGATAACACATGACCCTAGCCTTGCCATCATTTCTAGGATCTTAACCTTCTTATTGAAAACAAGCAACATCTGTTTTCTCGGAAAGAACAGCTAGCATACAAGGTGAAAGCCTATGATGCCCATTCAGTAGAATTGATTGACTACCGACGGGTTGTCGCAAATATTATCAACTTCACAAGAACGTTGATAATATCTTTCCCTCGCATAGAATATCAACACGAGGGAGGAGAATACGTTGAGATGGTTACGGTGCAGAATCAGTTCAAAGATGTCATCGGCAACACTTTCCTTGATGATCAAAATGGTTGCAAGTTGGCCAAGGTGGCAACTTTGTCTACCAAGTTCGATGAGGCAGTTGACCAGTGTATAGACTTCAAGCATCAACTCACGACAGGCGAAGTAATGCTCAAGCGCCACGTCATCATTTTGCAGAGCATTAACTACCCAGAGGCTGAAGAAGTCAACGAATGGATAGAAACACTATTGGCTAGTGGTGAGTTGTAAAGGCACCAAGAAGGACGTCCTACCCTCCAAATGGCATTTATGATACTTGAAGTTGACTTGACGCTTCTTTCCAAGTCAACTCAAGAAGACATTAAATGTAATTGGAGTTAACTTGATGCCCCTTTCCAAGTTAACTCCACATCCCACAAATCATGCATTGTTAGATCCCACTAATTAAGCATGTCTAATTGGCTTCCATAATTTGTGGATTTTAGATCTCCACTAAACGTGGATGTCTATTTTGGAGGCATACTTTGTATTAAAGTTCACCTTTAGTTTAGTTTCAGTCAACTGAAGTAGTTTCCAATTGACTATTTGTTTAGTTTCAATTAATTGAAGTAGATTTCCAGTTAACTGTTTATTCCCCCTTTTTAGGAATAAATCTTGCTAATTGATTGGCAAGAACTCATTGTTAACTCAAGGAGATTTTAGGGTTGCCTACTCCTTTGAATTCTATAAATAAGAGCCTTGGGCTCATTATTTTTTTAACCTTTACTTGCTATACAAAATTGCTGCACCATTGTTGCCAACAGCTTTGAAAGCGAATATTTGTTCACTCTTGGATGAGAGTTCATTGGTTGATCGTAATTGTGCATGATTTTGTGCCTTTGATGTCCCAATCTTTGTAATTCGTTCAGAAAGCTTGAAGAAAGAAATCAAAAGGCACATGCAATTTGATCTAAAGATTTGAGTTCTTCCATAACGTCTTGTGTTTAAATAGTTTGTTGTTTCATTTCCCTCCTCGGATAGGGGTTCCTCCTCCTTGGATATTTGTTATTAACGGTTGTTGTGTGATGTTGTTTAATGGATTGACTTTCAGCCTATACTTCGGACAGGGGTTCATCCTCCTTAGCAAGTTTGTTGGCCAAAACATCGTAATTTGTTGTTTCTAGTAAGTCGTTTCCTAGCCCATACCTCAGATAAGGGTTCCTCCTCCTTGGCAAGTCTCAGATCCAACTTACCGTGAAGAGCGTTTGCTTGTATAAAACCTTATCCCAACGTATATCCGAGAGTTCAGAGCCCTGGCCATATTCTAAGGAGACGGCGGATTCAAGTGATCCAACCAATCCATTCCCACTCCTATGCCCTCATGCTCTGTTTACCTTGAGGAGATAGGATAGATTAAGAGCTAGTTTAGTCGTAGTTAAGATCTGTCGAAACCAGAGAAAAGCTTAGCTACGGTGCATTGTGTTTGTGCACCCTTGTGTCCTGCTACTGAATACAAAAAGATAGGAACCTTAGTCTACTCTACCCTCTCTCACGCATTACATCAACAAAGAGGGACTTCTCTTTAAATAACAAAGAAGTGTTGCAAAACATTTGTAATAGTTGAACGTTTACAATCAGCACTCCAAAGGTGCTAATTTAAACGCCAACACCATTGTTTCTAGGATCTTAACCCTCTTATTGAAAGTAGGGCTTTTGATGTCATGTATCCCCTAAAAGTTTTGAACCATCAACTGCATAACCTGTCTCATTTTGCCACTTTCATAAGGTTCTTGTGGAGCTATAATCCTCCTGATTTCACTAATACAAGTGACAATTGGAAGTCTAACCTCCTCATCTTGATGTCGCAAAAGTTATAGCTTACCCAAAGAGTGTACCAAAGGCAACAAAGCCTTACGCATTGCTTGAGAAGGTGATTGTCCCATCGTACATAAACAACTCTCAGCCTCTTCCAAAGTGTTAAGAAGAGATACTTTGACCTACGGTAAGAATTTCAGCTTTTCACCAATAAACTTCAATCTCTCATGGATTGTCTTGATGGCCTCCTGTTCTTCGTTCCACTTTTGCAATTTTTCAATCAATTTACTCTGTTCTTTCATTCTTTCCATCATTTTTTCCTGATGTTGAATCACTGCTTCCATCAAAGCTTCCTCTAAATTACTAGACGTAGCCATGGAACCCAACTGAAATTTTTGTTCTGATTTGACTAGCCGAAACAAGATCAACTACCTAACAAGCTGGTAGGATTCTTAGCTCTGATACCACTATAACAGCCCTTGCAAAATCTGAAATTAATTTGCTGTTTTGAGCTCTCAGGAATTTTGTCAAACAGTTGCCAAACACCCACTTTCAGCTGATAGATGTTTTCTTCTTTTGTTTTGGTTTTATAAGATGGATCAAGTTGCATGGAAAGACTTATCTAAATATGCATCAAAGACTCTAATTGAATTATTCTAACATCTACAATGAATAGGATAGATGCATGTGCAAGTATTTTTCTGATTTTCAATCCAATATGATGACAATATGCATTTACAGCCATTAGACATTCTAGCAAACGGTTGTCCTACCAACTCCATTCTCCATTATGACTGCTTGTGCAAACTGTTTACAATGTTTTGCCTGATATCATATATTGTTGACTACCCTTCAAAGAGCTAATTACAAAGCAACTTGAATGGGCACACTACAATGTAATTACAATGAAGGCAGTGATAACTAGAGATGCAAAGTGTGATTAATGAAAGGCTGCCAGTGTAGTGATTACAATGTAAATACAAGGCTGTGATTACAGCAATGATAATCATGCAATTACCAAACGACTCTATTCAATAAAATAGAAACCTAATTTGCAACGATGACTAAGTATCAAGTCCAATCGAGCTCTTCTATAACTTAATTCGAGTGGCTCCTTCTTGCTAATCCACGTCTACAGGAAAAGACGACTTCTTTCCCACGTCAATTGACCTGTATACATGTCTGGAGGGAACGCAAACTTGCTTTCTCCCGAATTTTGTCTTTATCGGCCAAATATTTGATGCTAGCAAAAAAGTATATGCATCGTTAGTATTTTGTCATTCACAATAGTGTTAGCATCGCATCTGCTTTTTGGTAGCAATGCTCCAAAGTAGCTCGACACCTCCAATCAGCTAATATCTTTGTCTTATTCGAGCAATATTTGCCAAGTAGATTATGATTTGTCCTTTCCTTATTATTGTCTTTATCGTAGCTTTCAAGAAATGATACCCGCCTCTCAATTTATCGAGTCTCTTCAGATATTATTGATTCCTCAATATAGATGGCAATCTCCCATCTTCCTTTGTCTAATTATTAATATGTCTTATCCTGGATCCTAGCAATTTATTTGTCTTTTCTGAATGATATTATGTTGCTCAAGTAGCTCCTAATCCTTGCTTCTTTAATTATAAAATACCTTTAATCCTTGCGTCTCCCAAAGGCATTCTATTGTCTTTTATATGACTGACTTCATATAATCAATGCTTCCAATTAAATATTATTCCTCCCAATTTATTCGAAATCAAAACCTTACCTTCAAAATATTAAAGTCTCCAATAAAGAATATGATTTCCTCCTGCCAAGAATGGGTTCCTTCCAAGACTGGAAATATTCATTAAAATCTGCAAATATATTTTCCAAATCGACTTCTCCAAATTTGGTCAAAGGCCATTAAATTTGGCAATAATCTATAAATTGACTTCCTCCTTAACTGAGATGATATTTGCAACAATACCTCAACTGCTGCAAATAAGTTTCTCCTTAAGTGTGGTTGCAACAATAAACCAGCTACTGCAATGGTGAAGATGCGATAATAAACCAGCTATCACATCAATTCAGCTAGGGCAATAATACATCAGCTATTGCACCTGTAAAATCTCTCCAATGAAGCACCTGTAGAAACCCTAGGTGGATTCCTCAACAATTCCAGCTACGGTTGATCTTTCACAACCGAACCTGGTACTCTAAAGTCTTCAAACCCTCGAGCAAGCAAAGCATTCAGCTTCTGGAATGCAAAATGAGATTCAAGACAAGCATGCCCAAATGCTAAACCAACAGCTCCTTATAAAGATTTCTCAATGACATTCCAAGAAGCTTCTAGAAATATTATTATTTTATTCCTTTAAGTGACTTTATGATTTATTATTTTATTTTAAGTCACTTTATTAAATTAATTAAATATAAAGTCATTGGAATAACATTATAAATAATTAATTTAATACCTCCAATTCGGGGACATGACAGTTTTCAAATCTAATGGTTCTTTCCATGCCTTCTCCCCACTCTACAAAATCATGTGCAATAACAGGAAGTACCACCTGAAGTGCAAACTAGCCTTGGGATCCGTCAAGTCTTTTAAATTGTTTGTGGATGCCTTCTAGCTTCTGCTATAAATGCAACATAGTCAAAACTTCTGTTGACATCCCTGTGTTGTATATCTACTGCCAACATCATCATATAAATAGGCATTTTAATCCTATAATCCTCTCCAAGGACTTGGCACAAGGCAAAATATGTGTTCACAAAATAATTCTCAAAAACATCATAACTGAAGGGCCCAATCTCATTGGGAGTGAATCTAACATATTTCTTCCAAGTATCTCTTCTTCTATGTTTTGGAAGCCATAACACCAATCGTTTTGTCCTTGTCATCATAGCATCGTGCCAAAGCTTTAACTAGGTCCACATTCACAAACACATTGGGGACAACCAATTTGCCCAAGTCTAAAGTCCACAAATTTGACATTGGTCTTGGCATTTAACACCTTCTGTAAGTGTAATCAAACAGTGTCCACCAATGCATCGGGATAATAGCATCCCCAATCATCTCAACCAAATCTTGCAATCTGTATGTTATCACCCTTGTGCCTTGAGCATGTTTACCTCGAATTTGTGAACCAAGGAGTTGTTTCATGAGGTCATCCTCCATGAACCTCTTTGTACCCTTAGTTTTTACACTTGATTCACTCATCTTTCTAGGGTTTTAATTTCAGCTCGGGTTTATGTTTTAACCTTTGAAACTCCTAGGGTTTTATCTTTTCTTTTCGAAAATTCAAACAAACAACCCTAAAATCCCTTTCCTACACAATTCCTTCAACAATTTTGGTAAATTTTTCACAATTGCAGGCAAATAGACAACTTACCTGGGAAACAGACGAAACACTAATTGAGAGCTTCATTCTTCAGATTGTTTGAGTATGGTTGCAAATGTGACAAGAAATAAAACAATTCAATGTTTTATTGGCCTTAATTGCAGCAAACGGCTCACGTGTATGAAACAAATCATTCGCCAACTAGTCATTCTCATTGAATTTAGACCGTTGATCTGAATGCTTTAAAACAAGATCCACGGCCATCGCATGTCTTTCTTACATCACATTTCCCATTTGAAATTGCTTTTATGAAACTGTGATGTGAAAGACGTGCTCATTGAAGCTTGAGGATGACAAGTGTCACTTTTTGTGCTTTATTAATCAAGCGCACTTTAGTTTTGCATTGAAGAACAGAAAATGTGATGTACTAGAACAATGTGATGTACTAGAACAATGTGATGCAATGTGGGCGCGACATGTGTCTCGGGTGGGCCGGGTGTTTAGAACTTAAGTGGTTCAATAGAGCACATGCGCTAAAGTTGTTTTAAAGATGATGCCTAGGGAACAAGGGAGTATGGGGTCACTCAACACTTTGAGACTTAGGATTTTCAATAATATTTAGACAAAATATTAAAGGGGCAACGGATCAATTGGTAGCTTAGGTAAACAGGGCTAGTTAATACATGAGATATATACCCATAAGTTATTACATAAATGACTGGCAACTGAAGTAGAAGGTCAATGCGGCCTTAAAACAAAAGTGCAAGGGTACTGCAGAGCTAGGTTTTAGGAGGGTTTTTGCATAAATAAAAGCCCTTATCAGTATTAAAACAAACCCTAGCAAAGTAGTACATTGTTCAAAAGCTCAGAAAAATGGACAAAAACCAGAGGCCAAGAAATTTTCAAAAAGTGCCATCACTACCAAGGAAAAATAGTATCCACAAGAGCATGTCGGGAAGAAATTCCCACACCTAATGAGTCCTTGAGCTTTTCAAGACAAAAAGCCTTCAAATTGGGGAGGTATGATTTGAAAAATGAATCAAATTACAATCCATTATTGGTTTGCTCACCTAGTTAGAGAACTATTCATGTTACCTTAACATTAAGATAAGTTTTTATTAGTTTCAATGGTCAGAGAGCTTTATGTAGGTTAAATGCACACTTGGGATTATCTAGAGCATCTTAGGAAAGACAAAGGATCAGTATGCAAATCTCTAAACTACTTTTTTTACAATTTTGGCATTTTTCCCACTTTCCACAGGCATAAAAGCATCATATAACACAGGGAAAACATCACAACCATCGTGAAAACGTCATGAACCACAGCATATTCATAACACTCCCTAGCACAAGTGTTAAAAGCAAAAATGCCCCTTGGCACAAACACTGAATCCATCACTGTTTGGACAAGGGTTTGAAAAAGAAGGGGTTTAGTTGGTTCAATTCAATTTCTATGCATTGGTTTGCATGTTTTTGCACCAAAGGAGTATATGGGAGTCTATAATATGCATCTTTTAACAAGGTGCAAAGGTTGCCACTCATGTTTTCCTCTTAGAATCCAAATTTGCAAGTGTATCTCACAATTAAGTAGGACATGTTAGTTGCAGACAGCAGTGTCGGTTGTACAAGTTCTGAAATAATGTTGGAGGTTTGTCATGGAGAAGACTTACCATAATGTATTTGACTGATTGCATAGTGCATATGAAGAGATATTAGCTTTCGCTTGCTGGAATTTTTCCCTTTACCCTTGTGTCTTAGTCATTGTCTTGCAATTTTCCTTGTTTTGTCATCATAGCTCCATGTTTGGAGATGTACAATTATCTGCAAATCATGTGTGATAAATGGATGAACTAAAGAA
This sequence comes from Sequoia sempervirens, assembly GCA_007258455.2. Taxonomy (NCBI): domain Eukaryota; kingdom Viridiplantae; phylum Streptophyta; class Pinopsida; order Cupressales; family Cupressaceae; genus Sequoia; species Sequoia sempervirens. The sequence continues at coordinate 169,594,506 of VDFB02281492.1, read as the reverse complement.
CCCACTAAGAACACAATCCAAGAGGTGATTGGGAGAAGCAACAAGTAAGATATCTGTTGGTCATGAGCTGTTTGCAAGTATCTCACTAAGGTAACAGATAAGTATAAGCACAAGTCTTACTTATGTCCTAAATCTAATTGATAAACTAGCTTCTATAACAAATGCATGCATAAGGTGTTGGAGGGTGTTCTGGAGTCCTCAATGCGTATAACTGCAGCAAAAAGGATTTTTTTAAGGGCTAAAGTGTGATGTAAAAAAATTGTTGTTAACTGTTGAGTATATTAAAGGAACAAAGGGCGATACAGTCAAGTGTGTGAGGCATTTTTTTCAAATCTCAGAGCCAGGATAAGAAAAAATCTCTATGGATTTCATCACTGGGATTCCTAAGTCAATAAACAAGAGCATTATAGTAGAAATGGTGGATTGGTTCGCAAAATACACTCTTTCTGTAAAATAACCATCAACTTTTAGAAAGCACAATGTAAAAAGTATTCATAGAAAAGACACAGAACCTTCATGGCACTCCAAGGACCATTGAAAGTGGCTGGGATACTTTATTCACCAGCAATGTGGACAAATTTATTGGGTACAAAACTGACACATAGTTCTTCCTATCACAAACAATCTAATGAGAAAATGGGAATTGTAAGGAATGGCAAGAGGGATATATTCTTCAATTCACTTCTGACAAACAATGGTAATGGCACAAGTGGTTTGTTAGTTTTTATGATCAGATATAAAACTCAGAATTTAATTCAAAAATCAGACACAATAACACAGCATATACCTTGGGAAAACCCTCTGCTTGAGGGAGAAAAACCCAGCAACAATATATCACTTATATATTATTCAAGAATCAACAATGTCTTGTACAATAAGGCCGAATTCAAGGCCAAGTAAGAGCACCAACTCTAGATGCAAAATACAGATTACAATCTGCTCTCCTTAGATATTGAAATCTGCTCTTAGAAATCTTCGACCTGCTCTTGAAGGAAATTCGCACTTGAAGGAAGGATGATCGAACTTGCTTGATGGTGAAATGAGAAGAGATGATCTTGTATTTATGCATTGCTTGGGAGAGGTCGCACCTCTTCAAGAACAAGGTCGGCCACAAGGAGAATAAATTACAAATTAAATAATTCAAATATCAAGGGAGGTCGGCCAAGACATGATAAACAAATAAATGAAGTGAAGCACCTCTTCACATGACAACATATAAATTAAATAGCTGGAAGCTATCATTTAATTTTTCTTCTCTAATTCGTGGCTGGAAGTGACGCCCAAAGCTGCAACATTAACATGGTTTCCATCTGCAAAACAGTGGTATGATGCTACTTTTCATTCCTAAATTGAGAAGAATCGATTTGACAATGTGCGGGGTTATTCCAAATTGCAGGTTACAGATAATCACCTTTACTATCAAATAAACCTTTCTTCAAACCCTAAAAGAACACCTAGAATGGCTCAAAACAAGATGAAACAACAATTGGACCAGCATCAAATCATAAGATAATTCAATAGAGAAGATTGAACTTTTTTTTTACTTCAGCCTTACAAGCAACTTTTCATGAATGTCATGTCCAGCCGTATCCATATTAGGGGTCTTCAAAAATGGCCATATACATATCCCATACTGTATCCATATCTGTATCTGTATCCGTGTCCATGCAACTTTGGTTTTTGTGGGAAACTAGACCATGATTTGGCAAGTACTTGGCCAGAATTTGGCATGCAAGTCTTTGTCATGTCACACATTTCAGTTTCTGACTTGCAAATCAGCCCAACTTTTCTAACTATGGTATTAACAATTGTAACACATTTTTGTTATTCCAGATTTTGCACAATGTTGGACTAAATTCTTGCTGTCATAGGTAGAATCTTTTCCTTTCATACAATAGCATTTTCATTACAAGTGGTGACGAATAAACATCAAAATGATACCATAGCCAGCAAGTGTAATGTCCCCTTCTCAGTTGTGATCATTTCAGTTGACCGTTGGCCTATTCCGGAGACCCGTAGGCTACGCGGATGGTGAAATTAGGGTTTCCTTGTTTTGAGGTGGTTTTTGCTTGAAGTTTGGAATTCTGATTGCGGATTCTTTCTGGGTTTTCAGAGAGCTTCGCAGTGGTATGTTCAGTTTGGCATTCCGAGCAACTTAGCAAATTTACTATTTTTAGTAAATTCTATTTTTGGCAGTGGACAGTATGGGTTCAGTTCAGTTGGTCCTCTTCTTCAGTTGTTTCAGCTGGCACTTCAGTTCTTGGCCTTGGGCGCATATTTCTTGGAGAGATAAGTATTTTCATTATAATATTATATTTTAATATTATACCCCCTTGCCTAGCAGTACAACTTTAAGTTGTTTTTAAAAAGGGGACTTTGAGGGTCAAGGCACCATGAGAAGATAAATTATATTTTAATGTCAAAAATTGAGCTTAAGGAAAAAGGACGCCCTTTTGAGAGATTTAACTTTATTTTTAAAAAGTGAAATAATTCAAAGGTGAAATGGGGCGCCATCTTTTGGAGGGAAAAGGTGAATTTGAAATTAGGGTTTGGGCGCCTTCTTGAAGCTTCTAGATGTTTCTCTCTTGCCTATTTAATCAGGCCTCAACTCTTCATTTGGGATCTTTTGTCTACTACACCGTTATGCTGCTGAATTGTCTTCAGGCACTTGCTTCGAGGAAAGCACACCTCCTAGCATTGGCTCTTCTTCTTGCTTGAAAGATAGCAACTAGTTGAGAGGTTAGCATGTATTAGGATTGAATTGCATTTTCAGTTGAGTATTTGCATTTGGAGTTCTAGATTGCATTTTCTATCATATTTCTGATGTTGCTGAATGTCATTGAGGAATGTAAGTTTTACTCATAGCTCATGAAATAAAAATGCTATCATTCTGGGTACTGAGTCTATTGATTTGTCTATGAAAGGCGACCATTCTAGCATATTATCAGATTTTATTAGTGACTATTTGATTTTATAGAGAAAATTCGCCCTTGCAGCTGGGCCGTACCATCTTGAAGTTACATTGAATGTTGTGCAAAATAAATAAGGCATGTTTGGGTTGGTTTAGGGACTGCATCTTGGGTGCCAACATCAGTATAGTAATCTGCATTTGATTTCTCGTCAATAGGATGAGTTTTGAGTAAGTTATGTGCATCTTAGTGAGTTATTATGCTGCTGTTCTGTATTAATTCTGTCAAAAACAGTCATACCAGATTTGAGAAAGTTCATTAGTTGTGCGAGGAGTTGATATTCAAAGAGTTTGAGAGTGAAGAAGAGGGTTCTTAACTTGTTATAGCTTTGGAAGTTCTTAATCTTATGAAATTGGCAAGCTCTCTAATTTGTTGTAAGCTGAACAGTAGTACTGTCAGCAATTCTCTCCTTTCATTTTGAATTTACATGTATTTCCCACTGAACAAGTGGAAGAGGCTGGCTTGCCGCCTATTTGCTTTCAGTTGAGTAGTTCAGGGACCCTCTGACCATATGCTCGCCATCAAACGGCGCCATTCTTGGTTAGGGTTACATTCTGTTCATCATGCATTAATCCTCTGACCATATGCTCGCCATCACTCGGCGCCATTCTTGGTTAGAGTTCCTTTCAGTTTTGCATTGCATAGATCCTCTGACCAATGCTCACACCTTGCCCACATCGGGATCCTGGTGTACATTCTGGTTAGAGTTACCTTCCGCATCGTTTTGGGTTTGTGCTAACCTTAACGGGTGCGTGTTGCATTGTAATCAATTGTGAAAAAATCAAAAAAAAATTGGTCCGGTTCATTACAGCAAGAGAAAACCAATGTAGGAAAATAACAGCGTTGAAATGGGCTTTGCCTTTGTCCTTCCATTTGAACCCTTCAATCAGTAATGCAAATTGCAAATGGCGGTTCCAAAATAGGGAAAATGGACCACCTTGGGGTTTGGAGTACAACAGCAATCTCCTACTCTTTGAACAACAAACCAGACTACTACAAGCCTCAAGTTATTGAAACTCGCATACAAGTTTACAAACTCTCTAGATGCCCCATACATAGAGTTACTGTCCCTTGAAATTGTTTGATATGCATATTATAAAGCACAAGAATTAGGACTAGCATTAAACCAAACCCATTGCAAAGATTAATATTTTGAAGTTCATCCATGCATTTGTATGAAAGGCATGCATTCAAGTAATCCAAGCTAAAACCTGAGCACATAACTAAACTTCCATGTGGAACTGAAGACAATTTATAGAAGATCATATTTTAAGCCATACTAGGAATAAAACAGTAGGATATTATACTAGATACAAAACTATCTTACCATATTCCATGGTCCCAATGCAAATTTTTTTTGTAATAAAAGTATTATGTCTATACAATTCAAATGACTAAGGAAATCACACTAAATGTGGATACTTACAACTATGTGCTGCTTATTGGGATTGTAGTCTAGATCACGAACTTGGGGATGCCCTATTGAATTTATTTGCCTGCTTAGGTAACACAATATATATTTTAATATGATGCATGTGAGATTCAGCTGTTCAAAACATATAGAATGTAGTGATATACCCATCAGCATTCATCAGAACTGTGATAATTGAATAAAACCTGGCACTTGCAAAGTTATATTATGTGCATGTTAACATCAAATTCATGCTAGAGGAAAAAATAACTCAAGCACTTAAAAAGCAGTTTTTATAAATATTACATATGAAGGCTTCTTTGTTTGAAAGAATTTGATGGTGTTACTAGGAAAATTGAGCAGGCTCTTTCAAGAGTGTACAATGACTCCAAGAAGTCATTGTGATAATGACACCATTACCAAAAGATGCTTTGGGGATCCTTCTCTGCAACCCTAACTTCACAATATCCACTTCACAAGCTTATTCTGGAAAGCATTGCTTCTTATGTTTATACAAAACAGTACATGAATGAAAGTAATCACTGTATTGTCTTTTATTGTCACCTTATTTAAAGCACAATAATGCCAACATGTTTCTAAGGTGGCATTCTTATTGAAAAGCACCATTGGTTCCTCAAATGGTGACTAGAGAAGTTGAATAAGTCATTTCTCAAATAATTCATTGAACCTGTCTATCCATTTATTTCTTTCAATAGCTTGACTGATAGGGGATATGATCAATGGGATGTGTTCTTTCCTCAAGATGAGTCTAATGGTTAACCCCTTTCCTTGTTGGAAATTTTGCAGATAACTCAGAAAAAGCATACTGAAACTTCTGAAATAAAGATTTGAACTTGATTTCCATCTCTCATAACTCTTTGCACTACCCCTTTTAAAAAATGAAATAATAACATTTACACCCTTAGCCCTTTGTTCTAATATTTTCTGTCCCAATTATAGAAGGGAAAATATGGAATGCAGAATAACTAGGAAATGTGTCTTTCTTAATAAAATCTATTACATATATATTTAGGAATCACCAACATTTCCAAGGTAGAAATAATTATTGGACCTGCGATCCAAAAGTGGATTAGGGTGCACTTGCACCCAATATGCAGGAAGTTAGCAACAACTCTTCAAAGAGGTATTTGACAACAAGATACAATAATTATTTTTTCATTTGAATGTGGAATAGGCCTTTTTATACCAACCGTGATAGTTGCCAACAGCATAGCCAACATACAGGATATTATGGTAACCTACTTAAAAATTATACATGATTGATACTGCTGATCAGACATCATAACCCTAACATAACCAATGAGCTAAGAATTGTGTTAAGACTTGGATATATATGATAATAGATGAAGTTGGATATTTCAAGCACAACATGCTGTCCCTCAAAATCTTTTCATCTAAGACTCTTTGAGCTAAGGCATTTTCTTACCATTACGTATTCAATCTGTGCTCGCCCATCTGTTATATAATTGTGCTGTTTCTGCATCCAATTGGTTATGGTTTTATCATGTGCATGCTTCTAAGTTCTAACAGATGCATTCAGCTAGTTTGGGCACTTGCATACCAACACTTTTCTCTGTCATGTTTTCTAGTTGAAACTTGTTTTTTGGGGGCCAATTTGTTGAACACTCATGTTGCTTTTAACATCCTATGGTATTAAGGTTTTGTTGTGTCTTTTGTTTTTGATTTATCCCAAACTTGGGGCAAATAATTTTCACTCATTATTCCATGATAACTCTGGAGGTACTGTTTCAACTGTTGCCTCTGAATCCAGATTATTGATGTAGCAATACCATGAAGCTTTTCTATAATGTATCCAAGAGATTCTCTTTCTGTTTGACTCTATTGAAAATATAATTGTGCCCCTTAGTTTTGTTCTACCCCAAATTAAGAATTTTGCTACACTTAGGCATTTTGCAGAAATGGTTAAAAGTTTTGTTAAAACCGTCAAAAAGGTCAAAATTGGGGTTTACATGTCTTGCATGAGGGTCAAAAAATTGAAATTTTCAAAATCTAACGATTTGGGTCTGCTCAGAGCGACCAAGTCTACAAAACCCAGATCTCGATTTTTTTGGCCCTACTTTTTAGGAAAATTGTTATTTTTAGAAACTTTCTAAAAATAGAAACTTTTTCTAGGTTTTTTTGGGTTTCTTTTGAAACGGATGCTAGCAAAATTTTCTAAAAATAGAAAATATGGCTGTTAGGGTTCAAACTGATTTTGATTGATCGAAAATACTTCCTCATCAAGCTGGTGCAGTCAAAATCACAAAACAATCAGTTTTTCCCTAGTGGGTCTATTCTGCTTTTTCAATTTCAAAAAGCATTTCAAGAACTCTGAAGCCATTAATGGAGGTCAGTTAGCTGCCAGGTGTCAAATTCAAACAATCAAACACTGAACAGAAGATGAGAAATGATGAACGTGCACGTAGAATGAAGAATGGAGAATTGCAGTTAAGGAATCTTGAAAACTGAGAAAAAATGGTTAAGTCTGGAAGCTTCAGGCGCCCCAGCTCAGTCTGGGCACCCAAACACTCATGCCTTAATAAATTTTTCATCTCATGTAGTCGAGGCAAAGGCAAGCACGTCAAACGAAGGAGAAAGTTGAAATTTGCAAAATAAAAACTAAGTCTGGAGGAGTTGGGCGCCACAAAAGGAGATAGGCGCAGATTTTCAGGGCATCAAATGGTGAAATCAGGGTATGTGCTCCCAAGCAATGTTGTTCAGAATCTTCTCAGCTCCGCAATGAGTCCAGCTGCACAGTCATCGGATCACCCAGTCAACTTGAATCACGGATTGATCAAAGGAGTTTCAACCAAGTGGCAGAATGCAAATCATGAAAATAACAGAAAATATTCTAAGTCTGGGAACTTTGGGCGCCCAGCCTTTTTGATGGACCTAATCCAGCAATTAGGGTTTGCAAATGGGTTCAATCTCTTCAGGATTTTGTCAACTTCGCAGTGGATATCTTTGTCAGATCATCAAACTTGTCAATCACTGACACATCCAGATCGAACGGGTGATGTAACATGAAGACCCAACTTTGAAGGATGAAAATTAAGCAAAAATGGCTAAGTCTGGAGGAAATGGGCGCCCCTGGAGGAGATAGGCGCCCAAGCTTTTGAGGGCCTAAACTGATGAATTTGCAAACGAAACCTCCAGCATGATTTTCTCATAGTTGATCAAGCTTTCCAAGGAAACCATCAGCACGTCAATCAGAGTTGGCAGTCATCAGATATCGAAGGCTGAACAGGGGGAAAAATATGAGCAAAACATCAAAAGTCAAAAGCAAGGTGAAAAACACAGAATAAATTCTAACTCTGGTGAAGTTGGGTGCCCCAGCTAGCCAAGGGCGCCCAAGCTTTTGACCCCTGCGATTCAACTTTCAAAAGAAATCACTCCAGGAGACCCTCTTCAAAATTAGTCAGGCTATCCAATGAATCTGACGGTCAGCCGATCGAATCAATCTAGCTCCCAGAATCAGGGATTCATCAGAAGATCAAAGGGAAACAAGCAAAACTTGAAGAATAGAAAAATGACCAACACTGGTAATGGTGGGCGCCCCAGAAGGAGATAGGCACCCATGATTTTGAAGGTCAAAACGAAGTTTTTGGTCAAAGTTGCCTCCAGAACAATCTCGCCAAATTCAATCAAGCTCTGCGATGAATCATTCAGCTTGTCTATCAGATCAATCTGGAGGCCGGAAATCAAATTCAAACTGGAGTCTAAAATTAAGAAAAAGTTGAAACTTAGAGAAAAATGACTAAGTCTGATGAAGATAGGCGCCTCCAACCAAGAAGGGTGCCCAAGATGCCATGCCTTAGCCAAATTTTTCAAAATTTCAAAATTTCAAAAGGAAATAAAACGTTTACATTCAATGCACAAGCTCAAGCTAGAGTTTGCATGGATTTAAAGCAAAAGAAAACAGATTTTCTCAAGCCTAAGCTTATTTAAGATGCCTTTGCCTTCCATTTCTTCATATTTTCTTGTAGGTGGCGTCAAAGTTGCAGAGGGGCAGCAAACAGAAGTTTTTCTTTCAAGATTCAAGAGCCATAGCTTGCTGATTTTTTTTTTCAAAAGTTCATCAATTTTCAGACCAGCAACAAAGGAGCTTGCTTTTTCATGCTTTTTTCATCCAAAACATCAAATTTTTGAAGGAGATCAAGGTTTTCAATGTTCAGTGATCTGGGTCATTTTTCAATTTTCAATGATCTGGGTCATCTCAGCTCATCATTCTGAACAAATTTTGAAGAAATTTTTCAAGTTGCAGCAACTACTTTTTTCATGCATGTCAAAGGAATCATCAAAATTTTCAAGATTTGATCATTTGGATCCTTTTAAAACATTCTTCTGAACAAAACCCAATTGCCAGCTTTTTCAAGAAAAAATTTCAAATTCTAGGGTTTCCTGCTTTTTCAATCAGCCTTCAGTATTTTCAACATTTGATCAACTAGGTTCATTCAAAATGTGCTTATGAACAAAACCCAGGTGCTAGCTTTTTTCCAAGAAAAATCTAAAGAAATTAGGGTTTGTTGCTTTTTCAATCAAAACTCAAAATTTTCAAAAACGGATGATCTGGGCCTTCTTGTAACGAAATTCTGAACAAAACCCATATCTCAAAAAAAATTGAAAAAATTTGTCTATTTGAAGAAGAAAACCTAGCAAGCTAAATTTAGAAACTGCAAAACTTGTCTAAATATAGTCAAGTTTACTGTCAAAATTCAAGTTTCTCAGCGTGCAGTACTCTCCCATGGGATTCAGAACCAAGCCAACATTGTATCTCGCAACCGCAGGCCAGACGATGTTGAGAAGTGCTTTTCAAATGCCACCATGGACAGAAAACTTCATCATCTCAGCTAAAGAGCGTGAAAAGGTGTGATATGAGAAAAAAGGGAAGGTAATGCAAAAGAGTTGTACAATACTCTTCCGTTGGAAAATTAAGAGAAGTGTCAAAAGCATAAAGTTGCAGAGCCGCCAAGTTATCAATTACTAAGTCATCTTTTGGGGCAGCGAAGTTTTTCAAGAATAGAACTCATAAAGCAACTGAAGAGGTCAAAAATTCTCTAAGTTTGATCGCAGAAGGCGAGGAGATCCTGGAGAGTCACAATATTGCCTTAGATAGTATCAATGCACCTGATAAAGCAGCAATTTCCAGCTTTTTGGTGGATTTGGTTTCCCAAAATACCCATGGATGAGTTTTTTGGCATTTAAATTCACACCTCTGGAATGCGGATTTGAAACGGACAGCTATGCACAGATAAACTGCTCTTCAAATTAGGAGGGGAAGCTCCCTCTTGATGATGGTATGATTGAAAGTAAACTAAAACTAATTCGCCTATCTTTTTTTTTCAGCTAGAGCACAAGGTTTATAAAACACAAACGCTGCAACTGAGATTTTCTAATTAAGAACTTCAACTATGACTAACTTAAGCTAAAGACGTTTCTAACTTTTCAAGTAATACGCAGAGCAAGAGAATTTAGAAATGAACAAGGTTTGATTCTCTAACAAAGGCTTAAGAGAACTCTGTCTCAACATACATCTACACACTTCAATCCAGGCTGAAATTAAGATCACAAAAGCATAACACAATAAACGGAAATCTGAGACATTATACCAAGGCAAAGGAGGCTCATGATTTTATTTCTCAAACTTCTGGAACAAAAACTACTAAACACATGCCTGGAACAAGAGCTTACAGCTAAAGAGGCTTGCAAAACTTGTTCTTACGCAAAAGGAACAACAATTACAATAACAACTTGTTGGCTAAAAGAGACTCAACAATTCACTATCATAAACACAATTGAACAACACTGAATAACAATAGAAGGCACTTAGGCTCAGCGTTTTGTTATCACTAGCATGGTTGAAGAAAATAATGAGCAAAGGCTCTTATTTATAGGCAAGCAGAGGAGTAGGGAACCCTAAAATCTCCTTGCTTTTACAACTAGGGCTTGCTCAGCAAGCAAGCTTTATTTCTAAAACTAAAAGAAGATAACATCTAACACCTAAGAAAGCAGGAAAAGCGGGAAATGACAACTATTACATTTTATCTTCTTTCTCTTCTTCAAAGAATAGAAAGAAAGCGAAAAGAAGGCTTCTAGAAGAAAGCCCCTTTAAATCTAAATCACATCTACTAAAAAGCAAGAAACTATGTCCTAGTCAGGTGCATTGATACTATCTAAGGCAATATTCCGATTCTCCAAGATCTCTTCGCTTTCTATGATCAAACTTAGAGAATCTTTCACTTCTTCAGTTGCTTTATGAGTTCTATTCTTGAAAAAAATCACTGCCCAAAAAGATGACTCACTAATTGATAACTTGGAGGCTCTGCAACTTTATGCTTCTGACACTTCTCTTGATTTCCAATAGAAGAGTACTGCACGACTCTTTTCCGATACCTTTCCTTTTTATCATATCACAACTCCTCATGTTCTTCAGCTGAGATGATGAAGTTTTCATATAGTGTTGATTTGGTCTTAAACTCGAAGGAAGTGTACTCTATATTGAAAACCTTGAAGAATGACTGTAAACTCGCCTATGTTCAGACAAGCTTTGAGCAACTTTCTATTTTTAGAATGCTGGTTTGTCTTCCTCCAACGGACAAATTTTTGGAAATTTTTCTGAGATATGGGTTTTGCTCATAATTTCGTTGCAAGACAACCCAGATCGTTTGTTTTTGAAAAAATTGAATTTTGTCTGAAAAAGCAGCAAACCCTAAATTCTTCAATTTTTCATCGAAAAAAGCTGGCACCTAGGTTTTGTTCAGAATACAATTTGGAATGAACCCAGTTGATCAGTTTTGAAAAACACTGATGGCTGATGGAAAAAGTAGCAAACCCTAGAATCTGAAATTTTCTTGAAAAAAGTTGAGATTTGGGTTTTTTTCAGAAGACTGTTTTGAGAGGACCCAAATGATCAAAATTTGAAAACCCTGAAGATTTCATTGACATGCAAGGAAAAAGGAGCTGCTGTAACTTGATAAATTTCTTCAAAAATTCTTCAGAAGAATGAGATGAAGAAACCCAGATGGCTGAAAATTGAAACCCTTGACCTTCTTCAAAAATTCGATGTTTTGGATGAAAAAAGCATGAAAAAGCAAAGTCTTATGTTGCTGATCCGAAAATTGATGAAGAACTTTTGAAAAATCAACAAGCTATGGCTCTCAAATCTTGAAAAGAAAAACTTTGTTTGTTGCTCCTCTTCGCCACCTGGAAGAAATTGTGAAGAATGAAGGACAAAGGCTTTTAAATAAGTTTGAGGATGAGAAAATCGGTTTTCTTTTGCTTTCAATCCTTCAAACCCTAGCCTCAGCTTGTGCATTGAATTTCGACGTTTTTCTTCTCTATGAAATTTTGACATTTTGAAATTTTGGCTAAGGCATGGCTTCTTGGGCGCCAATCTCCTCTTGGGGCGCTTTTCTTCTCCATACTTACCCATTTTCTTCACCATTTTCAATTTTTTGCTTGAGTTTCATCCTCTGTTCAATCTCGATTTTCGGGAGCTCGGTGAACGCTATGATCTGGCAAAATGATCCATCACAGAGCCTAATTGTTTCTGAAGAGATCATCTGGAGACAACTTTGGCTAAAGTCTTCATCTTGACCTCCAAAAGCTTGGGCACCCCTGGCTACCTAGGGCGCCCATGGCTTCCAGTGTTAGCCATTTTCTTGATATTCTTCAATTTCTGTGTTTTCCTCACCTTCAAATGATTTCACAATTCGGTGAGCTAGATTGACCTGATTGTTTGACTATTAGGTTTGATGGATAGCTTGTTGAATTCTGAGAAGGGTCTTTTGGAGGTGATTTTGTCTGAAAACTCGTTTTCAGGCCCCAAAAGTTTGGGCACCTATCTCCTCCTGGGGTGCCCATGTTCACCAAACTTAAACCATTTTTTCACTTTTTTAGGTTTCAAGCTTGTCTCCCCTCTTTCAGATGATCCTGCCATTTCGGATGATCTGGAGCTCAGATAGATTGACGGCTAGACTCGTTAGATAGCTTGAAGGATTCCAAGAGGGGTCTTCTGGGAGTTACATCACCTAAAAGCTGCATCTGGAGGCTCAAAAGCTTGGGCGCCCATCTAATCCAGACTTAGAATATTTTCATTTGGTTTCATCTTCAAACTTTGAATCTTCATCTTATACCGTCACCTTTGATCTGGATTTGCCAGAGATTGACCAATCTGATGTTCTAATGGAGACACTCATTGCGAAGCTATTTGAATTCTGGAGAGATCGAGCACTTTTGCAAACCCTAACTGTTGGATTAGGCCCCTCAAAAAGCTGTGTGCCCAAGGTTCCCAAACTTAGAAACTTTTCAAACATTTTCAAGATTTTCATTATGCATTCTGTTTGGAACTGCTTTGTTTAATCTCGAATTCCGGACGACTCGATAATCCGATGACTGCACTGTCGGACTCACTGCGGAGCTGGGGGGAAACTGAACAACTTTTCTTGGGAGCTCAAACGCTAATTCCATCATTAGATGCCCTAAAAAGATGGGCGCCTATTCTCTCCTAGGGTGCCCATGTCAAGCAGACTTAGTCAATTTTAGGCAGATTTCACCTTCTCTCCTCGTTCTTCGTGCATGCTCACCAACTCAACTTTTGCTCAGTGCTTGAGTGTTGAATCTGACATCTGGCAGGTGACTGGCCTCCATTGATGACTTCGGAGCTCCTAAAATGCTTCTGAAAAAGCAAAATAGACCCACTAGGGCAAAACTGATCTTTTTGGGATTCTGACTACACCAGCCTAATACGGAAGTATTTTGAGCCAATCAAAATCAGTTTGGACCCTGGCAAACAAACTTTCTATTTTTATAAAGTTTTGCCAGTATCCGTTTCGAAAGAAACCCAGAAAAAGTTACTATTTTTAGAAAATTTCTAAAAATAGCAGTTTTCCTAAAAAATAGGGATGAAAAATTGACATATGGGTTTTGTAGATTAGGTCACTCTGAGCAGACCCAGATTGTCAGATTTTGGAAATTTCACATTTTAACCCTTCATGCAAGACATGCAAACCCCAAATTTTGACCTTTTTGACAGATTTGACAAGACTTCTACTCATTTCTTCAAAATGTCTAAGTGTAACAAAAATTTTAATTTTGGGGTACAACATTGGCTTTGTTTGGGGACCATGGCGGATACTTACGACATAGGATAACCATAGAATCTTTGGAGTTTTGAGCTTAGACCAGGGCCTTGTCCATTGGGTATCGGAGTCAGCATCATTTCTTAATCACCTATTTGCAAAACATTCCTAAGTCACCTATGACGGGACTTCCTAGAATTCACCTAATAGTTGGGCTTCCCTAAAAATCACCTAAAACAAGACTCCTAATCACCTAAAACACGACAGGACTGTTACAGAAAGGGCAAACACAACATAACGATCACAACATAGAAAGGGGAAACACATCACGAAAACACAAAGGAAAAATTATTTACCGAAAATTTACTCCACTCCTAAATAATGTCATTTTTGCCTGAAAGGCTTTACTTCTCTTCTCTTGGGTATCGCAGGAGACAAATCTTCCGGGATGAAGATTCTCATATCTTTGTACATCCAAGCAGACGCACCTTGACAAAAGTTAGAATATGGCGCAAGGAAGGAGGTACCACTGAGTCACCAACTTTGTTGTCGTTCATCTTCGGGATGTCTTTGTTGTCATTCTTCGGGATGTCTCTGCTGTCAATCTTCGGGATGTCTCTGTCGTCGAACTCTTCAAACCAATCAATCGCGTTCCACACCCGATTTCTATAATGTTGCAAGTGATCCTTTCTGATCTGAAAATACCCTTTGATTGGCTCATCAATCAACTCCACATCCCCTTTAACACATAGGAGTTCAATTCCCATGTCTTCAACATTTTTGAGGCCCAACAGAAGCGCCTCTTTTTCAGCTTCAATAAACTTCAATTGCAAACCATATGACAATGGATACAATTGTTCTTTAGGGGAGATGATCACTTCCCCTGCTCTTGATTCTGTGTTAGAATCACCCCCATCAAACTGTATTGTCCGTAACTTTGTATCCTCTGTCGGTCTCTTTTCTGGACAAACAATGTTCTAGTCTTCAGTTTCTATCTCTAACAACGTTACATAATTACCAAGACCCATTTCTTGATATAGAATTTGGGGTGGGGGTTTTGGGATTTTCACCACCATGAACTGGGATTTGGGTTCAGGTTCTATCTTGATTCTACCTTCCTCCACAGGAATGATTGCAGGCGACCAATCTAACTGCATTGCACCACCAAGATCTCTGCAGAAGCTCCAGCTCAACAACATCCCATAGCTGGGTGGAATGTCAGCCACTAGGATGGTCATTTTTATCTTCTTCTCTGGACAAGCTGCCAACTTTACTTGAGTGTCCTTCAATTGTCCGAGCAACGACACCGACTCAGACTGAAGTGAATAGCACTCGTTCTGAGTTTTTGTGCACGAGAGTCCCAATGCTTTCATCACTTGTAGAGGCATCACGTTGTCTGAGGCTCCTGAATCAATGATACAATTGCTCAATTTAAATCCTCCTATATACAAAGATATATAGAAAGGTTTGGGCTTTTCTTTCACTAGAACAGATGACTCGAGCAATGTAGGCTGAATTGAAGCTTCTTTCTTCACATGTATTATTCTATCCAGCTGCTCAAGATGATCACGAAGATATTCCAACTGAGAAATCTGCAGTTTGGTCTTCATCAAGGAGTCTACAATGTCGAACTTGGTTGGAAATGGGTCTTGAGCAACCGCTTCTTTAACTTGTTCTTTAGCTCTCCGCCTCTCTTCTTCTTCCTTTTGCGCCTGCAAGTACAGAACACTTGTAAACACAGGCAAAGGGTGTCTTCCGTGATTTGTTGCAAGAGAGTAGTGTCGAAGGTCTTCTTTTTCTTCAATAATGGGTTCACTTTGAAAGTATCCCAGAGCGGAGTCGCCATTGATGTTGTTCGTCTGTGGTAAGACAACATTCAAACTTGGTGTTGGGACGAAACTAGAACTGGGTGCAGCATTAGCATATCCCATAATCTGAATCATTCTTAAGTTCTCAGGACATGTAGAACCGATATGTTCATCGGTATCATGAAAGGAACAAAATACTGCGTGTGGTGCAGCTTCAACTATTTGTCTTGGTGGAAGTGTTGGCAACCGTGGCCTGTAATTGTCGTAAGGCTGAAAATCATTTCTCCTTGGCTGATATGGTTGCTCAGGTTGATACTATTGTTGAGGTTGATATTGTGGTGGTGGTAGTGCAAGCATTTCATTGGCTACCTCCTGCAGCAGTGGACCTGCAGAACTCTGAACCAAAGGCCTGATTGAATCCTTCTTCATTATGCCGGAAGTGATCATATTATCCTCTAGCTCAATGGCGTGTCTTTGTGCATCCGTCAATTTTGTTTCTTTTGCCGTCTTCAAGAAGAAGGCTATCTCTGATGGAAGAGCATTTATGAAGCAGCTCATCAGAATCTTCGGTGATGGATTAAGTGTAAAAGAAAGTCGTGTAACAAGACGATTAAATCTTGCCACAAACTCCCTCATGGGCTCATTGTACTCCATCTTTGAATTTGCAAGTTGAGCAAACAACCAATGACTATCTTCAGCAGGCTTAAATCTCGCCAAAAATTTGTCGCTCATAATCGCCTAGCTTGTGACAATGTCGGGCTCTAGGTGATTGAACCAGTCAGCAGCATTCCCAACAAGAGTCTCCACAAAGAGATGCACTACGATGTCTTCATGTTGCACATGCAAGATGGCACAGGCCGTTGAGAAGGCAGAAAGATGATCATCAAGATGTTGACTCCCATCGCCGTAAAACCAGGGTAAGTGCTTCCTTGACCCTTTAGGTAATTCACGATGTTCCTACAAAGCCAAAGGTCCAATGATGTTACCCCAAGGTAATGGGGGTGGACGTCTCAAGTTCCTTCCAGCATTATTGTTGTTATCACACATTGCTTATGTTGGATCATGCAATAGGGTGCCAGATGTTCATTCTCGTGTCATAAAGCACAAGGTTTCTTGAAGTTTTATGCCTCGTGCCCCGCGGTGGGCACCAGAAAACTGTTGGCGTTTAAATTCGCACCTCCGGAATGCGGATTTGAAACGGACAGCTATGCACAGATAAACTGCTCTTCAAATTAGGAGGGGAAGCTCCCTCTTGCTGATGGCATGAAAGAAAGTAAATTAAAACTAATTCGCCTATCTTTTTTTCTCAGCTAGAGCACAAGGTTTATAAAACACAAACGCCAAAGCTGAGATTTTCTTATAAAGAACTTCAACTACGACTAACTTAAGCTAAAGATGTTTCTCACTTCTCAAGTAATACGCAGAGCAAGAAAATTTAGAAATAAACAAGGTTCGATTCTCTAACAAAGGCTTAAGAGAACTCTTTCTCAAAATACATCTACACACTTCAATGCAGGCTGAAATTAAGATCAAAAAAGCATAACACAATAAACGGAAATCTGAGACATTATACCAAGGCAAAGGAGGCTCATGATTTTATTTCTCAAACTTCTGGAACAAAAACTACTAAACACATGCCTAGAACAAGAGCTTGCAGCTAAAGAGGCTTGCAAAACTTGTTCTTACGCAAAAGGAACAACAATTACAATAACAACTTGTTGGCTAAAAGAGACTCAACAATTCGCTATCATAAACACAATTGAACAACACTGAATAACAATAGAAGGCACTTAGGCTCAGCGTTTTGTTATCACTAGCATGGTTGAAGAAAATAATGAGCAAAGGCTCTTATTTATAGGCAAGCAGAGGAGTAGGGAACCCTAAAATCTCCTTGCTTTTACAACTAGGGCTTGCTCAGCAAGCAAGCTTTATTTCTAAAACTAAAAGAAGATAACATCTAACACCTAAGAAAGCAAGAAAAGCGGGAAATGCCAACTATTACATTTCATCTTCTTTCTCTTCTTCAAAGAATAGATAAGAATTGTTCCAAGAATAGAAAGAAAGCGGAAAGAAGGCTTCTAGAAGAAAGCCGCTTTAAATCTCAATCACATCCGCTAAAAAGCAGGAAACTATGTCCTGGTCAGTTGCATTGATACTATCTAAGGCAATATTCCGATTCTCCAAGATCTCTTCGCTTTCTGTGATCAAACTTAGAGAATCTTTCACTTCTTCAGTTGCTTTATGAGTTCTATTCTTGAAAAACATCACTTCCCGAAAAGATGACTCACTAATTGATAACTTGGTGGCTTTGCAACTTTATGCTTCTAACACTTCTCTTGATTTCCAACAGAAGAGTACTGCACAACTCTTTTCCGATACCTTTCCTTTTTCTCATATCACACCTCCTCATGTTCTTCAGCTAAGATGATGAATTTTTGATATAGTGCTGATTTGGTCTTAAACTCAAGGGGAGTGTACTCCATATTGAAAACCTTGAAGAATGACTGTGAACTCGCCTATGTTTAAACAAGCTTTGAGCAACTTTCTATTTTTAGAATGCTGGTTTGTCTTCCTCCAACGGACAAATTTTTGGAAATTTTTCTGAGATATGGGTTTTGCTCATAATTTCGTTGCAAGACAACCCAGATCTTCTGTTTTTGAAAATTTTGAATTTTGCCTGAAAACGCAGCAAACCCTAATTTCTTTAATTTTTCATCGAAAAAAGCTGGCACCTAGGTTTTGTTTAAAATACAATTTGGAATGAACCCTATTGATGAGATTTGAAAAACATTGATGGCTGATGGAAAAAGCAGCAAACCCTAGAATCTGAAATTTTCTTGAAAAATGCTGAGATCTAAGTTTTCTTCAGAAGATTGTTTTGAGAGGACCCAGATCAAAATTTGAAAACCCTGAAGATTTCATTGAGATGCAAGGAAAAAGCAGCTACTGTAACTTGATAAATTTCCTCAAAAATTCTTCAGAAGAATGAGATGAAGAAACCCAGATGGCTGAAAATTGAAACCCTTGACCTTCTTCTTCAAAAATTCGATGTTCTGGATGGAAAAAGCATGAAAAAGCAAGGTCTTATGTTGCTGATCCGAAAATTGATGAAGAACTTTTGAAAAATCAGCAAGCTATGGCTCTCAAATCTTGAAAAAAAAAACTTTATTTGCTGCTCCTCTTCACCACCTGCAAGAAATTGTGAAGAATAAAGGACAAAGGCTTTTAAATAAGTTTGAGGATGAGAAAATCTGCTTTCTTTTGCTTTCAATCCATCAAACCCTAGCCTCAGCTTGTGCATTGAATTTCGACGTTTTTCTTCTCTATGAAATTTTGACATTTTGAAAATTTGGCTAAGGCATGGCTTCTTGGGCGCCAATCTCCTCTTGGGGCGCTTTTCTTCTCCATACTTACCCATTTTCTTCACCATTTTCAATTTTTTGCTTGAGTTTCATCCTCTGTTCAATCTCGATTTTCGGGAGCTCGGTGAACGCTGTGATCCGGCAGAATGATCTGTCACGGAGCCTGATTGTTTCTGAAGAGATCATCTGGAGACAACTTTGGCTAAAGTCTTCATCTTGACCTCCAAAAGCTTGGGCACCCCTGGCTACCTGGGGCGCCCATGGCTTCCAGTGTTAGCCATT
Organism: Sequoia sempervirens; assembly: GCA_007258455.2. Lineage (NCBI taxonomy): Eukaryota > Viridiplantae > Streptophyta > Pinopsida > Cupressales > Cupressaceae > Sequoia > Sequoia sempervirens. Next base: position 169,575,573 of record VDFB02281492.1, on the reverse strand, counting down.
TTCTTGATATTCTTCAATTTCTGTGTTTTCCTCACCTTTAGATGATTTCACAATTCGGTGAGCTAGATTAACCCGATCGGCTGACTATTAGGTTTGATGGATAGCTTGTTGAATTCTGAGAAGGGTCTTTTGGAGGTGATTCTATCTGAAAACTCATTTTAAGGCCTCAAAAGTTTGGGCGCCTATCTCCTCCTGGGGCGCCCATGTTCACCAGACTTAACCATTTTTTCACTTTTTTCAGGTTTCAAGCTTGTCTCCCCTCTTTCAAATGATCCTGCCATTTCGGATGATCTGGAGTTCAAATAGTCTGACGGCTAGACTCGTCAGATAGCTTGATGGATTCCGAGAGGGGTCTTCTGGGAGTTACATCACCTGAAAGCTACATCTAGGGGCTCAAAAGCTTGGGCGCCCATCTGCTCCAGACTTAGAATATTTTCATCTGGTTTCATCTTCAAACTTTGAATCTTCATCTTATACTGTCACCTTTGATCTAGATTTGTCAGAGATTGACTAGTCTAATGTTCTGATGGAGACACTCATTGCGAACCTGTTTGAATTCCGGAGAGATTGAGCACTTTTGCAAACCCTAACTGCTAGATTAGGCCCCTCAAAAAGTTGGGCGCCCCTGGGCACCTAGGGCACCCAAGGTTCCCAGACTTAGAAACTTTTCAAACATTTTCAAAATTTTCATTCTGCATTCTGTTTGAAACTGGCCTGTTTGATCTCAAATTTCAGACGACTCGATGATCCGATGACTGCACTGCTAGACTCGCTGCGGAGCTAAGGGGAAACTGAACAACTTTTCCTGGGAGCTCAAACCCTAATTCCATCATTAGATGCCCTTAAAAGATGGGCGCCTATTCTCTCCTGGGGCGCCCATGTCAAGCAGACTTGGTCAATTTTAGGCAGATTGTTCTTTCCTCGTTCTTCGTGCATGCTCACCAACTCAACTTTTGCTCGGTGCTTGAGTGTTGAATCTAACTTCTGGCAGCTAACTGACCTCCATTGATGACTTCGGAGCTACTGAAGTGCTTCTAAAAAAGCAGAATAGACCCGCTAGGGCAAAACTGATCTTTTTGGGATTCTTACTACCACAGCCTGATACGAAAGTATTTTGAGCCAATCAAAATCAGTTTGGACCCTGGCGGACAAACTTTCTATTTTTATAAAGTTTTGTCAGTATCCATTTCAAAAGAAACCCAGAAAAACCCAGAAAAAGTTACTATTTTTAAAAAATTTCTAAAAATAGCAGTTTTCCTAAAAAATAGCGATGAAAAACTGGCATCTGGGTTTTGTAGATTAGGTCACTCTGAGCAGACCTAGATCGTCATATTTTGTAAATTTCACATTTTAACCCCTCATGCAAGACATGCAAACCCCAAATTTTGACCTTTTTGACAGATTTGACAAGACTTCTACTCATTTCTTCAAAATGTCTAAGTGTAACAAAAATTTCAATTTTGGGGTACAACAAAGTTGTCTTATCAGGACAGCAAAGATCCCCAAAGATAGAATTATAGCAGGAGTCATCTAGAAGCTTTCTTCCAGCTTTCTTTCTATTTTTGTCTCAATTGTTATCTACTCTTTGAAGAAGAGAAAGAAAACAAGTTGTAATAGTTGGCATTTTTTGTTTTCATGCTTTCTTAGGTGGTTAGATGTTTATCTTCTTTAGTTTTAGAAATAAAGCGCTTGCATGTTGGCAAGCTGAGTTGTAAAAGCAAGGGGATAGTAGGGTTCCCTACCTCTTGCTTGTCTATAAATAAGAGCGTTTGCTCATTGTTTTCTTTAACCGTACTTGTGATAACAAATTGCTGAGCCTCTTTTGCCTGCAAGTTGTTGTTGTGTAGTTGTTGTTCACTTTGTGTAAGAACAAGTTTGCAAGTCTCTTTTAGCTGCAAGTTCTTGTTCAGTGCATGTGTCTTCTGTAATCTTTGTTACTGAGATTTGAGAAATAAAGTCTTGTGCCTATTTTGCCCTGATATCATCTCTCAAATTTCCGTTTATTGTGTTATGCTTATATGATCTCCATTTCAGCTCGCATTGAAAGTAAGTAGATGTTTGTTGAAAGAAGAGTTTATCTAAGTGTTTTGTCAAAGAATCAAACTTTGTTCATTTCTAATTCTCTTGCTCTGCGTTTACTTGAGAAATTAGAAACGTCATTAGCGTAGGTTAGTTGTAGTTGAATTTCCTTAAACAGAAAATCTCAGCTATGGCACTTGAGTTTTATAAACCTTGTGCTCTTAGCTGAACCAAAAAGATAGGCAAATTAGATTTAATTTACTTTCTTGAACACCATCAGCAAAGAGGGAGCTTCCCCTCCTAATTCGAAGAGCAGTTTTACTGTGCATAGCTGTCTGTTTCTAATTCGCATTCCAAAGGTGCCAATTAAAACGCCAACAAGTTTAAAAAGAGACTTTTTTCTTTTTGCATCATTTACACAGAAGTTGCCAATAGAGATATGCTTCTACATGCTGAGAAGTACATGACCACCTTCAGACATTTGCAGTATAGAGCTCCTTAATGCAAGACTCCAATTTAAAATTCAGCATTGTGGACCAAAATTTCCGACCACGTGTAATAATGTCCAAGGAAAATTATAGGGCACTGTTCATTTGTATCAAAATGAAAGATCTAATGGCTCTAGTTTTTCTTTTACCCAAAATGTTTGTTTAGTGTGATTGCACATCTATTGCATCCTTATGTTTTTCCTCAATCCTATAGGTTATGGGTTAATCAGACTCATGCTTATAATAGATGTGTTTCACCATTTGGGGCACAAAATATCCTTCCTACCTAAAATATTTAACATCAAAGCACTTTAGTCTGTCATGTTGGTTAGTTGAAATTTGTTTCTATCTAAGGTGGCCCAATTGTTGAACCCTTATGTTTGGTCATGGTTTGTTGTGCTTTTGCATTTAGATGTATTGCAATTTGGGGAAAATCTTCAGGATTCTTTATTCCTTGATGACTTTGGAGGCAGTGTTTAAACTCCTATATCTCAATCCCAGTTGTTGAGGTTACCATGCCATGAAGGCTTTTGAAAGTAAAGTATCCAAGAGATTCTCTTGTTATTTAAATATTTTTAAAACGTACTTGTGCCCCCATAGTTTAAAGAGAAAAATATTTACATGACTTGTGCAAAAAGTGTGAAGAGAGATCAGCCACTAAATGCTGAGAGCCATATGACAAACTTATACTTCTGCAGCAGAGGACCACTGAACAGCAGAGATGCCAATTTTAAATTGAACATGGTGAACCAAACATACACATCTCATATACTAACATTCTAGGAAATGCATCGGGAACTGTTCATTTGTATCAAAGTAAAAGATCTAATGACAGAAGCTTTTTCTTTTATCCAAATTGTTTAGGATGCTAATTGGATTGCAGAATGTGACAAGAATCAAATAATCTTTTGTTTCCCAAAAAGATTTTGATTACCTCCAGTTTTCCCATTCTCATCATTGTGACCAAGAATTCCTTTGGGGTGTTTTATTATGTTTAGAAGACTTCGGTCATTCCTTCATCCTCTCTATGATCACTATATAAGACATTCCATACCGCTTATATTTCTTCTTTCTCTTTCTTTTGGAATGAATAATACCCTCACCCATTCCCTCTTTTATCAATCTCATCATCACCCTTAAAATATCATTTCATATCATAGGTACAGTAGATGGGTACTAGCACTTGTATGTGCAATGGGAATAGACACTAGTATGCCATTTTGTTTTGAAAAATGGGAATGAGTACTTGGAGAGAGCAAAAATCAAAATTATATTTGAATCTATAAAAGTCAAGAAAAGCTGTAAAAATTAAATATAGTAGATATCATAGTGTGCTCCAGTTTTTGAGAGATTTTACCCTTCCACTTTCCTCACTTGGTCAAAGTGAAGTGCCCATTCTTAAATTCTATATCTATGTACTCATTTTCTTAGATCAGATCATAAAATTTAGCTGCTGTACTTGTCTTGAATTTTTTATCCCTTTGTTTTCCCCTGCTGTTTTGATATGGTTGAAATCTCCCACTAGGACAAGCTCTTCATCTTTGTTGGCTAGCAGCCAATCAAACAAACTCTGGAGATAGCCTATCTGAGGATTTCCCAAGGGGGGAAACCAAAAAAATTATTAAAATCAAGTATTGATGCATTTGTGATGAGGAAATATTTGTATTAACACTCCAATTTTGAGAAGGGTAATTCTTGATAAAACACCTAGAGGTATCTGATTGAATTATTTCTTTTTTCCAGCCCACTCAAGCAACAGGCTACACAAAATGGCCTTTGGATACCAGTACTTGACATCGCACAGCTAATAGATCAGTTAGATAGCACATCTCTCAGCACGCCATTACTACTTAAATTCCCTAGCCTACTCTCTCTTGGCATCATGGCTCTGCTCATTCCCATCAGCATGTCTCAGCCGCATTCCAGCTACATGGATCTAGTACTTACCAGCCACCTCCAGACTATGGGCAGACTCATATTATGAGCTTCATTTCTACTATGGGAGCTACACCAGCCTTAGGTGTTAGGAGGGTTTCTAGAGTAACTGTTCTTAGGCTATCCCAATGTGACCTAATCTTGGATAATCCCCAGCAAGCATTATCTCTTATAGTGATTAATGATGGCTGAGATGAATCCTCCATTTCATACACAGACAGGGATATTCAATGAGGTTTCTTTCCAGTCTTCATAGGCACATGTTTTGGGGGCTCTTGCCTGCCCTCCACTGCTATTTGTTAGTGACACAGTGCTTTACTTTGTCTTCCCAGAACATTTTAATGTTAACTTCTGTAATCTTTCGTCCCATTGACCCGCTTTTTGTCATCTGTAGGCATTAATACAATTTCTTTCTTTCTTCCTGGCATTACAGTTCTTGATTTTCTCAGACCTAGTGATTTCCTACAAAAAAGACAAGATTTATCTTATTTTTAGCCACCATCAATTTGAGAGGTTTGAGTTTGTCATGGAATCTAATGCCCCATATATTGTGAGAGAGATTCCATACATTCGCAATCAGTTGTTGCTCCTTCTCCAATTGGGGTGTCTGCAGACATCTAGAGGCCTTTGGTGTACAAATTTGTATCATTTTGTTGATCTGTAAGTCCATATTATTTGTAAAATATTAAGAGTCTGAAGATGGGTAAGTGGGAGATTTCTGTTTCTTTCTTTATCTCCTATACACACCAGGCTCCAAATTTGCAAGCTTGTTGTCACCAAATCTTCATCTGTGCTCTTCTTTTTAAACATGGTATTGTTTTAAAGACTAAGAGATTTGATTGTGGCCTTTGAAGTGAATTTCATTGGCTCCTTGCTAGGTCCCAGTTGGGTTACTTTTTCATTTTGTTCCTTACTGACAGTGGGCTGCATCTTTTGTTGTCTTGATTCAAATCTTCTTCTATAATCACTTCAAAGGAATTTTGCAGAGGGATCTAGATCTATGATTTAGGGTGGTCCATCCCTCCTTTTTTGGAATTTTTTGGATTGGCTGATGTCTTGCTCTTGTGATTTCAAGTCCTGAAGATTTCAATGAAAACTGAGTGGTGCAGCAGATTTTATTGTTAAAACGTCACTAGATGGGTGTTCCTCAGTCTCCTTTTCCTTCTGACATCTGTAAAGGGCAGGCCCTAGCTACATGTCCGTGCTTATGATACAGCCTGCTTCTGAAAGGGATATTTTTGTAATCCATTGGAGATCTTTCGGTTTGTAAGAAATAAAAGAGGTCAGTTGACTGGTTGGATAGAATGATGGATTTATATTTTCACAACTTGTGTGGTATTGGTTATTTAAAGAGTTTAAAGTATTGAGATCAATGATAAATGATTCCAATAAAAGAAAGGCAAGTATCAAGTCTGCTTAGGAGAAAACATTTGGTATAGATGACTATCAACCTTCAAAATAATATCTTTTCAACAATCCCTACATAAGATATAGGCAATGTGAATTACTTCATTGAGCGTAGATCCCAAAACTGGATGGAAGACTCGCATGCAATGGAAAGAATACTTATATCATGTGGATCCCATGCCCCTCCATAAATGTAATTTACCATGCCAGCTGATTCTTTTGATAGGACCTGCAGTCACTGACAAAGCATTATTAACCATGAAAGAATTATCAACAAGAAATTTTCTTTCTGGATGTCATCTTTGTATTGCTGTATTCTTTGACTTGGAAAGCCAACAACTTCACCCAAACATATATTCCATTGCATTAAACTATAATAATATAATTATATGAAATAATTAAGCTCATTTATCATGTCATGTACAAAAGGAACAAACACGATCAATAGGAGTTTAAAGCATCTAGGGATGTTATATTTATCAAATATTCTTAAGGGTGTCTAGCAGCTCTCTGCTTAATATGAGTGTCGAACCTTAAATAGGTTCATCATCTACCACAGCCAAATGCCATGTCAAAAAATACATCTAATACCTGGCATTTAGATGTACTACGCATTGAATTATTTTTCAAAACATATCATACTTTACACACATAAAATAAGTTTCTATCCTAATATGATAAGTGACAAGTACCTATGAGGCGAAGGTCTATTCCATCGGAAGTAAACCGTCTTTCATGATCATAATAGTAATACCCTAGATGATTATATATTTATTTGTCTCATTCTTAAATTATGCAAAGTTGAAAGGAACTAAACATTGAATTATATGCCTAATTGTTATCTCATATATATATATAAATAGGATTCAAAGCAATTTACTTCAACAAAATGATGTGTCAGTAAAATACATTACATGTCTTAATTTGATGTTTCTGTTTTTCTAGGGTTGTTAAACTAAGGGACATTACAAAGATAGAATTTGGGTTTCTTATTTTCAATCTCATATTGATCACATCGATTCCTAAAACTAGTAAATTGGCCCATTTGCATACCTATGTGATGAGCCTTAATTACTATTATGAATGTATTTCATGCCCAAGAACAAGAAAGAAATTTTCATTATGTTGGCCTATACGTTAAGTTGCAGTATTTTCTTCAATTAAATTAATTTTAAATTGAGATTGAACTTTGTGATTGTTTGCATTTATACATTTCAACATTGTCCTTTCATTGTTTCAACATATCACCCTCTATATATATATATATATAGAGAGAGAGAGAGGGTGATATAAATGTTCCACAACAATATATCTATCATTATCACATATTAAATTATAACATTGTTACATTTAAGCCCTCTCTATATATATAATATTAGGTTGCCTAGTTACATATTTACTCTATTATATTGCATACCAAATTTCCTATCATATATCTTTACTACATGCAGAAATATTTATACCTCATATATATCCTTCTAGGTATACATTATATAGCCACATATATTGTAATTGTAATCAAATCATATCAGATTGTATCCTAAAAGAACCTATGGAAATTCTAAGTTTGAAATTTTGTTCTAGAATTCTAAGTCAGATTTATTTCGTTTGTATCAAATGTGCTGATTGCAGAACATTTATCGATTTCAATGTCTTGCAAATAAGGGAATGAAGTCCCATTTATATGTGGGAGACACGCCTCAAGGAGAGACACGTCTCATGAGAGGACGTGTCTCCACAAAGTGGAGACACGTCCGCTCATGGGACGTGTCCCTTGAGCGCGCGGGCTTCCCTAACAACCGAAGCCATTCGGTGTCATCATAGACTAAGATGTGTGTTTTCAATAATCATCTAATGTGAATTCCGATTTATCCATTTGCGAATTTTGATCATCATCTAAAATTTGAATAACTTATTTCATGGTTTTATATTTTAAGAACAGTTTGGTTAAATATAAATGATGATGATGCATGAATGCAATCATCATTTATATCTGACCGAAGCTATCTTAAATCAACACTCCCTCTTAGCTAGGGAAGATATCCAAATCAAATAAGTGGAGATATCACCTTCACACGTGATATCGAAGATATGATATGTTTTCATAAGATTGTCAAGTCACATGACATTCTTCATAATCACATCTTCATTATGGTATGTGCACTGACATCAAGTCACATGATGTCTACCATAATAATTCATGGCATATCCATAGATGTATATAGTTATCCACCATGATTATCTCTTAAGGATCACAATGATCTTCAAATGACATCAAGTCCCATGATATCCATCAAAGTGTCCAAGAGATACTATCATGACATGTCCACAGATATCAAGTCACATGATATCTATCATGATAGTTCAACTCAACATTGTAGAGTCGTCACTTTACAATGTCACATACAAGTCTTCATTATTAGAAAGATCGTCACCTTTCAACAATGTACACAGGGGGAGCGGGCCCATAAGGTCATGGAGTCACACACATGACAAAAGAGTTTACACATTAAACATCTTTAAATATATTAGTACAACTTCTAAACAATTTTTAATTTCAAACATAATATCAAATTACATTTCAATCATACCAAGCTTCTTCCTGAAGTGTTCAACCTTGATTCGGGAGAGAGGTTTGGTGAGAATGTTTGTTGTTTGATCATTTGTACTAATATACTCCAACTGGATCACATTCTTTTCTACCATGTCTCTTACATAATGGTAGGGGATCTCAATGTGCTTAGATCTATCATGGAATACTAGATTTACAGAGAGTTTGATGCAACTCTAATTATCACAATGAATGATAGTAGGATTCAAGGGCTCACCAAAAAGTCCCACAAGCAATTTCCAGAGCCATACTACTTCTCTTGCCCCCATAGAGGCTGCAATGTATTCAGCTTCTGTCGAGCTTTGAGGTACTGAAGACTGTTTTCTGCAGATCCAAGAGATCATAGCCGATCCCAAACTGAAGCAACATCCTGATGTACTTTTCCGATCGGTTACACTTCCAGCCCAATCTGAATCAGAGTATCCATGTAGATCTAGTTAATTATTTTTGTAAAGAAGACCATATCCAATAGTGCCTTGAAGATATCTCAATATATGTTTCACAGCCATAAGGTGAATTTCCTTTGGCTCACACATGAACTGGCTTAGAGCATTTACTGCATAGCAAATATCAAGTTTGGTGTTAACCAGGTACATCAATGATCCAATCATTTGTCTATATAGAGTGGTATCTCCACACTTAGATTCTGGTACTGCTTCTTTTAGTTAGTGAAGGTTGGTTTCCATAGGTGTAGACATGGGTCTACAATCCAACATTCCAAACCTCTTCAGAATATCAATAGTATACTTCCCTTGATTAAGTATGATGCCATCTGATTTCTACCATACTTCTAAACCTAGGAAGTAGTGTAAGATGCCCAAGTCTTTCATGTCAAACTCTGAAGTTAGATCCTTCTTTCCTTGAGCAATGAGGTGATCTTCTCCTGTTATCAGCAGGTCATCAACATATAAAATAATTATTAACATATCACCTTTGATTACCTTAAAGTAAAGATTTGGGTCTGCATCATTCTTGGAGAATCCTAGTCCCAACAGATAGTTGTCAATTCTTTCATACCAGGCCCTAGGTGCCTGTTTAAGTCCATAGAGTGCTTTCTTTAGTCTGCATACATGTGAATCAGGTTTATGTATCACAAAACCTTCAGGCTGTTCTAGATAGACTTCCTCTTCAATGGTTCCATTAAGAAAGGCAGTTTTCACATCCATTTGATGGATCTTCCAGCCTTTAGCTGCTGCAATGGCTATCACTGCTCTCACAGATGTGTAATGGGCAACAAGTGCAAATGTTTCTTCATAATCAATGCCTTCCTTCTGTGAAAAACCTCTTGCCACAAAACGTGCCTTATGTTTTTCTATACTGCCATCAGCAGCATGTTTGATTTTGAAGAGCCATTTAGAAGAGACAACAGATTTCTCTTTTGGTCTAGGCACAATATCCCATACATCATTCTTTAGAATGGACTAATACTCTTCTGTCATAGCATCCTTCCATACTTGATGTCTGAAGGCTTCTAAAACACTGGTGGGTTCTGAATTTATGATGTCATTCATTAGAGCAACATAGCTTGAGAACCGTTTGGGTCTTTTACTCTCCCTAAATGTTCCTTTGGGTGTTGCATGATTCTCAGCTTCTTTGATCATCTTTCTAGCCCAAAGTGGCCTCTTCTTGCTGTTGTCATTTGCATTCTCATCTGAAGTAGATTGAAGTTCATTTGGCATTTCCTCAAGATACTCCCTCTGAATCTCAGGAGTAGGTTCCACTTCTAATACCCTAGGGGAATAATTTTCTATCTCACTAGAACTTCTTGCCCTTTTGAATGCAATGTCTTCTTCAAAGATGACATCTCTGCTCAATTCAATTTGATTCTGCCCGGGTATGAATATCCTGTAGGCCTTGGAGGTTTCACTATATCCCATAAATATCCCTTTCTTTCCGGAAGGTTCTAGTTTGAATCTCTTCTCCTTGGGCACATGAATATAGACGGGGCAACCAAAAATCCTAAAGTGACTAATATCAGGTTTTAGACCAGTAAATGCTTCTTCAAGAGTTTTGTTATCTAGGTGAGAATGAGGACATCTATTTTGGATGAAGACAGCAGTTCTAGAGGCTTCTGCCCACAATGAGGTTTCAATGTTCTGGTCAAGCAACATTGCTTTTGCAGCTTCTACAATGGTTCTATTTTTCCTTTCAGCAACCCCATTTTGTTGAGGGTTGTAGGCTACTGTAAACTCCCTCTTAATCCCAGCATTCATGCAGAATTCCTTAAAGATTTCAGAGGTGTATTATTTCCCATTGTCTGTCCTTAAGATTTTTATTTTCTTCCCAGAGAAGTTTTCAGTAAGAGCTTTGAACTCCTTGAACCTTTTAAGGATTTCTATTGACTCTTTACACTTAAGAAAGTAAATCTAGGTCTTCCTAGAGAAGTCATCTATAAATATGACATAGTATAGGAAGCCTGCCTTGGAGGGTACAGACATGGGTCCACATAAATCAGAGTGAACCAATTCTAATACATTTTGGGTTTTGCTCAAGCTATTGTGAAAGGATCCCTTTGTATTCTTTCCTAGGGCACAACTTTTACAAGTTCCTTCATGAGTAGGTTTTAACTTAGGTAATCCTGTTACAAGTTTTTTTTTTTCCAAGGAAGGTAGGGCACAGAAATGAAGGTGTCCTAATCTTCTATGCCAAATTTCATTTGAATCAGAAGTATCAAGGGTAAGGGCTTGCTTGACTTCAGTGCATAGTTTATAAAGATAACCTTGTCTTACACCTATGTTTAGAGCTTTCTTTATAGTTGAGTTCTTAGGCCATGCCAGAACTTTCCCATCCATAAAGGTAACCCTATATCCATTGTCTTCAAGAGCAGAGATGGATATTAGATTCCTCTTTATTCCAGGTACGAATAAAACTCCAGTGAGTTGAAGGGAGAGACCAGATTTCAATGTGATGGAACAAGTTCCAACCCCTTTTACTTGATGTGTAGAATCATCCCCAATTGTTACTTCTTCATCAGACTCTTCAGTCATAGTGTCTAAGTGTTCTCTAAACCCTGTGATGTGCCTCGAAGAACCACTATCAATCACCCAGTTGTTGATATTGTTAGATACTTGACTTGATAAGGCTGAATAGAATACAAATTTCTCAGAATCATGGTCTGAATTTTGGTTTCCTACTTTAGCAAATGATGCTTGTTGTTTTGATCTGTCAGGGCACTTCATTGCATAGTGCCCATATTGATCACATCTAAAACATTGTACTTGAGAGATGTCTTTCCTCCTTTTGAATGATCCTTTTCCATGGGAATTTCTCTTTCTCTTAGATGATCCTTTCCGTAAGAGTTTTTCTTACCCCTTTTATTAGATGATGTGTTGAGCACTTGAATGTCCTCATCTATAGATTTTTGTTTGTTTTCTTTTGTTGAGAGTCTTGTTTCCTCTTGAAGGCAGTCTGTTCTTAGCCTATCAAAGTTGGGGAGTTCAAATCTTGCACTTATTCCTTGAACAAATGGCTCCCATGAGTTTGGTAGGCCTCCTAGTGCAATTAGTGTTAACTCTTTGCTATCAATTTGATATCCAATTGTAGATAATTGATCCCTTAGTTCAATGATCCTCATGAAGTATGCATTAATAGTTTCTCCTTTGTTTATTTGGAGATTGTTGATTTGTCTCTTTAATGCAAGAGTCCTACTGGTGTTGTTTATCTCATAGGTGCTCTCACGGGATTTGAACATTAGATATGCAGTTTCATGTTTTGCTAGAATAGGTACTATGTGGTCCCTAACTGCATCTACTAAGATTTTCATGGCTTTTTCATTATTCTCAATCCATTGAGTTTTCTCAGGATCATTCTCTGGTTCCCTCTTGTTTTCTCTCACAAATGAGTCTAACTTATTTTCTTTGAGAATCATCATGATTTTGAATTTCCATGAGGTGAAGTTGTTTGCTCCCTCAAGACGATCTTCAAATCTGATCACACTTGACATTATGAAGAATGAAATGTGAATTCGATTTTTCAAAAATATGAATTTTTTCCTAAGTAATCTGATATCTAAATTTGATTTGGATTCACTCAACTTGGCTCTGATACCATGTAATTGTAATCAAATCTTATCAGATTGTATCCTAAAAGAACCTATGGAAATTCTAAGTTTGAAATTTTGTTCTAGAATTCTAAGTCAGATTTATTTCGTTTGTATCAAATGTGCTGATTGCAGAACATTTATCGATTTCAATGTCTTGCAAATAAGGGAATGAAGTCCCATTTATATGTGGGAGACACGCCTCAAGGAGAGACGCGTCTCATGAGAGGACGTGTCTCCATTTTGTGTAGACACGTCCGCTCATGGGACGTGTCCCTTGAGCGCGCGGGCTTCCTTAACAACCGAAGCCATTCAGTGTTATCATAGACTAAGATGTGTGTTTTCAACAATTATCTAATATGAATTCTGATTTATCCATTTGCGAATTTTGATCATCATCTGAAATTCGAATAGCTTATTTGATGGTTTTATATTTTAAGAACAGTTTGGTTAAACATAAATGATGATGATGCATGAATGCAATCATCATTTATATCTGACCGAAGCTATCTTAAATCAACATATATAATAATCCTCGTTATGGTTTGTCAATATGCATCTCCACCATATAATATTAATTTCATTGTTTCATATCAATATTTTCTTATCGCATATATTCCCATATACCTATTACTTACATAATATCATATTCTAATATATTTCATTTCTTATTCTACATTTTGTTGTTATTTCCTTTCCTCCTCATTATCCCTCATTTTGTGGTCATCTTATCACCTCTCAAACCCTACCTCCTTTTAAGTGGCAAGTCTAAAATCCAAAATCATAACTCTCCTCTTCCTAGTGATGGATCACTGAGTGTAACCCAAAATGTCAATGCAAAAACACACACAATTGAATCCAAAAGCACTCTTACCTATCTTTATGATTGTTGGTTAAGTGGACCAAACTTTTGTTGTTTTGCACCCAACAATCCAAACTTATAGATGGGATGGTCAAATACAATTTTCTTAGATCTAAATAACCTCTGAAGTAAATTGGCTCCTCTATCTTAACTCACAAAAAATCTAATTTATTTCTAGAGTAAAGTGTTAGAAAGTTAATCAAAACAAAAAAGAAACGAGAGAAATGTGCCACAATAGTTGATCATTAATCTATCTAATAGGAAGTAACACACAAAAGATTCAACTCTATCTTACAAAATTGTATAATGAAATCACAACTCATCTACTTGTAAAAGGTGAGAAATTAACATTGCAACTAATAAATTAAACATTTGCATGAAAATTTTGTAATGTCCCCATTTTGCGAGCATCAGAGTTCATAAGGATTAGCCTATCATTTGACCCTTGTAGTCTAATATGTCTGGATAGGGGGTCCCGTGTGGCAGTTACCCAGTGATTAGAGACATTACTCCTCAACGGGATTTAGGTTTTGGCCTTTGCACAGGTTATTTGACTCAGTTTGGCACACTTACTATTTATAATAGGTTACTATTTTGGGAGTTAGGGTTTCCAATATTAGCAGGGCACCTGAACAAAGCATATTTGCAGTATCGACCGTTGATTGGACCTTTGCAGTTGTTTCTAGACTCAGTGGTGTGTACTTACTATTTATAGTAAGTCAGCTATCAGGAGTTACTATCTTTGGCAGGGCGTTTGATCACTCAGAGTTTGGCAAAATTGACCTTGGTTTCAATTGGCATGGCTAACGGATGCATATTTATGGAGATATTAATATTTAATGTGTCATTAGTGATTTTAATTAAAAAGGTTTATAATATAAAGTTATAAAATGACTTTATATTAAAAGGGATTATAATATAAAGTTATAAATTAACTTTATATTCGAAAGGGGCCAATGACACATTAAAAGTGTATTTAATGTTATTAAACAATTATGTGCACATAAACCAAGGTAATAAGAAGGCATTAAATGCAAATTGAAGATTATAATATTTAAATGATTTTTAAAAGCCAAAATGGGTCGATTTTCTCAAGGAAGCTATATAAGCTTTCAAAGGGCAAAAAGGATGGATTATGTTATGATTATTCAATTTGTCTTATTTTTGCTCTGAGCATTGAAGTTTGCAAACCTAGGGTTTCAGCAGATAGTTGATTTTGGAGAACGTTCCCTCTTCAAGATCTGGCATACTGAGACTGTGAAATACCAGTTGAAGATTGTCGTAATTGGTGACTTCATACAGAGGTTGCAGTTGAGCTTACAGGATCGATTCAGGAAGGGTTTATCAGAGTTTATTCATCAGTTGACTGGGGCGACCTATCAGAGATTATTCCACAGAGATCTAGCACCTTATTTATTGAGGCCGTACTATATTTAATGCTGCTGCTGGGCCATACTTTTCTGTACCAGCAAAGCCGTACATTCCTTCACAGGAGATCACGCCTTCAGTTCTCAGCTTCTGTGCATTGGACTTTGTGCGCCTAGGGTATCTGGAGCTTCAGCATCGATCTCAGGCCCTGAGGATTGATTCTCTTTTTCAGCCGTACTATTCTTTATTATTTCTGGCAGCTGAAACTATCAGGTTCTCTTTAAATAAAAATATTGTTTTACCTCTTTGTGATCGATTTTATTTATCATTTGAGTTCTGGAAGTTAATATATGTATGCGCCTTCATCTGGAGATCAATATTTATGCATATCTATTGTCCATTAATTTATTATGAATTTTTAGAGCATTTCCTTGCAAAATCGCAATTTATTGTTTATTGCAAAAACCATCAAAAATCACAAAACAAACAAAAATCAGCATTATTAGTCAGGGGTTTGGGTTGAGAGACACCTGGTCTCTTACAAATTTAGACCAAGAGTAAGAGATAACCACAAGATCTTTCATTAGTTGGCTCGAAACACATAATTAGTATTACATAGAGCCTCAAAGGCTAGGAAATGCACTAAAATGCAAATGGAGAGAAATGCAATGTCCCTTCTGAGAGCAAACTAGGGAAAAATCAAATAAAAATAATATTTTATTATTTTTGAGCATTGGCGCCCAAAAGGAGGGAAAATAATATTTAATTTTTGAATATTTTGTGCCAAAAATATATTCTATACTTAAATGGGGCTTGGACGACCTTTTTGTAATGTCCCCTTTTCCTAGGTAGTGGTCAGTAATGGTGGTTAGCCTATCAGTTGGGTTCCCGTAGGCTAACACAGTGGATAGGGAGCTCTTTCGGGGGTCTTGTGACCTTTTGGGAAGTCTACGTGGCGTTTCAGGAGCTTGGAGTCGGTCTCCTATTTTTTTAGGAAGGCACTGACTGTTCGCCTGTGGCCACCCAGAGCTTGTAGAGCCTGGCAAGGGGCCTTATGAGCCATTTCAAATGATCAAGGACAGTTTCCTACTTTTTAGGGGAATCCCTACTTTTTAGGAGGAGACTAGCGATTGGCCTGCTTTGTTCAGACATCACCCCGAGATCACTTGCAGCATCAGTTTCCAGTTGGAGTGATCGGGTGATGGTCTTAGCATGAAAGATGAAATATTAAAGTGTTAACTTTAATATTTTAATTTAATAAAGTAAAGTGATTAATTCTTAAGTCACTTTATAATATTTTAATAAAGTGATTATTTAAAGGGGACTTTATTATGAAAGGTGATATAAGGGTTAAATGGAAATTAATAAAGTGATCTATTTAATGATGCTTTATTAATTTATATTGTTGAAAGGGAGACATAAGGACTTTATTAAAAAGGGGACTTAAATGATTTAAAGTATATTTTATATTATTAATTTGTGCATCATAATTAAAAGGGAAATGAAAGTAAATTGAATGAAATGAATTTAAAGTGAATTTGAGGTGAAATATAAAAGGGCATTTTGGAATTCATTTCATTCATTCATTCATTGTTGAAGAAGAAGAATTTGGCTAAGGGTTTTGTTGAAGACTAGAGAGTCTGAAAATCTCAAGTTTTTTGAGGACGTAACCCCTCAGGAAGAACAGCTTGTAGACAATTTCATTGCAGGGATTGTGCTTGTGCTTCAAAGAGTTATAGGAAAGCTTCAAAGCTAGGGTTAGAAGAATTTATCAGGAAGTTTGATGAATCATAGGATATCAAATGTAAGGGTTTGAATTTCTACCAGAGGAATTGCAAGCATATTATTTCATCTTTGACAAAGATTATTGCTACTAAGATTTGCTCAAGGGAATCGAGGGTTTTCAAAAACCCTAGGCATTTCTGTTAATAGTGAACAAAGGCAAATGTGAGACTGAGGTACAGTCATGGCTTTGAACAGAAGATTCCAGACATTTCAAAGTAATTTCAGATCATTGTAAGCAGCTGTGAGACCCACACAATGGAGGTGTGTGAACCACAGATTGCTGGCGTGTGATGTTTCAGACCCTAGCGCAGCAGAAATACCTCATTCATTGCCCTATATTCCTCTCACGTGGAAATCTGAGAGTGTTTGGTGCTGATTTGAGGGATGTGGGAACGTGTAGGAGCTGGACGTTGGCATTTGCAAAGGTTTTCAGTCCATTTTCAGGCTGCTGTTACCTAGTTACAGGCCCAACGTGCAGACCAGGTTGGGGTTTCAATTTGTAAAGCTGTTTATGTTTGTGTGGAACAGAAAAATGATTTAATTGCAAAGTCTAGTCTGCTGTAGCACATTTCTGAGTGCATAGTGTATGAAAACTGTCCCCTATTATTGTTCTATTCAAGAATGCATAATCCTGTAGCTTAAGTCTGCCTATATCATACTGAATGTTAACCATTTATGAAGTAAATGAAGTGAGGAATCTGAGCATCAAAACTGAGTACTGAAATAAGGTACATAATCTGAATGACAGTTTAGTGTTCGTATTTTACTTGAAAATCTATGTCAATCTATGCAATGCAATGATATTAGTTTGAATAAAATTGCAAATCTATCAAATTGAAATTAATCGAGCAGAATCGCAATAGAGATTATTCCAATTGGAGTGGGATACTTCACTTTTGGAGAAATAAGGGGAAAGAAAATAATCAAAAATATAAAACAAAAATCTGAAGAATATTGGCGCCTAGTTTTGAAGAATAAAAAAGTAAAATAAAAGCAATTTAAAATATCAAGTTGGGGCCCAAAGCTAGGTCGGCCAGTTGAGGGGTTATAAGGGAGGTTTGGTATTTATACAAGGTGAATTGGAGGCATTAGGGATCACCACATTATCTCTGATTTTCTGATCTGCACTTTGGCAAATATTCTAAGGATGAAAACCCTTATGAATATAGGAGAAGTTGGACGAAAACCTAGCTTCTTCAAAGGAGGGCTTCATAACAAAGGTTCACATGTGCTTCAATGGTGATTCTTGCTAGATTCACACTCAGATTTTTGCATCAGCATTAGGCGTCTAGTTGGAAGGGGCGAATTAGGCAAGTTGGAAGGTATTCTTCAAATTTTCAAGGGTTGCAAACTCTATCAGCAGGCCAGCGCACCCCTTTTGGTAGGGTTTTGGAGTTGTTTTTCATCAAATAATTGCATTTTGTTGCATTGTTGTGAGCTGGAGAAATTTCGCCCAGCTAGGGTTAGAGTAGGAGATCAATTTCATTGCATAGATTGGGGTTTCTTCATATCAGCGAACTCTTTCATGGTGTTGGGCATGTTTGAAGCCCATTTCACTGTGTAATTGCATCATTTGTTAAGTCTGAGTTGTAGCAACAAACTGGATGTTTAACTATCAAACTTTTGGCTCATATGGGTGAATGTTTGAAACTTTGATTGTCTATGATGTGGTTTCATATTGCTTATGATCTGCTATGAGTTTGGCTATCATTTGGATGAATGAATATTGCTGTTCATGCACGAATATACTCAGAAAATTATATCAAAAAACAAGGGTTTGAGCAGAAATTAAAAATCAGAAAATTAGGGCATCATTTTGTGTGGCAAAAATCAGAAAAAATTGCACATATATCGGTTGGGATATTTCCTAAGTTGCCGGTTCAGGTACGGGTTCAGATGCGGGTTCGGGTTCGGGTTCGCCAGTTCGGCAAAAAAAAATTTCCCTAGGGTACGGGTACGAGTACGGCCGTACTATATATATATATATATATATATAAAAATTATAAACTTATAAACATAATGATAATGCCATAGACTCATAAGCATGCTTAAAATTATAATCATATGATCATAATGCCATAATGCCATAGAATATTGAAACAATGAAATACGCCATACGGTAATACCTCATATAATTGTAATCATATTCATAATTTGCAAAAATGTAAATAGTAAATACTCAAGTCTTACAATGTCATTACACATTGAAAATTCAAATTACAATCAAGACAATATTTAATTCAGTATTACTATTCTTCAAATTCATCATCCTCAATTGGTTCAATAACTTCAATTTCATTTGAACCACTATCAATTGGATTGCCACTCCCACTAGGTGCATTAGTTGCCTCATTGTCATCTATAGAAGCCAAGGTAAGTTGTGCAATTGTAGCATCTAAATCAGCACACTCAGGGGTGAGATCCCAATTCTTTGACACACCCTCATTGTATTCAGGTTTCTTATGTGATAAGAGACGAAGGTTGGAGTGTACATAGACCAAATCCTCTGCTTTTTTTGCACCCAAACAATTGCGCTTGACCGAGTGGATGAAGGAGTATGTACTCCAATTCCGCTCAGCTGAAGAGGAACTTGCAACCTGTTGATTATGCACACAACATTTAGTAATTACTATTAGTATTTAATTTTACTTGCCGATAATAATCATAATATATAGCATAATAGCATCGAATGAAAAATGAAAAAATAAATAAATAAAAAGATACATACTTGGGAGAGTATTTTAATTGCAAGAGGTTGCAAGTAAATGGAGCCTTGACCATGTGGATACCACCAATCATCAACATTTTTCCTACATTTGTCTAGATGAGCAGAAACATCATGATTTTTTGCAGATATGAATTGGCTAAACTCGCTCATGACAATGCTTTGGATTTCTTCATCTACAAATATCTTTCTAAATGCAGCCTTATAGCCAGCAGCAACCTCTAAATCCCTATATGGTGCCACCCTCCTCGGCAATGAAAGTATCTCTTTGCTATAATACTTTGGTGACAAAGCAAATGCTAAGAGATGTAAAGGGGTGGTCATCTTGTTCCAACGGTCAACAATAATAGTTTGCACAATTTTGAAAAATGTTTCCGTTGGGTCATGTTCCTTGGCATCTATTATTGCTCTTATTTTCTCCACCATGGAATCCATGACATCATAAATTTCACCCAAACATGGGCGATCAGTATCAGTATACCTAATCATGCTCATAATAGGCTCGATGAAATTTAAAACATATTCCACACGAGCCCACCCCTCATCATCTAAGATCATTGCTTTCACTTTTTGGGCTCTTTTTGTGCTTGATTGCCTCCATACACTCCACAAACTGTTGATGACCATAGAACCCAAGGCCTGTCGCACCTTCAAAAGTTGTCTTAAGACAATTGTGTGAGATGCAAATCGAGTTTCAGCAACCTAACATTGTAAGAAAATGCATGTCACAAATCAGCAATGAAAAATTAAAATAAAAAAATAAAAAATTATATTAAAAAATCAAATTTAAATTACCTTCAGCAACTCCAACTTGGAGAAGGTCCTGAAGATGGCTTGTGACATATGATGATTAGTCACAGACATTTGGATCTCCTCACCCTCTGCGTAGATTTGCTTGACCCACTCAATTTATGTACCAATCTTTTGCATTATCAAATTGAGTGAGTGGACTACACATGGTGTCCAAAAAATGTGACCATATCTAGCCTCCACTATAGCCCCAACTGCCCTACAGTTTTTAGCATTATCCATTATGACTTGGATAACATTTTCAGGCCCCACCATTTCAATGGATTCTATGAGGATATTGGCAATAAAACTTGCATCTTTTATTTGCCCTTCACAGTCAACTGCCTTCAAAAACATCGCCCCTTTAGGGGACACTACTATAACATTGATCAATGGTCTATTTTTGCAACCCTTCCATCCATCAGAAATGATGGACACACCTATTTCGACCCATGTATCCTTGATTACTCTCAATGCTACCTCTACTGAAGATTTCTCCTTTGCCAATAAGGTGGTCCGCACCTTTTCATACCCAGGACTAACATAATCAGGAGTTGTCTTAGAAATGGCTTTCACCATTTCCCGCCAATAAGGTGATCTAACAAGGTTGAAAGGAAGCCCATTGCCATAAATGCAACGTGCAATGCTCTCATCTGCCAACTCTCTTGCTTCATTTTTGAAGACTCTATCCAATGGGCCTCTTTTTCGTGTCACCGACATATTTTCTCCTTCAGAAGATTGTGCCATTTCCATGAAAGGATGTGGGCCAGCCGGTTCTGATAATCCACTAAGTCTTTGCGAGCTTTTACTTTTATTTTTACCTTTCTTCATAAGAGGATGGTCTGTAGCCTTTGGTGTTTTGAATGCCTTGTCAACATCCTCTTGTTCTTTAATATAACCCATTATTTGATCCTTTGTCAACCCTTTTTTATTTGGCCCAAGGCAAGGTTTTATTCCTTGATTACCAATAGCACATAAATGGGCTTTCACTCGAAAGTGCGAGCTCCTATATGTAGTTCCACATTGGCTGCAACACCAAACATAACCCCTACCACCGGGAAGTTGTTGAATCATTGTCGTATGTCGCCAAAGAGGTGAGCCTAGATCATATTTAAATTGACTCTCTGCACCTATTCCAACTGAAGTAGAACTATCGGCCATTTTGTATGAAGATATGAACCTAAAATAAATAAATAAAAAGTAATTTTTTTAGAAAAAATGGGCATTATAACCCCTTATTTTGCATAAAATGTTCTTAAAAAATTTCAAACCTTACTAGAAAAAAAAAAAACTTGAAAAATCTTCAAAAAAATTATTGAAAACTAAAAAAAAAGAGGATAGATTCACTCACCTTTGATTGCTTGATCTTCTTAGTGCACCTATTCCTCTCTTGTTTCTATCAGTTCAACTCCTTCATAGCTCTTACGATCTCACCTTCGAAAAAAAAGAGAAAACCTGCAAAAATCAACTATTTTAGCTTGGAGGCAAAAAAATGGTGTTTTTGCTCTTTTGAGTTTGCAAAATGAGCCTCATTTGGTCGGCCAAGTCAATATAAAGGCAATCTGGGCACTTTTTAGGGTTTTTTTTTTTGTTTTTAAGTTGATTTTTTGCCTTTTTCTAGGCTGGACGGCGTGGGTCCTCCCGGGTCCTTCTGGGTTCTCCTCGGGTTCGGCCAGGGTTCTCCATTTTCCACCCGGGTTCTCTATGGGTTCTCTATGGGTCCTTCTGTGAAGGACCCGCAGAGAACCCGGGTGGAAAATGGAGAACCCAGGCGAACCCAGAGAAGAACCGAACCCGAACCCGAACCCACACGTATTTTGGCCAGTTCGGGGGGCTAAAATGAAGGACCCAGTAACAGAGGATACTTCAAGAAATTTGAGACTATGTTACCAATGGAGCTCCATGGAGCTCAAAAACTTGACTAAAGATGCCTACCAAGAGCGTAACATTGTATATGTTATATATAATCAAAAGAGCAATAAAATTGTCGATTACACCGATTTTGTTGGCGTAACAATTAACACCTCTGGAGTGCAAATTGGTACAGATAGCTATGCACACTACGTAATGAGTGCTCTTCAAATTAGGAGGGGAAGCTCCCTCGTATTGCTGAAATACTTGGAAAAGAAAAGTAAACTAAATCCTATCTTTTTGTTCTCAGCTGGAAGAGGCACAAGGTTAAGAAAAACCACAAACATTCCAACTAAGGATTTTCTGGTTTCGAAAATCACTAACTACAACTAAACTAAAGCTTTAAATCTATCCAGTCTCCTCAATTAAACAGAGCATGAGGAAATGGAGCAGGAATTTTCTATACAATAAACTTCAGGTACAGACTCACAACATGAAGGCAAGGTGGCGCAACTATTTGCTTGGCTGGTAAGAAGTTTATTGGAAACGACAAATAAACGATAAACTGAGTACAGATTCACAACATGAAGGCAAGGTGGCGCAACAATTTGCTTGGCTGAATAGGTTTATTAACACACACATCAAACGACAAGCTTTAGGTACAGATTCTCAATATGAAGGTGTTGGCGTAACAACTAACACCACTTGATCAAATGTTGATTGACAATGGGGGGAACTTTATAGGTGATTGTGTTGTGGTTTGTCCCTTTTTTAAGGAGATGAAAATGATAATATTCCCTTAGAAAATTAAAATAAACCTAGAACTAGGGGGATTTTTTTAAATATGCAACACAAGCAAACTTAAAGGAAACCTATCTTTTTGTTCTCAAGCTAGAAGACAAGACTATTCAACATTTCCATACAAGGCAAGAGGTTTTAGGATTTTTGTGGGATACAAAAAACCTAAATGGTTAGCGAAAACTCACACTTTTCAACTAAACATACAAACTAAAAACCATGAGTACAACACAAGGATTGAATTGAAATGAAGACACATATACTTTGGTAAATTGAATCATAGAATTGCATACAAAGCCACAATCACCAACTTTAAGAAAACCTGCAACACAAAGCTTGCAAATTCAATAAAGTAGTTTGATTTACCTAAGCAAACATATATAAAAACTCACAAGTAAACTTTGAACAACAACTTAGCAGCAAATTAGCATACCAAATTCTATTGAAAATCTAAGTGCCAATAGCACTTAAAAGTATTTACAAGATCTAGAATGGCCACGCACTACTCAGACAAGGCCCACAACCCTACTAGATTGCATAATGGTGTTCAGGCAATGCACAGCAACAAAGAAATGAAGGCGGCTGAGTTACCAAAAGACACGCCGAGTAGAAATGGCTTAGGACAACCCCTTATTGGCTTGTAGACATTCGCATTCAGCTATATTCATCACATTCGGCTCAAAACAAGCATAATCTCCAGCGCCTAGGGTTTATAAGAGGCAACGCCTTCAAATGCTTGATATTCTCACAAAAATCGTCCCACTGAAGCATCAAAGGTCTCAGTGAATAGTGACCACGAAAATCTGAGATAAAGCCATGTTTCTCATTTCCAATCTTGCATTAGTAGTGCTTCCTCAAATTTGGTGACCATTAAATCTACATTGAAGTACCAGTAGAAAGTCTGAATGACTCCCTCAACGATTTCCAGCTAGGGTAGATGGTTTCACTACCGAAACTGGTGCTCTAGGGTTTCCAAACGCACAGCCAGAAAAACCTCTCAAAGGCTTTCCAAAATGAAGTGAGAAAATAAAATCCTGAATGAGAGAAATGAGCTCCTTTTCACCTTTTATATTTCCCACTTAATTTCCCACTCGAATAATATAAAGTGATTTATTAAAGTACCTTTTAAAATATTTCACTTAAAGTCACTTTATAACGTTACTTTATTAATTACTTAATATCACCTTTTAAATTTAACTAGACACTTTACGCAATATTAAATAATTAATAAAGGATTCCCTAACTTCACCTTTAGCCTTCGGGAATTAAAAAGGCTAAGTGATCATCCAGAGTGGCTACTGAGAAGGGGACATTACACCCTTGAGAAAGGTGTATGGTTGTTTATCTTCTACCTGAATCAATTATGTATCTATAAGCTATGTTACAAATGTTTATATAGATTACAAGATTCATGCCATGGGGGCCAAGAATCACCAAGAAGATAAATTGTCTTACAAGAAGTGGAACCACTTCCTATCTTAGACTATGTAAGTAAACTGGGATCAATTGACATTCAACTCCAATGGATTGTATTGTGTGCTAAACGGGTGATCAGAGTTCTAGAAGGTGATGCAGACTATAAGGTATTTCGCAAGCCTTGCATCTCCCAAGGAACTCCCTATAACAGAAAACCCCTTTATGGTCTTGAGTTCCACTGCCTTGTAATTGCTCTCACACCAACTAAGATTATAGGGACTCTTGTTGCTAAAACATTTGTTAGACCTAGGAATCTCTCAAACCCTTACTGACTTGCAATGGGGATAGCTTCAGCTTGGCCTTGCAATCAATTCTCTCTAGTGGTCTCACACTCCAAACTTTCATGGGGTTTCTCTTTCTGAGGTGCCCTAGATAAAAAATCTTAAGTCTTTTCAAACAGGCATAAGAGTCACCTCCAACATCTTTGATAAAAAGACAACATTGGCTCTCATGGCCTAATTTGAAAGTTAAATTCAACCTTAACAAGAAGGATTTTGAGTCCATTAGTAACATCTAAATAATCATTCTTGATGTGCTCGATCACCAAATTTGTGATCCAGCACCTTTGGCCCAAGGGAAAGATTGGAAATGTCGTGTGAACACCTCTTTGTCAGTACAAATCCCGGTTTGGTTACCATCTTCTCTCTCCAAAAGTAAGTGTCAGCACCTTTCGCACAAGGGAAAGATTGGAAATTATCGTGTGAACACCTCTTTGTTAGTACAAATCCCGGTTTGGTTAACATCTTCTCTCTCCAAAAGTAAGTGTCACCTGAGACTCTCAATCACCACTGGAATTTTAGTTCTGCACCCTCAGTTTGGAACCAATACATTGAGATGATATAGAAAGCCACAATTGAGCCAAAATATGCCCTTTTTACATTTGAGTTTGAATGAAAGCTTCCGAAGATGCCATAATGAAGAAAACAAGATAGATTCAAGTAATGGTGTGTAAAAATGGCTAGAGGTGAGAGTTGTTCTGTAGCAGACACACAGTTGCTACATCAAGTCATTTGCAGAAATTACATAGTTGTTCTGGAAGATCACTTGCAACAATTACACAATTGTTGCAGGAATCATTCACAGCAGTCACACAATCATTGTGAATAGTCATTCACGGTAGTCGCACAATGTTGCAAAAATTCATTTACAACAACTACACAATTGTTGTGTTGAGGAAACTCACTTGCAACATTTGCAGCAATTGCTCAGAGCAACAGAAAGTCATTCACAACAGCTACACAAATGTTGTGGAAAGTCATTAACAACAGCTGCACAGTTGTGGCAAAAAGTCATTCATAAGAGTTGAAGAAGTTGGAATTACTGTTATAGGCACAAATTTTTTTCAGTATAACAAGCAGCGAGAGGAATGAAGATCTTTCCACTTCTGCCTCCAATTGACATTCAGATTTTGTGGCTTCTGTGGAGTTCTGTAAAATACACATGCACTTCTGAATATGAAAATGATAGGGAAAACTAAACTTGTTTATAAGGGAAAAGTGTGTGCTTGCATTCAATAGTTTTAGGAGCTGGATAAGCATTTGATAACTAAGAATAAAGAGGTTGATGCTAAGAAGCGGATGGTGAATTCTCTTCTGCAGTGAATGCTGCAGGAAGACAAACATAAAAGGCACATATAAACACTTCATTAGAGAGTTGCAACTAGGAGATATGTTTTGCTGGCTTAAACATAGGTCACTCTGATTTTTTGTCTCTACGAGAACTCTAGTGTTGCACAATTGATTCAAGGACATTACTGGTCAGAGTTATTTACACTGATTACTACTTTCACCATGAAATTTTGAAAAGGCCAAAAATGCAGCAGTTCCAAACTTTCATCTAATGGTTTTGGAGCACCAGTACATCATCAAAAGAGACAGCAATCTGATAACAAAGTCCCCACTTACACTATCCTTACTGGACTAACAAGTGTTACAGAAATTTCAACCCAAGAACCAGATGAATGTCAAGAGTCCTCCTAAATGTGAAGAGTAAGCCCTAATGTTAAGAGACAAGAATGCAAAGAATCACCCCAAAAGTAAAGGGACAAGAGACTAAGTGTTGGAAATCCAACCTTTAAATATTTTTGGTTGGATAGAGGAACTTTTGGAGAGAAAGTTAAGCTCTTGGAGAGATAAGAGGCTCATTTAGAGAGATAACTCTTTTTGGAAAAAGAGGTGCTGTAAAAAAATCTGCCTGTAGCATATTCTGTTGCCCCTTGTAACAAGCTTTTGTAATTGCTTGTTGTGAGTTCCATTGTTATTGTAGCATGTTTTGAAGCTGCCTCTAGCAATTTGTTCGAAGCAATAAAATATCAACCTGTAGTTTTCTGCTCTACAGCAGCAAATGTTTGTAGCATATGTAAGGAGCCCTGCTGAATTGGCCTTTAATTTTCTGTTTTGGATGCTTGGAGTTCTGTCAAATAGATATTGCGTACACTAGTTCCAGCATATGATGTAGTTGCCTTGTGCATACAATGATATCCAAGCATAATTAAACTTCCAACAATGTTGCCAATTAACTTCAACTCCTTAATTGACTGTAAAGTGAAGTGCAAAGACAGCCACACCAAACTGGAATTTTTACAAATACTTGTCATACAACTCTAACCAGCAAGTATTGTTGTTTTCCTTTTTCATGTGATGTCGAAGTATACAAATGATGGATAGTGTTGTTTTCCTTTTCCATGTGATGTTGAAGTATGCAATTGATGTCTTCTATCAAGAATGCAAATGACTGAAAATGCCAAGTAACTAAGCAATGCAATTATATTCTGATTTTTAGACTTAAAGTGAATATGCAGCTATGAGGCATTTATGCAAACACTTGGAATGCAATTTCAACTCCAGTTTATTTGACTGCAAACATGCTACATATTGCAATGATAAAAGTGGTGTTGTGACAACTCAATGCAAATACCCAGCATAAGTGATTCTAACATTTATTGTTGTGGAAGTAACTTTATTACAGCAATACATAAACAGACCAGTTTATATTGACTGTAAATATCTTTGCAATGAAAGAACCTGGGTATGATGTCTAAGCCTGAGAATGTAGCGCCTGGATTAGACTGGAAATCACTCAAATCTGAGAACACACTAATGTCTGAAGTCAATGGCTCCCAGCCATGACGTCTTTTCATGTACCCACTTGATACCTTCACAGAATCGACTATTTTTGTCTTCAATGGTAGCGCCCAGGTAGCTGGTCTTGACAGCGATTCCTTCCCATAGGAATTGAGTCAAATAAAGGCCTCAATCAAATAAAACGAATTTGATTAATATGCAGAGGGCTGCACCTTTGACTTCAACACACCCGACAAACTCCTTACAGATGGTGTATTCTTCAAAATTACTCTATAATATTTTTACTTCCCAATAATAATCGAAATTACCTTTCATATGCCATCCTTAACACGTCCTCTCCAAGGTCTCTTAAAAACGTCTATGAACAAAATCGTGACTGGAAAATGCATCGAACTTCTCCATACAAACATGTCCTTGCTTATTTCTTGGATTCTCACAAAAAAACGGGGTCTTCTCTTGCTGTATTACTTGCTGAAGGTGCGCCTAAGGTTATACATTGAATAGGGCCTTCGATTTGCAAAGCCTCTCACCAAAAATTGCCAAGGGAATAACCAAAAATAAACCCACTGAGTAGAAATCACGAAATCCGGCTGTAGCTTGTTCTTCTTACTAAAACCTTCGATTTTTGAGCAGCTAGGAGTGATGGTTCCACACTCGAAACTGGCTGTGAGGGTTTTTCCAGTCCAAACCAGAAGGTTCGACCAATATCTTCATTATATATATTCATTCAAAAAGTCCCCAACAATGAGCTCTTTTTTTCCTTTATAACTCTCCCACTTAATTTCCCTTCAAAATTATGAAGTGACTTTATATAGTGCACTTTTAAATATTTCATTTAAGTCACTTATCATCTTGCTTAATTAATTATTTAATATTACCTTTTAAATATTAGCTTGACACTTAGGCAATATTAAGTAATTAAGCAAAGGATCCCCTTATTGTGCCTTTAGCCCTCGGGAATTATAAGGCTAAAATAGTATTTTGCGTGGTTACTGTGAAAGGGACATTACAGCATATTTAGCTACATCATAGTTAATAAGAAAATCTGAATTTATTGTATGAATTTTATGTTGATTTGTGTCCACTAAAGGAACCTGGTACATGACTACAAGGACAGGTTGTCGTCATTTCGACCAAGTATCCTTGTCTGGATCATTTTTACACCTGGATTTACCAGTTCACAACCAGCTTATTCACATAGGAATTACTCATCCTCTGTCCCCAGTGTGCCACCAACCAGAGACTCTAAGAACCTTTTTTAGTTTTGTGCTCATTCTGAGAACGCCAGGAAACAGATTCAGAGTCTTTTCATGCCTTCCAAATTAAAAATATTCGCATGCTGGTTTTATCAGGGGACTTGGCCATGTTACCTACACAATACAAACAAATTGGGCATAATTTTCATATATAGATTATTTTTCAGCTATGGAAAGATAGAAATAATGTCATATTGAATAATAATGTGATTGATTGATTATTATTATCTATAGCTAATTAAACAATGCTTCTCTCCAATGTTAAGCTACAAAGTGTAGGAAGAAAAGATGTGCTTGGGGGTTGAGCACCATCAAACTCTTATTGAGCACGATGGAAATGCCCTATGTGCAACCAGTCGTGTGCCTCCAGACCCCCCTTGTCACCAATCCCCTCCACGTGGTCAGGACCATGGTTATCGGGTACAAAGAATGTGTCCTCACACTTGTTCTGCATTTTTGCCACATCTCAATTGATCTTCTCCCAAAAATGGTGTCAGTGGTATGGAGGCACTAGACCTAGTGGCTAGGCTGCTGTGCCCCAAGATGAGTTTCCAAGGCTGAGTCCGGCATTTACATTAGCCCAACAAGTGGAGGATGAAAACAAGAAGATGAAGACTTTGTTGAAGCCATTACTTGAAACGGTCGATTTCATTGGTGGTTAGGGAGATAAACCACAATCACCACTGCATCCACTGTCTTGTGGGCTTGTGGTGCCCACTGCTTAATATTTATTATTGTCTTTTCTTTAGCTAACTTTCCTTCAAGACTTTAATTATCATAATGTTTATTAATAGATGAGACAAGACCTTAATTTCGGGAAATCACTTATCATGATGGATTTCAAAGCTCATTAGTTTGCCTTTTTCTGATTGTTGATCTTTTTCCAACTGCAGGTCCAATGTGATATTACCTGCTTGGAGGTGAGATTTCATCCACCCATAATCTTTATATTTTAATATATTTAAGGACACTTTTAATTCCAAAAAAGACTTCGTTGCTATACTTTCATTAAGAATATTATGCATTATTTTCAAGAATGAAAAAAAAAACACTTGAATTGAGGGTATCCTCACAGTTTCCTTCCAAATAATCATTGTTCCAAATATGATTTAAGTATGGAAATATTATGTACAAGCATATAGGCAGAACAAATCATTATGCATTGACAATGATTGTGACTTTAAAAGAGATATCAAAATGAAAAGATGAAATATGTGCACTTTTCTTTTAGTATGGACATGCCATTTTGGTAAAGTGAATGCAAATAGGCCATTTTAGTGTCACCAACTTTGTACCATCTCAATGCCCAGTGAATTTAACAAATGCAACAGCAACCTACTTTCACAAAATCTAGAATCTTGTAATCAATTGTCATAAAAGAAAAAATAATCACCTTTGCAGACTCTGTTGAAGAATCTAAGCTCCACAAATAAAAGGTCTCTTGATCAATGCTCACCAGTTGATCATGCCTACCTGATGGCCACCACAGTGTACTACACACAAAAGTTCCAAAGTGACTAAATAATGTTTGTGAAGTATATTGAAAGGAACAAGAAACACATATTGCTGTTGAACATATCATTTATCCAATCTCAACAGAACAAAAAAATAGCATTAGTCATTGTGGTTTCTAAAGAATCAAAACAATACCACCTATAGCCATCTAAAGTTGATTAATGGATTTTCTAATGGATAAATTTAGAAATATCCTGTAAGAGATCATAAACCTTGACCTCAAATCATAGCCTTATATATAAGATAAACTTCCTAACAAAATTCATCTAAATGCTAAGCCAAGAGATTCTGGTTCAAATATAGCCTAGACGAATACAACAAGAACTGCCAACAAGGGGCTAAAATCAACCAATCATACAGTGCTTAGATTCAAAAGAAACAAGAGAGATTAATAGCTACTTCATGAGCATCTTTGAAGCATTCACAAGACAAGAAGCAACCAATCAATTTATGAAAACATGAAAAGAAGGGGGTTACACATCGATGCTCATAATGGCCTACAAAACTGATAACTTAGATGTGTCCATTGATTATCACCATAGTCATCTAAAGTAAAAAAAATTGCATTCTCTTCCTAGAGAAAGAATTCAATGCTCCTTTGCTCCCTTAACAAGTTCAACTTGTTAGGCAGCCTAAAGGAAAGATAATAAACTAATCGTTATAAATTCTCATCTATCAAATTATCTAAGATAGCTTTCTCAGAGTTTGAATACAAAGCTTTGAAACCTAAGAGAGATATTGCCCACAATTTTGGGGCATCTGCTATAATGATAGCAGATGTCATAAGAACCATAAATTGGATAATTGATGAAGGCTATGGCAGAGAAGTTGAAGCAAGTGCTTCTGAATATAAATATCCTCAGAGTAAGGAGAATTTGTCAAAGAAAACAAATCTTGGATGACATTACAATAAAACATGAGTTCATCAATTCTTTGAAGGAAAGCAAGGAAAACTCGACAAGCAAAGCCCATGACAGGTTTGATTGGAAGTTTATTACAAAAGAAATAGAAAAGTTTGGCTTTTTGGAAGATTAGTGTGATTGGGTCTAGAATTGTATAGTCAGCCCTATGTTCTCTATCATTGTTAACTGCAGCTTAATAGGCTTCTTCAAATCTCAAGGGACATAAACAAGGAGACCCAATTTCTCCTTATCACTTTGTAGTGTTGGTGGAGGCCTTAGGTTGCTCTCAAACAACAGAAAATGAAGAGGGGACCTTAAAGCACTACCATTCACACAAAATTACCACCAATATCACACCTTCAACTTGCCAAGGAAACTCTTCTTTATGAGGCAGCAGAGTTCTTAAGTTAAATTATAGTTGCTTCTTCACCTTTACTCTAGGCCACCTGGTCAATATACCAATGCTGAAAAATTGGATATATTATAGGAGTTGGAAAACTACCATGGATTTCAACTAGGTACTCAACCAACTAATGACTAGGAGTCCTTCTATTCAAAAGAGTATACAATTCTGAACTTTGGGAAGAGTTGCTTTCCAAATTTTATCAAAGGCCATCTTTGTGGCAAGATAAATTGCTAAGCCTTGCAAGCAAGATAGCCAAGCCAAAAGAAGTCCTTCAATATCTTCCTATTTAAATATTCTCTATCCTAATATCTTCAAAAGGGCTAATCTCTAGAAGATTAGAATGAATAAAATAATGAAAATTTTCTTATGGAAAGGCATTTTAGAGGAGAAAAAAATCACTCTAGTAAAATATTTGTAGACCTAAATCATTGGGAGGAGCATGGTTGAAAGATGTAGAAGTCCAAAATAAAGCTTTAAGGGCTATTTTATCTTAAATAATATGTGAGAAGGGTGCCCAATTGTAGAGTAGGTACCCATAGAGAAATACTTGAGAGCATAAAGACACTAAGAAGATCTCCACTTGTACACAAGCCCCTACAAGATTTGTAATAAACACCCAAAAAAATTTGAAATTTCCAATTGAAAATAACTTACAATGCAATGTCTTTATCACTTTCTGATCACCCAATTCTCGAGATGGACAAGATGAAAGCATACGATGTATATGACCACACAACTATCTAGAATGCAACAGCTTAAAGGAAACACATTAGACGGAAAGCCAGCCAATCTCACTTCTTCAGTGTAGTGTGCTATGCAAAAACTAGAAAGGGAAATGCTTCAACACTTATTCAGCAAAGTGTGCAATTGCAATGAATACAAGCACTTCACGCTTGTTCAGCAAAGTGCAATTACAAAGCATAGGAATTTCCACTTATTCCGTGGGGTGAGCAAAAACTAAACTTCCACTTGTTCAATGGGATAAGCAAATTACAGTACATCCACTTATTTAGTGCGGTGAGCATATATATGCTCGAGTTTCAAATAGACTATGGTCTATGATATGGAGATAAGCATGAGGGCAGAAGTATTCCAGCCCTAACCCATTAGTTTCTACCTCATACATTGTTGGTAGATGGCTGTCCTACTTTGCTGGTCAGGGAGTTTTCAAGGTATACCTTGAGGACAGCAGCTGTTTGGATGGATTGGACTAATTGGGATCACTACTTTGGCATTGGAGGTTGGCCTGATGATGAATTCCTATCATCCTATTGTTGTGACCTTTTCACACATCGCCCCATTCAAAATGGGGACCCCCTAAATTTTTGCTCCGTTCGGGTCTTTTGGCTTGGGTTTTTCTCTTTCTCTCTCTCTCTGTCTCTTTTCCGATGTCTGCCTTTCGAGGATTGTGCCCGTCTCTGAGCTTAAGCGTGAATTTGACCGAGTCTGAAAATTAGGGTTTCATTCTTCCTGGTCAATCCAAGGTCGAACGAAGTGAATAAATTGAAAATTGGACTTAACATTGTTGTCAGCATGTTTCCGACAGGCTCTCAGCAGGTTTTCATCAGGTTCTGAGGTACTTACTATTTTTAGTAAGTGTGAAATTACAGGCAATTCGTCAGCATTTTTGAGATTCCGACAATCACACGACATTCAAAGCACATCAGGCTACTCGTGTGCAAAATTTGAGCGAAAACAAACAACTTACTATTTTTAGCAGTCCAGCTTCCGGAGCAAATTTCAGGGTTCAGATGCAGAGTTTTTCTTTGCATGTCTAGATATTCCTTCTGGGTTTTTCAAGACCTTCGCAGTGGTATAACATGCAAAACGAGACGACAACTTTCAGAATTCGGTCTTCCGAGGCTATTTTTAGGGTTTGCATGTCAGGGTTTCTTTTGCATGTCGGATGATTCCTGATGGGTTTTTCGAGAGCTTCGCAGTGGTGTGACATGCAAATGAAGATAATCACTCATTAAGGAACTTACTATTTTTAGCAGGTGTGTCCTGACAGCCGCTTCCCAGCAGTTCAGAATCACGAGCTGATCGCAATGCAGCAGAAACGAAGGCAAACATAGATCATTGGATATGCATGCAAAGCAAATTAGGGTTTCCGACTTCGGGGCCTGAAAAGAGGGGTAAAAAGTCAAAATTTTCGAAAACCGATGTAAACCACCGCGATCAGCATCCTTCAGGCTATCTGCTGGTAAAATTTCAAGTCAAACGGAGCACTTACTATTTATAGTAAGTCAATTTGGAAACAGGCTAAAAATAGTAAGTCAGGTGCATACGTTGATGTCAATAGATAGGTCACGTGGTGAGGAGCGCCTCATTCAAATTTCAAGTTAATCGGAGCAGGGGAGCTATCAAAAGCAAGCGTTTGCTATTTATAGTAAACCACCTTCAAAAATGGGCTAAAAATAGCAGGGTGACTAAAAATGGCAGTGTCGACAGGGTAACAAGGTCATGAGAATGCAGTGTCCAAAATTTCGAATCGTTCTAAGCTTCAGAGATGCAAATTCAGAGGACTTACTATAAATAGCAAGGCATGAAAATTGGCGAAAATGAAGAAAATTTCTAAGTCTGAAACTTCATCCTGCAGCCATGGCAAAATGCGCCCAAATTGATGGAAGAAGCATGGAAGAAGTTTTGGGTGTTGAAGCTCGTCCACCACACAGGCCAAAATGCGCCCAAGCTAGAGAAAGTCAAAGAAAGTCAATGCTTTTCATCCTACTGCCAGGCCAAAATGCGCCCACCTTGAAGCATGAGAGCTAGAAAAAATTCTAAGTTTGAGGTTTCATCCTTCATCTAGGCCAAAATGCGCCCAAGGAGAAGATGGTCAATGAAAGTCAACACTTTTTATCCTGTAGGCATAGCAAAATGCGCCCAAGGGAAACTCATGGAAGTTGAAAATTTTTCTAAGTATTGAACTCGTCCTCCTCACCCCTCCAAATGCGCCCATCCTTCTCAGGGGGTGAAATGCGCCAATTCTAGAAGAAGGTCAAAGGAGTCAATGACTTTCATCCTCCTACATAGGCAAAATGTGCCCAAGGACATGCATGTGAAGACAAAAAGAGGGAGGTGAAAGGTCACAAGGGACATGGTAAGAGTTATCCACCAGCTATGCCAAAATGCGCTCAAGAAGGAGGAGGTCAAACAAGTCAAAGATTTTTATCCTTCACCTACATGGAAATGCGCCCAAATGAGGTCAAGGACAAAAAAATAGAAGTTGAAGGGTCATCCTCTTGCCTAGCTCAAATGCGCCCAAGTTGAGGTGGTAAAAGCAAATGTAAGGTGGTAAATGGGGTAAAAGACACTTCAAGGCAAGGGTAAATCCTAGGCGTGATTTTTGAATTTCCTCTTCAAGTCTCAAATGCGCCTAAGGTGGTAGGTGTTAGAGAATTTTTCTAAGGTATGTGAAAAATGAAAACAGATGTTAGGCGTGGTGAAGTTAGATGTCCCTCTTCAAGTCTAAAATGCGCCCAAAGTGATATGTGTGAGGTGGTGAAGATAAAATGCTAAGGCGTGATTTTAAATTCTTCTAAGTATGATATGCGCCTAAGGTGGTGAGTAAGGAATTTCTTCTAAGGCGTTGGAGTTTTTAAGTAAAATTGCCTTTCAAGGGTGAAGTAAAATGCAAGTGGTGAGTGAAAAATAAAATGTGCTAGACACCTCCATGAATAAAATTTTCTAAGTGAAGTTGATGTTTTTGTCACTGGCAAACGAATAAAATTTTCTAAGGCAAATTCTCAAAGTGCAAGATGATTTAAAATATTTTCTAAGGCAAAATATTTTCTCCCTTAGAAAATACGCCTAGAACTCAAGGTGGTGAAACTTTTTCTTGGAGCACGAGCAAAATTTCTCAGTGATGAAGTCAGAGAATGATGATAATGCAGATGGATTGATAAAATTTCTCAAGCGAGAGCAACACAGGATGATCACAGGCGAAGAATGGATTTAATTTGATAGAATAATATTTTCTAAGGTTCAAAATTTAAAAATTAAATGAACCCGTTCGTTGGGTACCCATGGATTCGAAGCATTCTGAAGAAAATTTTCTTCTGGGTACTGAACATTTGCGATGATAGATGGATTTCCAAGTCTTCCGCACTTCGCCAACACTTTTTCAGTGAAGAATTTAATCAGTGCTCAAATTGTGAGTTTTCCTAAGGGAAATTTTAAAATCTTCTAAGGCAAATTTGAATAAAATGTGTTTTCAAAATGAATTTCTCCGGACAACGAATTCGAAGTGGGTTGCCTAGATGATTTTGATTGAATTCTTCGATGATGAATTTTCCAGAGCTGAGGAGGAGTTAAATTCGAATTCAAGTGACAGAGCTCCGGCTGGTGAATTAAAAAGATGAATTTAAATTAAATTTTTCGAAAATAAATTCAAAAGATGCCAGTCAAAGTTGAACTTCTAGAAGAATAAGATTCCTGACGTCGAGAGACAAGTTAGAGAAATACCAGAGGGAAAATTCAAATTCTTGAAGTGGAGTAGTGGAAGTTTAATGCACTGGCTAAAATTGGCTCCTTCTAGAATTCGATTTTTGGCTATAAAATGAAGAAGTTTCTCACTTCCTTTTCACAGCTGGAGAAGTCGAATTTGCTCTAAGTGAAGATTGTTGCTAAGAATTGTTGAAGCTTGAAGAGTACGAATTATTGCTAAGGCTGAAGTATTGCAGAAAAGAAGCTGAGAGGGACGACTTGACTTGAGTTGGTTTCCAAAATCTGAAGTGAAGGAGATTTCGAATTTCAAAGAGGAGTTTGCTGGAGTTCGAAGTTATTGCTGCAACTTTTGGAGGGGCGCACTTGCAAGTTGCTAGAGGTATTCAAATCTGCATTTGAAGAAGGACGCCTGGAGGTGAAGTTGCTGAGAATTGTCTAAAAAGTGCGAACTTGCTGATTGCTGATTGAGATTGCTGAAGACAAGGCTTGCTTGGAAATTCGTTTCTAAGTGATTGAAGCTCGAATTTATTAGAGAAGAAGCTGAGGTTTGCAAACAAGAAAAGTTATTGCAGCTTCTCGAGTTATTAAAGTCGACTGGCAGCTCTGCAAGGTATCTTATTTATTTTTCTAAGATGAATTGCTGATGAATGTTTATTGTTTGCAGATGGCTGATGCAAGGGCGACTGGAAAAGACAATGGTGCATCCAGGCAGGCTGTGATTAAGAAGCTGAGTAAGACATTCATGCCGGAATCAAAATTTATTTCAAAGTTGGGCAAGCTGACAGACACCAACTTGGGCTCCGTCAACCTAGAGACCTTCAAGAACAGGATGTTGGGAATTGGGAGTCATCGGCCTTCGACTACTTCGCACAATATTGTTCGAAGCGGATTATATGCAGCTGCTGGTTTCCCACCAGCCATTCAGTGTTCGGAGCTGATAATGGAGTGCGCCAATTACTATGAGAAGGATCACAGATCGATCATGTCACCAGATGGCCAAGTGCTAGCTAATCTTACTCCTGCAGCCATTGGTGAAGCTTTGGGGATCCCGGTGCATAGGAACATGGTTTACAAGTCCAGAGAGCGAGCTGAACGGATGTACGCTTCTGCTTTCGAGAGATGTACGGAGACAATTAACACTCACTGGATGAGCACTCCCAAGCCCTCTCGTACAAAGTTGCCGAAGCAGATCATAGCGGAGGACTTGAAGCAAGAATATTGTGATCTCATCATGATGCTGAGCAGAGTTGGTGGTTGCCCACAGTCCTTTATTTTTGAGCCTTGGATGTTCTACTACATCAACCTCGTGCTGGAAGGGAAAGATTACGTCAACTGGGCTGTGATGATCAGTGACAATTTGCACGAGCAGCTCCTGAGCCTTAGAAGGACAAAGACGTTTTACATGAGCTCTTACATCATCTATATGTTGGCTCGTATGACGAAGTACAGAGGGATCTCTTACAAAGAACCTATTGGTTGTGGCTCCCACCAATTCAAAATCTATGACGCTTGTCCGCAGTTACATTTGGCGAGCACTACTCATTACAAGCGTGTCAACGATGCCTTCACCATGCATATCACGAGATTGCTTCAGGAGCGTTTACACCACAGAATCTCGAGGGAGGCCCAAGAGTTGATTGAAAGGTATGGGTGCTGGTTCATTCAGTTTCCAAGGTTTTTTTATATTAGGCTGCAAGGTTTTTCATTGTATCCGTATAGGCTGCCTAAGTACCCAACCGATAGAATATTGATGCTAGAGATATCTAGGCAATTGCTCGCCTACGATAAGATTCAAAAGAAAAAGAAGAAGGGAGGTATTGAATTCCCAATTGTCATGGGTAACTCGGATGAAGTGTGTCCTTCGATACAGGCAGCCAGAGAAGCCGAGAGTGAGCTTCAATTTTATCATTTCTCATATCACACCAGCCGACAGCACTATGATCCACATCACAACATCAAATGGGTACTGTCAGAAGAATTTAAACATAAGGCAAATATTGAGGATTATTGGGTTGATGCAGCAGATGAGATTGAAGTCAGGAAAAGAATGTTCTCTCGGTTGCCAATTACTTTGATCAGGGAGTGTGAAGTTGTTCCAGTTCCAGACCAGGTCAATGAGGATATGGACGTTGTCCATCCTGATTATGCAGCAGTGAGAGATACTCTACTTCCGCTCCCAGATTGGTCAGAACCAGAGGTTGCTGATTTGGACACACTTTCTATCCCGGTCCTAACACTCACTAGGGCATGGGTTGATAGGCGTGTAAGCAGGTTGAAGAGTAGGTCAATTGCTTTGACTTACAATTTGATGGGAGATCACAGGACACCCACCACAGGCAGAAAGAAACAGATCACACGAGGTCCAGAGTCCAAAAGGAAAGAGCTAGTTCGACAGGAGCCTGTTCAACTGGAACCTCCACGAGTTGCAGTTGCATCACCCACGCCATTGGAGACACGTTCTCCAAGTATACAGGAGGTTTCTTTGTTTGCTGATCAGAGGAATGCATTGAATCAAGTGCAGGTAGTACAGGAAAATAATCAGCCTCCACAGAGAGAATCGGTTGGCCAGAGCGTCAATGCACCTATTAGGGTTGATCAGCAGGATGATGAGGGGACTATTACTGACCCTCAGTTTCAGCAGGAGTTAGAGGCGGCTATGAATGATGATGATGATATAGTTTCAGGAGACACTCAGCCACTTGAGGATGATGAGCCTCGTCAGAATGATGTAGAAGTTGAGCAAGTTAGAGAGGTAGAGGCACAAGAACAGCAACCCTTTGATATACAGTACGATGTGCCTGATTGGCTTAAGGATAGAATGAGAAGGAGCCCCAGTGAGGAGATTGATCCAGCAGTTGAGATGGAAGAATTTTTGAACAGGATCAGTGCACCTCCACAGAAGAAGAAGGCAAGAAAATTTTCGAAAATCTCCACTGAAGAGGATGGCTCTCGCACTCTTCACGTTGTCGTGCCTCAAGTTGATTGTGACCGAAATGAAGCAGTGCCTGAGAATTAGTGGTCACGACTTTGGATTTAGGACGCCCCACTGGTGCACAGATTGTGGAGGAGTGTGATAACTCCTACCTCGCCCTCAAAGATAGGTTATTCAAGAAGGAAGGAAAGTATAAAAGATTGAAAAGAGAACACAAGGCCTTGATTGGATATGTACAGTTGTCTCGTTCTCGAGGGCAGGAGATTCCAGTGATTGAGCCTCCAGCAGAGATACCTAGAGAGTCCATCAGTGGCTTGATGGAGTTAGGAAAAATGGCACAGGAAGCAGACAAGTGGGTCACAGTTCGTGCTTGAGAGAGAAGTTTATGGAGGACCTTGCTTTTGCTTTTCAGCAGGCTTCCAGTATTTTGGCACGGATGGAGGCAGTTGATCAT
Source organism: Sequoia sempervirens (assembly GCA_007258455.2). Classification (NCBI taxonomy): domain Eukaryota; kingdom Viridiplantae; phylum Streptophyta; class Pinopsida; order Cupressales; family Cupressaceae; genus Sequoia; species Sequoia sempervirens. The sequence continues at coordinate 169,536,426 of VDFB02281492.1, read as the reverse complement.
GCTTGGGGAGATGCTTCTGTCTATCAGAGTAAAGTAATTCAGCGTCTTGAGGCATTGAGGCATGTTCCGTTGCGATTGCTGATTGATGGAGGTGTCATTTAGGAGAATGACAGATATGATTTTTCTAGATGGTATTCTTCAGCGATCACGGGGCGTGGTTTCTTCGACGCGGCACAGGCGGATTCAGCCAGGATACATAAGGCCATGGCCAATATCATTGATGGAGTTCAGAACACTTTTGAGGCCATATTTGCTAGGCGATTGAATCCAGATGAAATCAATGTTGATAATTTGAGGGGTAGGCTGGTACCTTTCTTTTCAGAGGTGAAGACCTTCGTACAGGATGATTTCGAGAACACTTCTACTTTCTCCGCCTTGATTCAGAGCACGCAGGATTCTTTAGTTGCTTGGAGAAAATCTTGTACAAGGCATGAACATTCAGTCACGGTGTTAGAGTTTCAGCTAGATTGTGTTCCACCCATCTCAGCTCAGGAGGTTGAGGCTGTACTTGGCAGATTTGTTGAGTTTGCAGCCAGAGAGAAGGAGAACGGGAATGCACTGCTGGACAAGGATCTTCTAGAAGACTGATTGTGGGCATTTATTGCCTTTACTATTTTTGGGAGTGAGTGGGAATCTTTGTTCATTTATTACACCACTCCCCATTCTGGCAGTTTTTAGGGTTAGGGCTGAGGTGGCACGATTCTAGCCACTCTATTGATTGTAACCCTAGCCGTCTTTTGGACTGGGCTAGCTATAAAAGGGGGAGTCCCCCTCATTTGTAATACATTAGACTAGCATTAGATTTGGAGATCAGACTAGAGAGTAGAGCAGAGTAGACATTTTGCTTAGCATAGTGTGGAGAAGAAAGAAAGTTTTCCCTTTGAAAACTTTTGTGGAGATTGTTGTGTAACACTTTCATGATAATAGATCTTTTCATTGATGGTGGAATTCGTCTTGTCATGAATAGCTAGCAAGGTCTCTTCTTCCTTTCGGATCCAAGTAGCTTAATTCTCATTTCATGCAAGTAGTTTACTTTGATGTGTGGTGTTTTATTGAAGTAGCTTCTTTTCATTCCATACCACTAGCAGCTTGTTGATGATAAGTTCGCCTTGCGTGGTCTACTGGACATTATCTTGAGTTCAACTTCGATTGTGATTTGTGTACTTATATGCGTCGTTTTGATGGTGTACGTATGCTAAATTATAATTTGAACATCTCTTGCTATCCCCTTTGAAGATTGCACCAATTTTACTGAGGCTGTCCGACGTGAGGCTAGGTGAAATTCGGTTGAAGTCTACTGAAATCAAGCTCCACATATCTTGCATTTAGGATAGAGTATAAACTTCTTAGGCCCTATACCCCTTTACTTTCCGCACATTTCTGATTAGCTTTAGGAAAACGAACTATATTGCCAAATCATACACACAAAATCCCCTTCGAATCATCTATCTGTTGTTAATTGCAAGAAGCCTGAACAATTATGTAAGTCCCCTCGTAAGAACACAGCAATACACATCAACCAACTGAGGGTGTTCCAAGTATTTCAGAACCTTGGAGTTGAACGTGTGATCTATCTCGCAATCTTAGCACACGGAATACTTTGATCAAGAGAGAACGGAGTAGCCTTCAGACTATTTTGTTCTGCTGTTTGGTGCGGTCACAAAAACCACGTCAACACCTATGACATTGGAGATATCTTTTACTCCATCATAGATATGATTTTCAGTTTGCATGGTGTTGTTCTGATTTATACCAGCAGCTTAGTAGGGGTTGGTATGTGTTTTTATGCACCTGTGATGGGCATCTTTCACATCCATAGGAGATCATTCAAAGTGAGATGGATAGTTGAAGCCTGTCATGTCCCCGAAATTAGAACACCCTGAGATACAAATAAGTGAAAATGAGTAACACAATACATATTAAAATTATAAAAGAAAATATTATCGTTTTACTATATTTATAATTACAATTATCATAAGATAATATTGTAATTATAAATATATATCAACGATACACAATAAAATCAATTAATATAAATACGATCATAATTATCAAATAATTATTAAGAGATAATATTATAAATATTAAAATATACATATTTAAATAATAAATATAAATAATACTATAAATAAATATAAATAATATTACAAATAAATTAAAAATAAAATAGTAAAATATAATACACATCAAAACATAAATGAGTAAATAAAATGAAAACAGAATAAATATTAAAAATATATTAACAATTTAATATTACATAAAATAATTAAAGAAAGTTTATTTTAACTCTTAAGTCTATTCCTTTGGTAATGCTGGTCAAATTACTTGTAATGGTGGTCGACTCTCTTTAACATGAGAAACAAATTAATATCTATTTTTGACCATAAGGAAAAGGAATATAAATGTGTATTGATCGCCCAAGAAAGATGGCTAATAATAAGGAGCGATTCCTATAAGGAGCAGCAAGTAAGGATTAAAGAACAGCGATTGATATATTTTATAAGGCAGTGATTTCATTCACTAAGAGGCTGCGATTCATTATGAAAAGGCAGCCCTTATGTTAAGTCTATGTGAAACAATATATGAAAGCATTTGACGGTAAACAAAAGAATTTAAAGGCAGCGACCATCTCTTAATAAAAGGTCACGTATTTCTAAAAACATATCTCTTGAAAAGATGTCTTTTCATAGAGACATAGAGAAATAAATGGAATAAGAAGTGTGTGGAGAATGGGGGGAAAGAAAAAGACGGAGGGATAATAGAAAGAAAATCAGAATAAAGGAAATGAAGAGTGAAGGCCATCAAATAAAGGAGGAAAAGGATATTCTGATAGGAAATACATTCCCTAAGGTCTGATCAAATACAGAATAGAAAGCTGAGAGACTCAAGTACAGATTGCTCTGTTAGAATAAAAGAAAGTTCTGCAGATCGGTGGTTAAGGGATTAGGAGGGGCTTCAGCAGATTGAATCCAAGTAAGAATGAGTATTGGGAGGTGAGTATTATCATATGTTGAATGAAAGGTTGGTAATTAAATATATTATTAATTTAGATTTCAGTTGATATGTAAGAATATATTTAAATATGTTATGATTCATGAATATATCTAAGCATATTTTGATAAGTGATAAATATATATTTCGATATATATATTGTGGTGATGGACAAATACAATGCATACGTAATAATACATATATATATATATATATATATATATATGTTAAAATTCATAGATACATCATAGATGGTGGGAACATACAATATATACAAGATGATATATATATACTATATTATTTACGACTATCCAATAATGATGCTTGTAGCAATTATTGAGCCTTATAAGTAATAATGACTCTATTTATCCACTACGATGTTAAATGGTATAATAGAATTCCATCTATGGGATCTTGAAAGATGTTTAATATCTAATGTACTTATGAAATATATTATAGAAGAATCATTTATAGTGAGTGATAAAGAGGAAATGAATAATCCTTTGACAAGAATGAAATATTTATATCATCTTTGATCTTAAAAGTTGTTATTACTGAAATTTATTGATCTCTAACATTTCTAATGTCTCTTTGAGAAACACTTTGAATGCAAGATTCAGGTTTAAGTGCTTCCACTAGAAACGGGACATTACAAAGACATGGACACATCAATCTTGGTTACAAGTTCAAGTGTCACTAGTGGAATGAGTGCACAAGATGAGTTTAAATAGGAACAGAATGATATAATAGGTATCCATGAAAAAGAACCATCTAGTGCATTCACAATTGAAATGGACACAAGTCTCTATATTAGTGATGTAGAGATTGTTATTGGTAAGCCTTGCGAGGAGGAGGTGGATTCTTCTGAGATTTGTGTGTTAGATCATAACACTGTCCCAACATTGTTTCTTGAGGATAGCAAAGCATCTACTAGTGAGTCATGTGAATTGAGGGGACACCTGAAAGTTCCTACAGAGAAGGTTGTTCAAACCTTAACTCTTTTTGACAACACGTAAAAGTTCGTCGAATACCTCCATTGGTCATCTCAATTTGAAGAAAGGCAAAAAGGGGTGACAATTGGAGCCTCTATCCCAAGTTTGTGGACTATCAAACATGCTTTAGAGGTAATGAAATCAGATTACCTCCATTTGCTTTCAGACAGAGACATGGCCATCAGGTTGGCAGAGGAGGCTTACAGAGCTAATGCAAAATCTGCCCTTCATGATCTAAGTTGTGAGACATCTCCTAATGCATGCAATGAGAATGATGAGATATGGAATCCCTGTGACTATTATGGTATTCCATTGGCACAAGCGGGTGAATTTCACCTTGATTGCATAGTGAGGTATGCCCATCAATTTTCTTTCAACCCACATACGAATGAATTGACCAAGCTCTTGATGACACATTAAGGTGGGTTGGACAAGGGGTTACCTAGTTCACTCTGGTATGATGTGCTTCCACATTCAGAAGATTAATCCAAATTTCACATGTCTCCTATGTTAAATCCAAAATTGTGAAGTTACTGTTTGCCATTACTAGATAAGGAAAATGTGAATGTAATGTGAATTCTGGAGATGAATTAATGATGCTTGTACCTTGTTTTCAATATAATCATTTGATGTTTCATTTGATGTTATCTCAATTGATGTTATTCATGGTGAAATACTGCATCAAGGGGAATAGATGGTTATTGAATTGTGAATATTCTAACTTAAGATGTTTATGTATACTGCTAATGTTATCAACATGTGACTGTCGTGAGTTTATGTCAATGGATGCAGGTATGTGAACCATTCCTCCAGGCGGAGGGGAAATATCACTCGGGAGAGGAGCTTGGTCGGTTAACCGATAAAGTGAACTATCTGAGCATACACACACCTCACTTTAGATTGAGTGAACTAAGTTAGTTATGTTGGTGCTAGATAAGTCATCCGTAGCTCATATATTGGCATTAGGAGTCTTGTCTACTTCTTTATGCTTTTATGAGTAATGTTTATCAGTATATCTGTTTTATTATATTACGATCATTATGATGGTAACATGAATGAATGTAAGTGAATAGGGAGTGGACATATATACACATATATAGTATATACACATATCCATATGTATATACATATCGATACAGGCGTATGATTGGCAGATGGATATGCTCATACGGATGCATCAATATGGAATACCTACATATACATGTACAATACAAGGTATTTAAATATATATATATTATTTGGTACTTTAATATATGTATTTAATATTTAATCTCATAGATGGAAATCAAATTATTTTCCACATTGATTTGATATTAAACTTTTAACTATGGAAATCAGGTTAAATTATACTTAGCCGAATATTAAATCATAAACCATGGGAATTGAATGAAATTGAAATATTTATCTTTGGCAAAGGAAAATTAAAATGCGTCATTCTTCAATCTTATGAAAATCGAAATATTTCTTTTGGCTATCATTTGAACTTTGAACAAAATGAAATTAACAACAAATGAGGAAATCGCGCGCCCAGCTTCATGCGCGCAGAACACAGAGGAAATGACCAAGTCGCTGGGAAATACAACGCAGCTATAAGTCTGTCGATTGAGCCAAAATAATAGGCTATGTGGGCATTAAACAACAAAGGACTTGTTCACTGTGAATATCCTATTCCCCAGATTATGAAATTGGCGCCACATCTGGAAAACAAACCCATAGGTGTCAATTCTGTAAAATTTACCATGTGCAATGGAATTACTCTCCATTCTGCTGTCAATCATTGGAAGCTGACTCAACTTATTGAAACTGAGTAAGGGAGTGAAATTACACCACATACTGAGTTGAATTATTCATAATTCAGTGGTGGCAAATGACATGCCTTTTTAGAAGGAATACGATGGGGGATGGGGCTTTATAAATAGCCGCCCATTCTTCATTGTTCACTTACTTATCTTTTTGGAGAGCAACCATTCAGCTTTTCATTGAGAATTCACCATATTTTCTATAAGACGTATTATTCTGAGAATTGAGTTTAGTTCATTACTTCCATTCTCCATTATTGAATTACCAGAGCTTCATATATTTTATTAGCTGCAACCATTACCAGTCTAAATATCCATTTCTGAGTGTTTATTTCTAAGTGAGGAAAGTAGAATTTAGAGAGGAAATTCTCTATTATTTGGAAGTGTCGGAATTGCTGTGAGTGTAGGCTGAGTCATCAACATCTGAGGAAAAGCTAATTACAGGCATGAGATATTCTTCTACTATCCATATCTATAGTTATTCATTTAAATACTTTTGGAATTGTATTTTCTATCTATGCATAAATGATGTCTTTTGGAAAAAGGTAAATGAAGCAATTTCTAGCTATGTTTTACATGTTTGTAATTATCTCCATAATAGGAGAATGTTGTTTGCATGGATACTATTTGCTAAAGCCTGATTGCTTTCGGAAAAGGGAATTGAAGCCTTAGAGCCGCTTTTATAAAGTGTTTTTAAGTACTTCATAATAGGAGAAAGAACTTGACTGAGGAATTCAATAATATTACATAAGGTACAACATAAGTATTTAATTATACTAGCTATGTTTGAACATGGGATGTTTTATGTTGTATTTACTATCTGTACATAGGAAATGAAATGTTGCATTCTAGTAGTATTTTGTATTAATTGTATGATCTCCATATAAGGAGAGTACCTATGGCATTAGTTACTATATACTAGGTTTGAAATGAAGGCATAAGTCAAATAAAGATCAACAGCTAAGTTATTAAGTTAACTCAGAAGAGCCTATGATACTCCTAGGATAAAGATTTCCAGTATAGGAGGGAACTAATGAAATAGTTGTTATACTGATTCATTTCTAGTAGTTAGTATGGTGATAGGTTTATCTGGGATAATTGACTATCCATTGGAGGATAAACCTATGTGTAGTGTAAGATAGCCCTAAGTCAAATCGACCCTAAATAGTGTATGTGATAGATGACCCTCAGTAGTAATATTGTATGAAACTCTTTGATCAATGTAGTGTAATGTACAAAACATCACTTAGACTATGCGATGATTACACTATCAGTTCACAGTGATCCCTTATTACATACTAGCTCGAGGGATGTCGTATTGCACAAGAACTAGTTATGTAGGACACAGCACTATGCTCAGTTGGTTAACAATATCGGTTACTCTACCAATCTCTTCGTCAAAGGGAGGGCCATCTATCGAATGATAGATGTGCGGGGGACCGCATTATAAGTCTGTGGTTGGCGGAAAAGCGCCCGAGTTATGTTTCTCCTCCACTAAAGGCTACTGAAGTACCAAGATTTGAAAGGCGGATTCCTGGACCTTCCTACTACTATTTGTTCTAAAGCTCACTGGAGCTATGTTTGTAAAGGTATGTATTCTTGTTTAATGTACTTGTGAAGTTATTATAGTGAAATGGAATCTTTATTGTAATTTGATATGGCATCTCATTCATGTATTATCAATAAAGAAAAGAAAAAATTTATTGCAATGTCATGATTAGCATGTTTATTTACTCGTATGATGTAAATTTAGAAATTTTTACTTTACCAAAGGGTTGGCATGTTACGTGTGGTATCAGAGCTACCAGGTTCTGCACTGAAACCTATGAGCTCATTATACAACAATGCGTAAACCTTATCAAAAGATAAAGGTTGAAAAGTTCTTGTGCCACAATGGCAAGAGAAAAGAACTGAGGGAAAAGTGAAAGAAGGATGACATTCCTAGTAACTTGTTTAAAGTTGGGACTTGTTAAGAGTTGTCCTTGGAGTCAGGAACTCCTAAACCAACAACTTATGATAATACCTAGCATTGCGGAAGATTATGCAATCAAGTTGTGTAGGAAGGTTAGGAAGAATAACCAGTATATACCTTATCCTACAATATAGTTATATGACTCTAAGGGAATGAGAAGGAATGAGATAACCCTTTTACAGTAACTAAACTATAGTTGTAAAGAGTCATGAAATTCTTGGGTTTGGTGAAAACACTACGAATCTATATGTATGCAATGTCAGCATAGATTAGACCAAAAGAGGGAGTCAACGAAGGAGGTATCCACAGGGGTTGGAGAACTCTTGACATAAACCTAATTCTTGTGTAAAGATAGGATCCTGCAGGAAAAGAGTTAAGTACCTTGGAAAGAGAAAAAAACCGGAATGGTCAGAAATAAAGTAATCAACAATGTGGGCATGATTCCACCAACCAAAATCAATAAGATTATTGGAGTTTGATTAAGATCAGAAAAAGAGACCAAACAACTTTGGTATTTCTGGAGGTTAAAAGAAGATAGGATTCCAAGCATTGGAACTAAAGTCACTTGAAAAGAGAGTATAGGAAAAGAAATCTAAATTGGTAAATCAGGTTGGTCAGACCAGAGGATTGGATAGTACATAGATTGGTTGGAGTGTAAGCTGAACTCACCAACATGTCAACAAAAGTCAACATTTGTTTAGTGGTTCCAAAAGGAAATGGAATGCAATGGAGCACTACATGTCAAAGCACTAGAAGTTGTAAGGAAAACAACATTCTAAGATGAAAAAGACATCAACAAAGAGGCCTGTGAGCGTGGATATTCCTCTACCAAAAAGGATATCGAAAGAGAATTGGTTGATAGTATGTCTCTTAAAACTTATGAGTTGCTGATTATTCATTAGATCTCCTACTGGATGATCCAAAATGCTGAATCTATGAGATAGAAATCAATGAAGAATCTAACTTTGGGAAAAGTATATTTAAAGTATACCATTGAGGCATGAGAAGGCAATGGAAAGACAACAACAAGGAATGACAAATTCTTTCAAAGAAGCAAGTGTTTGTTAGGAGTTCAACTTTGAGTAGATCAAATGTTGTGAAAACACTAAGGGGGGAAGGAAGAGAATGGATTGACTCAAGTTAAGTACCCCATCCAACGAAAAACGTAGATATGTTTGGAGGAATTAATGACTTCTTCACAAGTCATGATGTCGATAAAGTCATACATTTTATGACCATAAGGAGAAAGGTATTGGGATTTTGGTAAAAAGATAAATGGAAAGGTCAAGGACTATGACCTATTGACATCTCAAAACCTTATGATTATTTGATTGGAAGATCAAACGATATTATCATTTATGTCTTAGAAAAGGATAGGCAGATAATTTGATCACAAATAAGAAGATCAATTACCTATAAGGTTGGCAAGGGAAGATCTAAGATACTCGTGATTAAGAGAAAGTGTATCTACACTCCTATATACCTTATATGGGGAAATTTGATAACGATGTTATACATATGTAGTAATACTATATATTATGAAATATATCCATGTTGTAAAGCAACTTGACACGGAAGCTTATTGTGCTAAGAGACCTAAGAATGGAAAAGGTTTAGCCATAAGCCACAGAGATGGAATGGAAGATAAGGTAGGATGTGACACATGTTAACCACATCGAAAATTTCTTTATGAGAATAATTACTTGATCACTACCTCACTCTTTAATGAAATCCTAGGTTTGTAATAACCTAATTGGGACAAGAAGTTCATTTGAATAAAGAGAGAAATGGACAAGATTTAACCTATTGTGTTGGGTTATGTACTGGACTACTCTTCAACACCTTGTAGTTGGAATAACTTACTTGGTTGAGTTGTACATTCGGTCTTGATTGAGATATATAGGGGTAGGGAAACCTATAACATCAGACTAGTCAACGATTGAGAATTATATCCTAAGAATTGGAAGGGAATATTGAGATTGAGATATGCTCATACGAATATGTATATCACTTGAACTACGAAATTCTATATGTGGAAACATAGGTAGTGAGTTAAAGAAGCTACTTTACACTCTAAAAAGGAAGTCATAATATTGACAAAGACTCTACCTTGTTTAACTCTTATTAAAAGAGGATACATTCTCAAAGGGAAGCATCTATTGTTATGTCGGAGCAACATAGCATTTTCATGAAATGTTGGGAATTTTTACTGAGTAGAACACCGGGGTTGTTACTAGTGCTCAAAAAGGATGTATCGAAGTTGGGACTCTCCTATATGATTAAGAGAATCAATGGAACCAACAAGAAACGTTCATGCTTGGAAATTAGGTATGCAATTAAATTTGATATCTTCTAGGGACCAAACATGATTGAACAAGGATTAATACTCGAAATTAGTACCAAAATTATCGGGAAAATTAGATTGAGTTAAAAGATGGATTAAATCTTTGAAAATAATCCAAGGACGAAAGAGATCCAAGTTGTGGATGTCCTAAGATAAATGGGATTTATCTCCGCAAAATTTATAACCATCATTACATGAAAATTAAAAATGGAATGAGATTGTAAAATAGGTTTTCAACTAGTCAAAGAATAGACTATTATCGGATATAAAAGAACCTATGTACCCTAAATTTTGAAAGATTTGGGAATGGAAAAGGGAAATTAATGTCAGAGTTAGGACATCGGAACGACAATGGAATTGTCAAGATGAGAAATCACTATAACTTGGAAAAGATGGAGTAAGAGGCTGCACGGAATGTGGCAAGGTAATGTCTAGTATACCAAGAAATGAAGACCGAATGTCATCATCGGTAGGACATATATACTCTCTTGAGATTCCAGAAGGAAAATGGTAGAACACAAGACAGATTAATCTATCTATGTTGGTAGAACTGACATAATGTTCTAGTGGACAAACTCATCAAAGTAACCAACGCTTTTTGAAACTTGACTTATAGGATTTTTGGTTCTAAATAATATATTGTGGGCAAGTAGTTGCTTAGTAATCCTAAGAGGTTATTTCAGTTTTAGCAAATAATGATAGGGTTGTGAAAACCATGATCATACTACGAAACATTCAGTTGAGCGAATGTGCAATATATTATTATAGTCAAATAAGCAAAGATGGTAGACTAAATCTTAAATGATTTATAAACTTCCAACATTGAAGTTTGGACCATTATTTGGAAAAGAAGGTTGGAAACTCTATTAAGCTGAAATAGGTTTAGAAATAGAGTGAACCATAGACTTGATAAAATGCTAAAAAGGAGTAATAGATCGAAGTGATCAATGAAATTTTGTTGATACAAAGCTTATGATTTATAAACTTCCAACATTGAAGTTTGGACCATTATTTGGAAAAGAAGGTTGGAAAGTCTATTAAGCTGAAATAGGTTTAGAAATAGAGTGAACCATAGACTTGATAAAATGCTAAAAAGGAGTAATAGATCAAAGTGATCAATGAAATTTTGTTGATACAAAGCTTAAGTATGAAGCAGTATCAAGATTTGATAGGCATCCAGGAGCAATAATGTGCTCAAGATGGACAAGTAATCAAGAACAAGTACTTTATGGTAAGGATAATGGATGGGTAAGTGACGGACGGACTCGGTTTATGAGTGGTCTAAAAGTGTAAATACCAAAAGAGAAGGATTGGACCCACGATGTAGTGTACAATGCATCGGCATTCCTCTTCTATTTGGATTATACTAAGGATAAATTCATGGGCCAATGATTTCCGATCACTATGTGTTTGGTGTTATGTATAGTTACTATTATATATTGGATGTAATAAAACTCCTTGGGAGAGTAAGTATGTGTAAGGCATACAAAATTTCCCTCTGCGATAGTGAGGACACTCGAAACAAGGTCCAAGAAGGACAAGATTGCTACATAGGATGAATGTTTTATAAATCTTACGTATTTGAGAATTGTAAGTAAAAATTTACTTGACTTTAACTGTATGTTAAAAAGCTATAAGATCATCGGGGACAATGATTCACAAGGGGGGAAGTATGTTACATCCCAAATTGTGAAGTTACTGTTTGCAATTACTAGATAAGGAAAATGTGAATGTAATGTGGATTTTGGAGATGAATTAATGATGCTTGTACCTTGTTTTCAATATGAATGTTATCTCATTTGATGTTGTTTCATTTGATGTTATCTCAATTGATGTTATTCATGGTGAAATATTGCATAAAGGAGAATAGATGGCTATTGAATTGTGAATATTCTAACTTGAGATGATTATGTATACTGCTAATGTTGTGAACATGTGACTGTCGTGAGTTTATGTCAATGGATGCAGGTATGTGAACCATTCCTCTAGGCAGAGGGAAAATATCACTCGGGAGAGGAGCTTGATCGGTTAACTGGTAAAGTGAACTATCTAAGCATACACACACCTCACTTTAGATTAAGTGAACTAAGTCAGTTATGTTAGTGCTAGATAAGTCATTTGTAGCTCGTATATTGGCATTAGGAGTCTTGTCTACTTCTTTACGATTTTATGAGTGATGTTTATCTGTATATCTGTCTTGTTGTATTACAATCATTATGATGGTAACGTGAATGAATGTAAGTGAATAGGGAGTGGACATATACACATATATATAGTATATACGCGTATACATATCGATATAGGGGTATGATTGGCAGATGGATATGCTCATATGGATACATCGATATGGAATACCTACACATACGTGTACATAGAAGTATATACAGGTATATACATGTATATATGCACACAACCTATAATATGTGGATATTAATAATATTATATTATTATTGCTTGACAATTTACATATACATAACGGATATGCTGACTGGCTTACGATGTGTTTACAGTGTGATATATATATGTGTGTGTGTGTGTGTGTAAATATATATATTAATATTCTATATACATATATATATTATGGTAAAATAATATATATATATATATATATATATTATACAAGGTATTTAAATATATATATATATATATATTATTTGGTACTTTAAGATATATATATAATATATAATATATATATTTAATATTTAATCTCATAGATGGAAATAAAATTATTTTCCACATTGATTTGATATTAAACTTTTAACTATGGAAATCGGGTTAAATTATACTCAGTCGAATATTAAATCATAAACCATGGGAATCGAATGAAATTGAAATATTTATCTTTGGCAAAGGAAAATTAAAATACATCATTCTTCAATCTTATGAAAATCGAAATATTTCTTTTGGCTATCATTTGAACTTTGAACAAAATGAAATTAACAACGAATGAGGAAATCGCACACCCAGCTTCATGCGCGTAGAACACAGAGGCAATGACCAAGTCGCTGGGAAATACAACGCAGTTGTAAGTCTGTCGATTGAGCCAAAATAATAGGCTATGTGGGCATTAAACACCAAAGGACTTGTTCACTGTGAATATCCTACCCGCCAGATTATGAAATTGGTGCCACATCTGGAAAACAAACCTATAGGTTTCAATTCTGTAAAATTTACCATGTGCAATGGAATTAGTCTCCATTCTGCTGTCAATCATTGGAAGCCGACTCACCTTATTGAAACTGAGTAAGGGAGTGAAATTACGCCACATACTGAGTTGAATTATTCATAATTCAGTGGTGGCAAATGACATGCCTTTTTAGAAGGAATACGATGGGGGCTGGGGCTTTATAAATAGCCACCCATTCTTCATTGTTCACTTACTTATCTTTTTGGAGAGCAATTCTTCAGTTTTTTATTGAGAATTCACCATATTTTCTATAAGACGTATTATTCTGAGAATTGAGTTTATTTCATTACTTCCATTCTCCATTATTGAATTACCAGAGCTTCATATATTTTATCTACTGCAACCATTACCAGTTTGATTATTCATTTCTGAGTGTTTATTTCTAAGTGAGGAAAGTAGAATTTAGAGAGGAAATTGTCTATTATTTGGAAGTGTTGGAATTGTTGTGAGTGTAGGCTGAGTCATCAACATCTAAGGAAAAGCTAATTACAGGAATGGGATATTCTTCTACTATCCATCTCTATAGTTATTCATTTAATTACTTCTGGAATTGTATTTTTTGTCTGTGCATAAATGATGTCTTTTGGAAAAAGGTAAATGAAGCAATTTCTAGCTATGTTTTACATGTTTGTAACGATCTCCATAATAGGAGAATGTTGTTTGCATGGATACTATTTGCTAAAGCCTGATTGCTTTTGGAAAAGGGAATTGAAGCCTTAGAGCCGCTTTTATAAAGTGTTTTTAAGTACTCCATAATAGGAGAAAGTACTTGACTAAGGAATTCAATAATATTACATAAGGTACAACATAAGCATTTAATTATACTAGCTATGTTTGAACATGGGATGTTTTATGTTGTATTTATTGTTTGTACATAGGAAATGAAATGTTGCATTCTAGTAGTATTCTATATTAATTGTATGATCTCCATATAAGGAGAGTACCTGTGGCATTAGTTACTATATACTAGCTTTGAAATGAAGGCATAAGTCAAGTAAAGATCAACAGCTAAGTTATTAAGTTAACTTAGAAGAGCTTGTGATACTCCTAGGATAAAGATTTCCAGTATAGGAGGGAACTTATAAAATACTTGTTATGTTGATTCATTTCTAGTAGTTAGTATGGTGATAGGTTATCTAGGATGACTGACAATCCATTGGAGGATAAACCTATGCGTAGTGTAAGATAGCCCTAAGTCAAATCGACCCTGAATAGAGTATGTGATAGATGACCCTCAGTAGTAATATTGTATGAAACTCTTTGATCAAAGTAATGTAATGTACAAAACATCCACTTAGATTGTGCGATGATTACACTATTAGTTCACAGTGATCCCGTATTACATACTAGCTCGAGGGATGTTGAATTGCACAGGAACTAGTTATGTAGGACACAGCACTATGCTCAGTTGGTTAAGAGTATCGGTTACTCTACCAATCTCGTCGTCGAAGGGAGGGCCATCTATCGAATGATAGATGTGCGGGGGACCGCATTATAAGTCTGTGGTTGGCGGAAAAGTGCCTGAGTTATGTTTCTCCTCCACTAAAGGCTACTGAAGTACCAAGATTTGAAAGGCGGATTCCTGGACCTTCTGACTACTATTTTTTCTAAAGCTCACTGGAGCTATGTTTGTAAAGGTATGTATTCTTGTTTAATGTACTTGTGAAGTTATTATAGTGAAATGGAATCTTTATTGTAATTTGATATGGCATCTCGTTCATGTATTATCAATAAAGAAAAGAAAAATTTTATTGCAATGTCATGATTAGCACGTTTATTTACTCGTATGATGTGTAATGTCCCCCTTTTCAGCGTGATCTTGTTTGCAAAGTGTTAGCCTATTTCTTGGACCCTTGTGGGCTAACTGGATTGGTTAGAGGGTCAGTGGTACCTTCTGGAGAGTTCGGTCGATTTCATTTTATGAGATCGTGGATAGGCTCATTGCAGGCCTTGGCAGTACAGGAGTTTCTTTGCTTCTGACGGCACTGAATTCCGTTGAGAATTGAGGGAGATAGGCTTACTTAAGTGATTTAAGTTATATTTTAACTTAAAGTCTTTTTATAAAGTCAAATTGACTTTATAATTCTTATATCACTTAAATAAAGTCTAAAGTGAATATTTTAAGTTATATCTTTTAATCACTTAAAGGAGGCGCCTAAAATCAAAGTCTAGACTATGGAAAGTGACTTAAGTTTATTTTCCATAAATTTAAATGATCTAAAACCCTAAAAGGTACGGCCTTCTTAGGTTTTCACCTCCTTTGCTTTATAAGGGATTTGGGCAATGAGAAACTCATCTTTTTGAATATTTCAACTTTGCCTTGGAGGTTTTTTCCCTTGCTTTCAGCCTGTGATCAGGTTTGCAGCAAATCCACCATTGGAGAACGAAATCTCTTCAGTGTGAGCACTTGTGAAGTTGTGAGAGATCAGCTGAATTAGAGCAGATTGAGAGAGCTTCATTTCAGAAGGTCTGCAGTGCTTCAACAGATTTTTGTAGTGTTCTTCATCAGAAACAGAGGGTTTATTGGTTGCTGATTCTTCCTTCACCATGGCAGACTTCATGGCTGTTTGGGCGCACCTTCAGAGATGGTTTTTGGTTCTTATTGTTTGAAAGGGCGTGGCACTTGCAAGGAAGGTTTTTTTTGGCTTTTTGGAGAAACGTCTTCTTTCTGAGGATCTCTTTTCATGAACTTGGGCGCCCTACTTATACTTCTCTCTGGCTTCAGTTTCAGAATAAACTTTGCAATCTATAACTCTCTACTCCAGTTTTCGTCAGTTCTTCACTATGTTGATCGGATTTCTTATATAAAAAATCTGGAGGCTTTCGGGTATGTTTGTATGTTTTAAATCCATTGTTGATGATAATAAACACCTTCTACAATTTCAGTTTGATTAAATTTGCTCAAGTTTTCATTCTGTGAGCTTTTATATGATGCACCCCTTCTCTTCTGTCTACAAAATTTCTCTAAAAAACTAAAAAACACAAATAGACTTAAAAAAAAGACAGGGGTTTGAGCAGTGAGCTAGCAAGGTTCATCACAGCGGTATCAGAGCATTCAAACATCATTGTCAAGTGTCAAAAACCAAAAACACAGCAATCAAAAGTTTATATCAGCATATATCAGCTTTACATGACAAGTGTTTGACAAAATTCCCAAGGCAGAAATTGAAAGGTTTTGAGTCTATATTAGCAGGGCTCATCACATGATGTAAATTTGAAAAAAAAAATTACCTTACCAAAGGGTTGGCACGTTACATCCTACTTTGCTTCCTCCAGACAATTGCTCACAAAAACAGGAATCAGAGACTTGGTTCATTTGGATTCCAATGGTTATCAAAGTGGCACACCAGAAGTCAACAGGTGTTGGGAAGGATGGACTCCCAATTTGGCTATGGGAGCCAGGAAGTTTTATGACTAGTAGACTGCTTCATTTTACAACAAGGATTGACAGAGTTGCTGAGTATTTTGGTATCAGTGGTATCAGGTTGACACAGCAGAGTTTTGGAGAAGCATTCTATAGGTTCATCTGGGATCCCGGTATTTGGCCTTGGTGTACAAGTGTGGATTGCTTGGGGACAACCAATCTCCAAAAAGGGAGGATTGTAATGTCCCCATTTTTCGGCTTGCCAAACCGACAATAATTTATTTAATTATTTTAATTATTTAATATTGTCTGGCAAAAAGTATATTTAAAAAGGTAACATTAAATAATTAAATTACAAGGTTATTATAAAGTGACAAGCAGGAAATATTTAATAGATATTTTATAAAGTCACTTTATAATAAAGTGCTAATATGTTTTGGCAAGAAATTTAAAATGGGATTCCTGGATGGTTATAAAAAGGGATGTGAGCTCATTTCTTCATTATGTTGGATTATTATTTTATTTGGTTTGATATTTTGGTGGAGCTCTTCGGAGTCCAAAACCCTAGGTGGGAATTCCTACGGGTATCCAGTTTCAATGGTGAAAGATTCCTCCCTAGCAAGATTCGAGCAGATTCACTCATGATTTGCATTTGCACGATAACATGGTTTTTCCAAATTTACAGGAGGATTTCAGGTGATATTTTATATATATTTATGTAGACATACAGGTTTTATATTTTTGTCTTACTTTATCAACGAAAGCAGTAAGGATATGAAATTATTATATTACTGCATGAGTCGTACTTCCTAAAGGAATCACGCTCATTTCTTCATTATGTTGGATTATTATTTTATTTGGTTTGATATTTTGGTGGAGCTCTTCGGAGTCCAAAACCCTAGGTGGGAATTCCTACGGGTATCCAGTTTCAATGGTGAAAGATTCCTCCCTAGCAAGATTCGAGCAGATTCACTCATGATTTGCATTTGCACGATAACATGGTTTTTCCAAATTTACAGGAGGATTTCAGGTGATATTTTATATATATTTATGTAGACATACAGGTTTTATATTTTTGTCTTACTTTATCAACGAAAGCAGTAAGGATATGAAATTATTATATTACTGCATGAGTCGTACTTCCTAAAGGAATCACAGATATGAAATAAGGAGTCAAGCAGCCATTGTTTGGAGTTATTTATTGAAGGGCGATTACATTCCTGGACGTGGGATTCTAATCAAGGCAATCGTGGTACTTACATTGGAGGCAATCATTCCCATTCATGATAATATCAAACCTGTTATTCCATCTGCTAGTCGATCACATAAGTTTGGTACTGTGGCATGGTTCGATTGGAAATACAGAGGTTCATAGGTTATTATGCTGGGTGTTGCTATTATTGCTGTCAAATAAGGGTCGATGTCTTCTTTCTAGCACCGCCCCTCTGTGAGTAATACCATATGCCAGTTGGAGGGTTCAGCATGAGTCTCCAAAGGCATGGCTTTGGACGCCATCAGCCTTTGGTCTGCAGAAGATTAAGGAGAGATTGGGAGTGCTCAGGAGTCGTGACTGACTCAGAAGATACTGCGACCTTCCTACAGTGACGTCACTCCTTCTTTGGCATCTAGTAGGAAATAAGTTATTTCCTTGTGATAGGGAGGTGCCTGGTTGTGTGGTGGTTGCCGCCACCCATTTATACTGCTATTCACAGCCTTCATTCATCCATCTCTTTATATCTGCAAGGGACGTGGGTCTTAATTCCATCGCAGCCTCTCTGCCTTTATTTCTAAAAAGGGATCAATATATGCACCTAGTTATGAGCAGCTGATTAAATAAATGGAAATATGATTGGTCAACAATATCAAAAAAGGTCCACCGTGAGTTGGAAGGCCAGCAAAGGAAGCTGCAAGCAGTATCGGAGTTATATAATCAGCAACAGCCTTGAAGATGTCCAATTGGTATCTACAGGTCAGCTTATGTCTTCAATTAATATTAGAAAATTATCCCTGGAAGTTATGCCTGTAAACTCCAGCTATAAAGACATAATCATTGCATTTAATATTCTTGAATATAATATTGCTGCAGCCTTGTATTTATCTGTGTTGATCAAGCTATTTCAGTTGGAATAAAATAATCTCATTTCTATACCCCTTGTGTTTGGGACTTGATAAATTCCAGATATCAAACTTTACTCTTATTTGTAATAAGTTATCTTTCTTTGAGGGTTCTTTGAAACAGTACCCAAACAGCACCAAAACAATAGTTTGACAAAATGTTTACATTAATGATATCAAGTTTCCACAATCCATAATGTTCTTTGCAATGGTTTCTGGTTTTGATTGTGTGAGAATTTTTGCATCAACATTTCGGATCACACTCCGTGATCCATCATCAAGATGAGAGCAGAGCTAAAGGAGAGAATGAAAAGATGCAGACCAAGAGCTATTTAAAAAGAACAAGGCAGGGAAAGGAGAGAGAGGGGGCACAAAGACCAAGAACCAATAAAGAAATAAATATAGATATTCTCATAAAAATATATATCAAAAATTCAAAGAAATATATATATATATATATATAATAGGAAAGAAATAAATAATTAAATAAAGAAATTCTCTTAAAAATATATAAAAGACAAGGAACCAATAAAGAAATATATATATATATATTTATCTTAACTTTATATAAATGTAAAAATATTTATATAGAAATAAATAAAATAATAGGAAACAAAGAAATAAATAAATATAAAGATAATAGGAAAGAAACCAATAAATAAAAAAATAAAAAAAATAGATACAAATATATATATATATATATATAGGGAAACAATTAAATAAATAAATATAGAAGTTCACTTAAAATAGACAAAGACTCAATAAGGAAATATATAAATATATATATCTTAACTTTATATAAATGTAAAAATATTTATATAAATATATATTTATATATATATTTCTCAAATATATATATATATAAATACAATTATATACACGAAGGAAAGAGGGTCAAGATCAAAAAAGGAAGACAAAAGGAAAAAGAACCACAGAAGAAGAAAAGACAGGAAGGGAAACAAAGGAGGGGAAAGACAGGACGGAGGCCAACAAATAATAGGAAACAAATAAATAAAAATATATACGATATTCACATAAAAATATAAATATAAAAAGACAAAGAACCAAAAAAGAAAAATATAAATATAAAACTTAAATTTATATAAATATATATTTATGTATATATTTCTTAAATATATATATAAATATATATTTATGTATATATTTCCAAGGCGGATAAGGGCAATGCCACCGTAGTCATGAACAAGCTTGACTACAATTCCAAAAAGCTTGAGCTCCTTTCGGATGCCAACAGTTATAAAGCCTTGCCGCGCAACCCTTGTTCCAAAATTTTAAAGCATGTCAAATCGGTGGTGTCTTCCTCCTCATTTGATGAGGCCACCAAAAAACATCTGATTCCCAACAAAGAAATTACTCCCCGCATCTACGGTGCACCCAAAATTCACAAAGTTGGTATTCTGTTGAGACCCATTGTCGACACCATGGGTTCACCAACTTACAACCTTGCCTCTCACCTCTCTAAATTATTGGCCCCTCTTGTTGGGAAGTCAGACTCCTTCATCAAAAATTCTTCCCATTTTGTTCAGTTTGCCAATGATCAAAAGTTGGAGAGTAATGACCTTTTGGTGAGCTTCGATGTGGTTTCTCTTTTCACCAAGGTTCCCATCCCTGACTCGATTGAAATTGTTAGGCGCAAATCTAATGACGAGATTGCTTCCCTTGTTGATTTGTGCTTAAGGTCTACTTTTTTCTCCTTCCAAGGGGTAATTTACGAGCAGGTCGATGGTGTGGCCATGGGTTCCCCTCTCTCCCCGATCATTGCCAACCTCTTCATGGAGCATTTCGAAGACATGGCCCTTCACTCCTTCCCTCTCAAGCCAAAGTGGTGGAAAAGATATGTTGACGACACCAATGTATGTTGGCCTCATGGCTTGGAGAAATTAGAGTTCCATTCCCACCTCAATAGCCTCGTGCCCTGTATTTCCTTCACCAAAGAGATCGAAGTGGACAACCGTCTTCCCTTTCTCGATATTCTTCTTCTCAAAAACCCTGATGGTTCCCTCGGGCGCCAGGTGTATCGTAAGGCCACCCATACCGATCTCTATCTCCACTCGTCCTCTCATCATCACCCGTGCCAAAAAAGTGGTGTCCTAAAAACTCTTGCCTTGAGGGCCTTTAGAATCTGTGATGAGGACAACTTAAACTTTGAGTTAGACCATCTTCGTCACGTGTTCATTCTGAATGGTTACTCTAATAAGCAAATTTCTCGAGCCTTCAACCAAGCCAAGGCTCGTTTCCGTTCCACCTCTGAACCCATCTGCTCCTCTAGTCTCCCTGTTGCCTCCCTCCCCTTCGTCGATGGGTTATCCCAAAAAATCTCCAAGATCCTTCGCAAAAAAGGTCTCCAATGTGCTTTCAAACCCCTCTCCACTTTGAGGAATCGTCTCCCCTCTCTCAAAGACCCCAAGGACATCTTTCTCCACTCAGGTGTCTACAAGGTTATGTGCTCTTGTGATGCACCTTATATTGGTGAAACCGGTCGATCGTTCAGCACTAGAATCAAAGAACACATAGCCAATATTAGACATGAGCGGGTCCTCAAATCTGCTTTAGCCGACCACTCTTCTTCCACAAAGCACCATATTTGCATCGAAAGCACCCAAATCCTGCACAAAGAAGACAATTTTGTCAAAAGGAAGATAAAAGAAGCCATTGAAATCAACAACCACCCCTTGAACCTTAATCGGGACGAAGGGTGGAGGTTGAGTCAGGCTTGGCATCCCTTGTTAGCCAACCTTCATACCCCTCATCTCCCTCCCTCTTCTTGATCCCCCTGCTTTCCCTTGTTCGTTGGGTGCTCTTGCCTCCCTTCCCGTGCTTTGGTCTCCTTGTCTTGTTCTTTTCTGCTCCCCTGGTTTATGTTGGCCCCCTTTCCTTTTTTCTCCTCTTGTGTTTCCCTTACTATCTTTTCTTCCTTTTTGGTTCCTTTTGCTTTTGTCTTCTTTTTTTGATCTTGGCCCTCTTTCCTGCGTATATTTTTATATATATATATATATATATATATTTGTATTTTTATATATATTTAAGAAATATATACATAAATATATATTTATATATATATTTAAGAAATATATACATAAATATATATTTATATAAATTTAAGTTTTATATTTATATTTTTATTTTTATGTGAATATCAGTATATATTTTTATTTATTTGTTTCCTATTATTTGTTGGCCTCCGTCCCATCTTTCCCCTCCTTTGTTTCCCTTCCTGTCTTTTCTTCTTCTGTGGTTCTTTTTGCTTTTGTCTTCCTTTTTTGATCTTGACCCTCTTTCCTTCATGTATATAATTGTATTTATATATATATATTTGAGAAATATATATTTATATAAATATTTTTACATTTATATAAAGTTAAGATATATATATTTATATATTTCCTTATTGAGTCTTTGTCTTTTTTAAGTGAACTTCTATATTTATCTATTTAATTGTTTCCCTATATATATATATATATATATATTTGTATCTATTTTTTATTTTATTTTTATTGGTTTGTTTCCTATTATCTTTATATTTATTTATTTCTTTGTTTCCTATTATTTTATTTATTTCTATATAAATATTTTTACATTGATATAAAGTTAAGATATATATATATATATATATTTCTTTATTGGTTCCTTGTCTTTTATATATTTTTAAGAGAATTTCTTTATTTAATTATTTATTTCTTTCCTATTATATATATATATATATATATATATATATATATATATATATATTTCTTTGTCTTTTTGATATATATTTTTATGAGAATATCTATATTTATTTCTTTATTGGTTCTTGGTCTTTGTGCCCCCTCTCTCCTTTCCCTGCCTTGTTCTTTTTAAATAGCTCTTGGTCTGCATCTTTTCATTCTCTCCTTTAGCTCTGCTCTCATCCTGATGATGGATCACGGAGTGTGATCCAAAACGTTGATGCAAAAATTCTCACACAATCAAAACCAGAAATCATTGCAAAGAATGTTTACATTGTCAAACTAAGCAAATCACAAAAATATCATGCCATCTGAGTCGGGACTTTACATTGCTATATACTATGTTTTATAATTGCAAATTATGTATTGACCTTGTATGCGATTTGAACAAGCTGTGAATTCTTCATCAGCTTAGCAAAGTTGTACTATATACTATTGCATGGGAAAGTGGAGTTTTGATATGAAGTGAGATGAAATCTTCACTTGTAGGGAATCTAGTGACTACTTTTTAATTGTGAAGATTTTATATATTTTGAAATGGATGTGGGAGCTTAAGCAATATTTGTTTAGTTACGAAATAAACATATGATTAAGTGTTCTAACATGATGACTGTATTGGCCAGAGTTTCAGTCAAATGTATTTTCTATTGTGATTGTGAAAATAAAACAAAGAAGTGGATATAACTCTATAAATAATGGGACTACATGGAAAATTCTTGACTTGTTATGATCTCAAACTTATTAGGTGTCAAAATTAAATGTATTGAGCGGTATTGCAGCATTCATGAGGGCTAATAATAAGCATCACTACTTGCTTTAACATTGTTTTACTTTTTATGACTAGGCTGTTGATCACATAGGGGTATGGCACTACTTCTATACTCATTATGAGATTTTGGGACATAACCTTTCCAGTTCTCCCATATAATTATTTAATCACACATTGCTTGATAGTTTTTTTCATATCTGGGTACATAAGTGGGTTATTTGAGGCCTAAAATTTGTTCTTAGAACCAGTTGGACGGGTACAACTCCTAAACTGAAGCCGTAAATGCTTTTGATGTGACTCACCTTAAGTGATGGCAAAACCTGTTGTTTAGTTAATCGATGGTTGTTATTTTATGTGTCTATTGTAGTTGTATTTTCTTCTTACTTGCATATTGACAGTAGCTCACTCTCTATCCAGTTCTACCTAAGTGTTTATGCACCCGAATCCCTTTGCGAAGGGAAGGGCTACCTCCCATTCAAGAAGGATAGCAGGGGAGAATGAGGGATTCGGTAGCTTAAGGAATGGTGCCTACATGATTCTCTTAAAACCACTGCTTGACATTGATGAATGAGGGCTATGCATTTTTTGGCATGTACTGTTGAGCTATGAACAACACAGAATTGGAAGACAACAAGCAACCACCGTGCATTAGAAAGACTATAAACAGAGCATGGACTATTTTACCAGACTATATCATTAGGTACCCTAGAGAACCTTTAACTTTCCTAATTAATATTTATTATTAACTGATTTCAACATGGAATCAAGAAAAGCTTATGTTGCTTGATCTCAACCCCAAATGCTGGCTTAATGGACCTTAAAGAGAAGTCGTCAGAGTCAGCAGATGAACTTCTTATTACAGTTACGAATTGGGAGGGAGAGCTGATGTCTACCCTGAGTTTGAGGATTAATTATTTGTTCGATTGGTGACAGTATCTGTAAAATCTGGGTAAAACCTGATTGGCATTGAGCTTAAATAACCTCATGGTAGCAATTCAGAGCAAGGGTCCTCGACAGCAGTATACTCAAGCATGGGCAACAAGATGTAGATTTAAAGATCCTCTTAATTGCATGGTATGACAACAGGTAAGACAATCTAGAATGGAAAATGAAATGTGCTCTTTCTAAATCTAGATCCAATCATGTGCCCAGTTATATACAGTAAATCTGTCCTATGGCCATACCCTTAATTTTAGAGAATGAGTCACCTTAAGAGGCAACAGTAAGGCAGCCTATATTGTGTTAATAAAGAGATAAGGAAGTATATATAGAACTTTCTCATTTAACAAGAGTGAATTGATTATGAAAACATTGATGAACATTAAATTCTTGTAGATTGGAACTTGGAGTGAAATTTTCAATAAGAGAGAGAGAGAGAGAGAGAGAAAGAGGTTAATGACTAATAACTGATTTGGAGATATTTAAGTTAATTCTGTATGAACATTACGATCTTCAATAAATGTTGATTAAAAGAATTACAGTGAATTATAGGGTTATTCACCATCTAATATGGTGCAATAGCCTACATGGATCACAGTCTACAAGGTTACAGTTTCTGAAAAAGATAAATAAGTCTCAAATTAAGTCCCTGAGATTGGTCATCAAGATAAGCTTCAGACATATGACAGATGAATGCGAATGCCGGTGGAGAAAAAGCAAAAAGCTCTAATGCAGGTAAACAAAAAACAGATGCTTAAAAAAAAATTCAAAGTCAGCGTGTAATGGTAAATGCTGTGTCTGAATCATCTTTTCTAGTTAATTATAAGCACCCATTTAGAATCTATGAATATTTAAGTATATTTTACATAATGAATTAATGCAATTTCCATGCATTTACAAATCTGCTACTTTGGTAAAAAATTGACCAATTTCATGGCTGGCAAATAAGCTATATTTTGAACAGTGCTCTATACACAGTAATAATTATTTTGAAACCTGTGCCCCTTTGTGTCTATGCTTGAAATATCATAATCCATCTTAGTTGAATAGAAAAATGCCTGTTCAAGACTAAAATTATGATTCTTAACCAGCACAAATCCCAGTGAGTCACAAAAGGAGAAAGGTTATTTTGAGAACTATTCCGCTTCAAATATATCTGAACAGCCAAGGCTTCGTAAAATAAAATACAAATTTGAAACTTAAGCTTTCGATCTTGAGCTCATCGTTGCCAATCCCCTGCTTATTAATCCTCTTCAAGTTAAATATTACTTATTTTCAGCTTTACAACTACAAGAAATTACCACTGTATCTTATGGGTATGTGCATCAAGGGAGGCAATCTGTTCTATCTGAGGAGCATTCTGGTGCATAGCAACTTCAGGCATTCTCCACAAAGCAGCACCATAATTACCACCTGCAAATCTTGACCAAAACCAAAAGATCTCAGTAAAAAAAACCTAGCAATTCCATTTAAAATTAGCAAAATCTAATGCTTATGGCGCATTCGAAAATGGGCAAGGAAATATAGAATACAACACATAGTACAAACTTCAACAAACCATTTTTTATTGTCATTTCCTACTCAAAAGGAACAGGTTCCTTTCAAAATATAGTATGCCAAGTAATATTATTGATATCAAAAGCATGCCCAATGGAGAAAATAGTAGAGAGGAAAACCAGGCCCAATACAGGAAAGAGAATTGTTGGAGAGGGAAGGCAGGGAGGAGGGGGGGGAAGACCACCAAAGGTACTGAAGGCCAGGTTAAGTTTCTCTTTGTCATAAATCTGCACTTAAGTACAAATAATATGGTAGAAGCCAAACCTTTGATTAACTACCTTCAGCTAGCTATAAAGCATGGATGCAGTTTTTTGCAGGTCAAAGGAGAGAGTTTAATAGATAACTTGAAGACAAATACAGGTGGCAAGTCATCTAAAAGCAACTCGCTCTCTATAAGATTTCATCATTTTTACGGACTTTGGTGGCAGTGTTCTTAGATAACTTTGAGTGATCTTACAAACCAATCTACATAACGAGTTATTTTAGATGATATGGAAGTGGATAACCTTAGCAGGATTGATGGCTTAAGTAAGAAGCTGACTTATAACCAGGGCCAAGGCTCCTTTAACTTGTTTCAAAATCCATTCCATGTCAAGTTACCGGATTAAAGGTAACAAACATCCTGCATGGCAAAGGTGTTCTTCAACCTCTTTCCTTGAAGCTCTTTTAGTAAGGTATGTATTGCTAGACTGTTTCTCTACTTCTTTCCAAGGAACAGTAATGGAAGAACTCCAAGAGAGCATTGAGCCACCAACAATAACCTTGTCTGAAGACCTAAAAGCATCAAACAGAGTTGCAGGATATAGAGGCAGAGAGTCAGCTGCGAAAAACAATACAGGCCAGCATACCAGGAAGCCAAAATTTGGGAAGAAAGAGACAACCTAGCAAGGCATAAAT
Organism: Sequoia sempervirens; assembly: GCA_007258455.2. Classification (NCBI taxonomy): domain Eukaryota; kingdom Viridiplantae; phylum Streptophyta; class Pinopsida; order Cupressales; family Cupressaceae; genus Sequoia; species Sequoia sempervirens. The sequence goes on along the minus strand of VDFB02281492.1, from coordinate 169,509,775 downwards.
AAAAAGCTGAAAAATGAAGCCAGAGATCTAAGTGATTGACTACAAAGGGTTTGAAGACATGTTGGTGTTTTTATTTGTTACTTTCGTCACAACACAAAACAGAATAGCGGATCAGGAAATACTCTCTTGAAAAGCTCCCTGATTGAATTAAGTCTAAAATATAAAATGAAAACGGCTTTGCTAATATGAAGAACACTATACAATTTGTTCTTTGGGGTTTTCCATAAAGATAAATCAAGTAGGCAAACTTGACTTGCCAAGTCCGGGCGAGTTCCGGTACTCGCCCGAACTCGCCGAGTCCCAAGTCGAGTCACCCCTACCGAGTCTAGGGGGCTCAGACTCAGACTTGGCCGAGTCCAGGCAAGCCCAGGCGAGTCTGGGGGAGTGTGCTATTTCCTACAGCAGCTTAGCTACAATTTGCGTTTATACTTAATACTACATGATCAATGTATACTTGTGTATGTGATCAAATTAGCTTCTATTTGATGATGTTATTGTGTTTTTAAGGTTTATTTAATAAAGGGTGCATGAAACAAGTTTTAAATTAAATCCTTAAAATCTCTAAATTTCTTGGGTTTTTCACTTTGCCAAGTCTGCGCCGAATCCCGAGCCCCGAGTTGAGACACCCTTGCCAAGTCCAAGTTAGGCCAGGCACTGAGTTAGTTTATAAATATAGACTAAATAAATAATAATCTCCAGATAGAGCCAGGCCAATAATATGAAGATTCACCACTAAAATAGTAATATAATATTTTGGAAAGTCACTTGAACTGAAATATATTAAAATAAAATCTAACTCACTAAAATCCAAATCACAACTGAAACTTGATTACTGCAATCTTCTCAGACAAATGTGACTCTTGAAAGGAACCACCTCAATTGGAAACCAAGACAGTTTTTGTACTCTAGATTCCTACATCAAAGGGCTTTTGTCCTCGAGTGTGGAGATGAAGAAAATAATCAAGCTTTGTAAAAAGGGTTTGATAACAATAACAAATGGATGCCTTTTTCCCTTCCCAACTCTTCTTTTATACTCTCCTTTCTAATTTCAAATTATCTTATTCTACTTAAAATCATTTCCAAAGATGTTTGAAAACACTTTTAGATAAATATTTCCTTTTGGTCCACTTCAAAGAAAAATTATAATAGTTAAGTCGTCACTTTATAAAATTATAAAATGAAGTCTTTGGACCACTTAAAAAATCTATTAATTTATTCCCCTAACTTTATCCCTTAGCCTCCAAGAAATAAAAATAAGCTACAAGTCTCCCAGATTAATTATTTATGACAAGGGGACATGACACAATTTCTACAACATAAGTATGGCATCAATTCTCATTACATTGTATGTGTAAAACGATACATATTTATAATTTTTCAATTGTAGCTTCTTGAAGCTTCAAAAATAATAAAATATTTTATCCTTATCCTTTGAAAATAATATAAAATGTTATTTTCTTTCTATTTTTTCTTCTCATATTGAGCATCCATCTAAATCAAGGGCTCTAATCTCCTAATTTTGTTTTGAATTTGCTTTAATTGATCCTCATCACATTTAAAATAATAATAAAATAATGATATGCTTCATCTTGGACGCCACATTTGCTTTGTTTCCCATTTCGTTTTTGGCAAGAAAAGCATGCTATTTTGGTGTCCAAAAGAACTTAGGCGCCCAATTGTTTTTTTAACTTGATATTATCATTATAAACATTTTATTCTCATTGAGGATTTGATTATGTGGACACCAAATTTGAGTTACTTTGATTTTGACACTCATCAAGGGTTTTCCCCAATGGACACCAAATTGGCTTTCGTAGGGGATTTTCCCCAATAGATGCCAAATAAAGAATTCCATGCCTCAAATGCCAAAAACAAAAGTTGGCACTTATCAGGAGTTTTCCTCAATGGATGCCAAAACTAAAGTTTTTAAAATGTGATGTCCAAAATTAACAAGGCCTAGGTGCTTGGAGTGCTTTTTGATGAGATTTCGAATGATTTCACAGAAACTTTTAATCTTTCATTAAAATTACTCCATTTTTCCATTCTCGAATGTTGTGCCATAAAACCTCTAACTTTGACAAGTTTTTTATCATTTGATGTTGAATGCATCAAGTTTGGGTGCCAACACATGATTGAGGAGTCAATTAGCCTGATTTGTAGTTCCCATAACTGATTTCCACCAATTTGGGGACGTTTTAGACATGAAAGGTCTTCAAAATATACTAACTTCAGTCAACTGGTCTTGCTTTAACTTTAGGCGTCCAAGTTGAGGAGTTGAACACTTTTTTATTCTTTTTCTGTGATGAAATGCCTACGTTTGATCCCTGATTCTAGTTGCTCAATTGATCTTGAAGTGTTGCTGACAAATCCATTGCTGAGATGGAACAACTTTGAAGAAGTGTGCTTGGGAGCTGCAAAGCTCAAAACCTGAGTCTGATGCTTCTAATTCTTGGGCACCTTTTCCCAAAAGGGTGCATTTTTCATCAAACTTAGTCATTTTCTCGGATGCTTTTTAGTTCCTTCATTTTGACCTCCAGTGCTTTGATCTGAGATCTCTGATGACTGATGATTCTGGTGAACGTGTTGAGATATGAAATGGATGACCAGTTCAGTACCGAAAAGATTGACTAGCTTTGCAGGTCATGAAAGTTTGATTAGGGATCTTAAAAGTATGGGCGCCCCTGGCCTACAGGGGCGCCTTTAACCTTTTGTGTTGAAATTTTCATCTTGCAATCTTTCACAAAAATCCCCAGTTTGATCTTCGTCATCATACGTTATATTTATCTATTGAGTTCGCTGACTGTGTCATTGTTGAGATTGACCAAGGCAGAGAAGGACTCCTTGGAGTTCACTGAGCTTACAGACTACATTTGATTGCCCAAAAAGTTGGGCGCCTATTTCTAGGAAGGTGCAATATCCTTAACACTTAGCCAATTCTTCAAGTCTTTCATTCTACCATTGCTTCCAGCGTTTTACACTTGATCTTTGTTTGTGAATGCTTGACAGGTCCTCTGAACGTGCAACTGGATTGATCGCGAAGCTGAAAGGATGCTAAGCAGATGCCTTGTAGAAAACAGTTGTTGAAAACTTCATTTGATTGCCCAGAATGATGGGCACCCCTGGTCAACAGGGGGCTCTTTTGCTTTGATGTTCATTGATTTACCCTTCATTTCACGTGCTCGGATGATCAATAGCTGCTATCGTTTGATATGTTTTGTGAGTTAGCTATTGGATCCATCACGTAGTTGAGCTGAACCCGAGGAGATCACCTGGGGGTTGCCAATCCAAAGACTGGCATCTGGTAGCTTTGCTTCTTGGGCACCCTTAGGCTATAGGGGCGCTTTTCCCCTTGTCAGGTTGTCGTTTTTGATGTCTTTCGCTTTCGGCACCTTTTGCCTTTGCCTTCATTTGACAGCGTTTGATGAATCAGTTGAATTCACTTGACGATCCATCGTGAAGTTGGCAGAATTACAGAGATGACTGTCTCGGTAAAACATGATAACTACATTTGATCCTTTGAACTTATGGGTGCCCTTGGCCAACAGGGGCTCTTTAGTGTCATCAACTTTCGTGAAGACCTTCACCTCTTATGCTTTGCGTTCATCGTCTCGCCAACTACATTGATCACCGCCGTCGCCGATGCAAACGCGTTCACCGTTGCAATTGCTTTTACCGTAGTGCTTGTACAGGTGCTTGAAAATTTCACCAAGGCATTAACCGCGTAGCACCTTTCTTGTAGCAAGGCATGCATCTTCCAGACTTAGAATATTTTTAGCATTTTTCAACCTTTGAGAATCCCCTCCATCGCGAAGCATCTTTTTGAGCATCTTTCGCCATGGATTCTTCCTTGAAGCTTTTGAGGCTTAGATTTCGATACCTAGTACTGGCCATCTGCCATTAATGGTTGTGGAGGTCCTAACTTTTCTCCTATAAAAATGAAGTAGACCCACCAAAGTAAAACAAACTTTTTGGTGATTTTAACTTGACCAATGTGATCATGAAGTCAAATTATCCTATCAAAATCATTTTCAACTAATTTTGGGAAGGTCCTATTTATTTTCAAGGGTTTTCCTAAAAACAGGGGTACGAAACCCTAATTTTCAAATTTTCAAAAATTTGCAAGTATCTTCCTTGATGCAAACCCACAAAAAGCCTATGTTTTGTTTGACCTAAAATGGACTTTTGAAAACAATTTTACATGATTTAGACCATTTTGATCAAAATGCCTTATTGAAGCAAAAATTTATTTTGGGTACAACATTAAGCTCCATCTGGTGACCATGTTGGATACTTACGGCATAGGAGAACCGAAAATCTCTAGTTTTCGTAGACCAGTATTCTTATCAGTTGGGCATTGGAGTCAGGACTTGTTTCCTAATTTCATCTAACAATTGGAGTTCTCATTATTCATCTAAGACAAGACTACCTAAGAAAACACCTAAAATACGACAATACTTTACGTAACGGGGAAATACATCACTACACAACGTTAAAGCAAAATAAATTTATTTACAAAGATTCACTCCACCCCCGAAGGGACAAAATGTTTCAAATATTGCCTACTTCATGGCAGCGTGAAGAGCTTCCCATTGATGTTGCTTCTGCCTGAAAGGCTTTACTTCTCTTCTAATGGGAATTGCAGGAGACAATCCCTCTAGGATGAAGATTCTCAGGTATTCGTATATCCAAGCAAAGGTACTCTAACAAAAGTCAGAATATGATGCAAATGGGAAAGCCGATACCCCTGAGGCATTAGTTATGCTGTAGTCCATCCTTGGGATGGTGATCTTTGCTGACCTGAAAATATCCTTTGACCGGCTCATGGATCAGCTCTAGATTGCCTTTAACACATAGGAGTTTGATTCCCATGTCTTCAGCATCTTTGAGGCCTAACAAAAGCACCTCCTTCTCAGCTTCAGTGAATTTCAATTGCACAAATGGGTGCAACTATCCTTTGGGGGAGATGACCATTTCCCCTGCTTCTGAACTTGTATTTTGAACAACCTCCATCAAACTGTGTTGTCCATGACCTTGTGTCCTCTGTCGATCTCTTTTCAGAACAAGCAATGTTCTGATCTTCAATTTCTATCTCTGACAGAGTCACATAATTACCAAGACCCATTTCAGGTTTTGCTCCTACTAGGACAGATGACTTGAGCAGAGCCTGCTTCTTTACAACATTGAGAATCTGATCTAGTTGTTCTAGATGATCTTGAAGATATTCTAGTTGAGAGATTTGTACCTTGGTCTTCATCATGGAAGCTATGATGTCAAAATTTGCTGAAGACGGATCTTGAGCAACTGGCATAGCGTTCTTCTGTGAAGATCTAGGATTGGAAGTGGAAGGCACCTCTTCACCCTTTTCGTTTGATCTTCGTCTTTCTTCTTCTTCTCTCTATGCCTTAAAGTGTTGAGCACATGTGAACACAGGCGATGAAACATTTTCATGATTCACCGCAAGAGCGTACTAACGGTGTGCTTTTTCTTTTTCTTTAATAATGGGTTCAAAGTATCCTGTTGTGAAGTCGCCATCGAAATTGTCCATCTGTGGTAAGACAACGTTCGAACTTGTTGTTGGTAGAAAACTAGAACTAGGAGCAGCTTCAACGCATCCCATGATTTGGGTCATTCTCCGATTCTCTAGACACGTGAATCCGGTATGTGCATCAATGTCATGGAAACAGCAAAATACTGCACTGTGTGCAACTTCAATCATTGGTCTTGATGGAGATGTTGGCAACCGTGGTTGAAAATTGTCTCTTTTTGGCTGGTACGGTTTTTGAGCTAGAGATTTGATAGAATCTGTTTTCATCAAGCCAGAAGTGATCATATCATCCTCCAACTTGATGGCATTTTCTTGTGCACTCTTCAACTCTATTTCTTTTGTCGTCTTGAGGAAGAAGGTTATCTCTGATGGAAGAGCATTTATGAAACAACTCATCAGAATCTCCGGTGATGGATCGAGTGTAGAAGAGAGTCATGAAGAAGACGATTAAATCTTGCCACAAACTCCCTCATGTTCGTTGTGCTCCATCATTGAATTTACGAGTTGGGTGAACAACAAATGATTGTCTTCAACAAGCTTGAATCTCGCCAAAAACTTCTCGCTCATAGTTGCCCAGCTTGTAATAACGCATGGCTTCAGGTGATTGAACCAGTCCACAACATTCCCAACAAGAGTATCCACAAAGAGACGCAATGCGATGTCTTCATGTGGCACATGCAAGACTGCGCAGGCCGTTGATAATGTAGCAAAATGTTCATCTGGGTGTCGACTTCCATCGCCGTGAAATTGGGGAAAGTGCTTCCTTGACCCTTTAGGTAACTCATGATTTACCTAAAAAGCCAAAGGTCTAATGTTACCCAAGGTAATGAAGGTGGACGTCTCTTGTCAGCATTATTGTTGTTACCATCCATTGCTTCTTGAATGGATCATGCAATAGAATGCCAGAGAATCATTCCCGTGTCATAAAGCGTTAGCTTTTCTTTGAAGTTTTATCCCTCGTTGCCCGACAGTGGGTGCCAAAAACTGTTGGCGTTTCAATTAGCACCTCTGGAGTGCTTATTGGAAATGGTCAGCTATTGCAAGTGTAGTAATTGCTCTTCAAATTAGGAGGGGAAGCTCCCTCTTTTCGTTGATGTTTGCATAAAAAGTACAATAAACTAAAGTTCCTATCTTTTTACTCAATGGCAGGGCACAAGGGTGCATAAAGCACAATGTGTTGCAGCTAAGGTTTTCTCTGGGTTTTGCAGATCTTAACTACAACTAAGCTAACTTTTAATCTATCCTATCTCCTCTAGATAAACAAAGCAAGAGAATATAGGAGCGAGAATGTAATGGTTTGATCACTTAGACGAACTGTCTCTCAGAATGCATCTAAAGGCTTTGAACTTCCAGATTTACACCGAAATAGAATCCACACAAGTAATCTTCAAACGGTAGGCTATATCTCAGGATTCCCAAGGAGGCACTATGTCCTTTCCGAGATGTAGGCTGAAATGTCGACTACTAGAAACAACAAAGAACGATAATCTTACTGCCTAAATTCCCAAGGAGAGACAATGCTCTTTCTGAGGTGTAGATCGAAAGAAGATTATTGAGAACAACATACAATGATAGATTTTGAGATTTTTAGATCAAAGGCAAGGTAGCTCTCCTGATTTATTATCTCAATCTTCGACCAAAGGTTGCACTTTGGGACAGCAACTTGTGTCAAAGAGACAATCACACATGAAGTGATCAAACCAAGAATACATGAACATGGATTGAACACACCTATCTGAATAGAGAGAACGCAAGTTGCACTTGGCGTTTAACTATAACAAATACGATTCAAGAACATATACTAAGCAAACAAAGTCAAAGGCTTTTTAGCTCAGCGTTTTGCTATCGTGAAGTAAAGTTACAAAATAATGAGCAAAGGCTCTTATTTATAGAACTCAAAGGAGTAGGCAACCCTAAAGTCTCCTTGAGTTAACATTGAGTTCTTTCCAATCAATCAGCAAGATTTATTCCTATATTATAAAGTAGGTAACCTAGTAGTTAACTAGAAATCTACTTCAGTTAACTGACACTATACTAAAAGAGAACTCCAAATACAAAAGTGTCTCCAAAATAGGCATCCACAATTAGTGGAGATAGATATCCATAATTAGTGGAAGTCCAAAATAGACATCCATAATTAGTGGGAATAGGCATGCATGATCAGTGGGACAGTGAGTTAACTTGGAAAGAAGCATCAAGTTAACTCCTGTTTGTCATAAATGATATTTTGAAGGGTAGGACGTCCTAACTAGGTGTTTTACACCTCTTCACATCTAGTCAACAACTCCTCTAGCCAGTCGTTGACTTCTTCTACCTCTAGACATTTAATGCTTCGCAAGATAATGAAGTGTCTCTGCAGCATCTCTTCTCCACTTGCAATTTGCTTCTGGTACTCAATACTCTTGGCAACTGCGTCATCCAGCCTTGTTGACATGAAGTGTGGAAGGTAGTGTGGTAGTAACCGGTGGCGACTCTGTGTTTGGAATGACTACCTTCCGCATTTTCACTATCCATTGAATGGTGATGTCATTTACGCCTTCCAAGGCATCCAACTTGACTATGGGCTTCACTTGATGCACGTCCGTGTCGAGTGTTTTCATAAAGTCGTGAAGTAGGACCATTTTGGTCTTGATTTCAACTTGAGAGTACTGTATTCTAAAAAACTCGACTGTTGACTATAAACACGGATATGTTCAAACAACTTTTTCTACAGCAACTAAAAATAGCTTCGCCAAGGGGTAATCTTTTATGAAAAATTATAAGACGTGGGTTTTCTTGGGAATAATTTTCTAAGTGAACCCAGAACGTCAAAAAATCCAAAAAGTCACTTTTAATTGTACATGCAAGAACCCTTCGAGGCAGAGGTTTTGGGGGCACCAGAGGCTTTCTTTTTCCAGAAAAATCTAACACATGGGTATTGTAGGCGCTTCAAAGCTAAACAAACCCAGTTTATCAGACTTTCAAAATTGTGACTTCTTCCAAAAATCCTAGAAAAGGGGGTAGCAGGGCTACTTTTTATGAGAGAATCTGACACGTGGATTTTGCTGAATATGCTATGTTGATCATACCCAGAAGACCAAATATGTGAAAAACCTCTGTTTACTTAGACATGCAAGAAGATCTAAGACAAGAATAGAAGAAAAAGAGGGGAAGAAGTTTGGAAGTTATAAACTGCCTCTCTGATCCTTCAAGAAAATCATGCCTGGAGATGCAAACTCTGATAAATTGCCCTTCCTTGCAACTTATTCTTGAAAATACCAATAACACTGAGAATATCCTCTATTAGATCTTCAAAAAACGTTGGACGAGAAAAAAGCTTGTTCTTGAGCTTCAACCTGCAAAGAAAATGATGAATTATGACGCTTAGGCTTGATATATGTCATTTGATGTTGAATGCATCAAGTTTGGGCACCAACACATGATTGAGGAGTCAATTAGCTTGATCTGGAGTTCCCAAGACTGATTTCCACCAATTTGGGGATGTTTTAGACATGAAAGGTCTTCAAAATATACTAACTTCAGTCAACTGGTCTTGCTTTGACTTTAGGCATCCAAGTTGAGGAGTTGAACACTTTTTTATTCTTTTTCTGTGATGAAATGCTTCCGTTCAATCCCTGATTCTGGTTGCTCAGTTGATCTTGAAGTGTTGCTGACAAATCCATTGCTGAGATGAAACAACTCTGAAGAAGTGTGCTTGGGAGCTGCAAAGCTCAAAACCTGAGTCTGATACTTCTAATTCTTGGGCGCCTTTTCCCAAAAGGGTGCATTTTTCATCAAACTTAGTCATTTTCTCGAATGCTTTTTAGCAGTGTTCCACAAGGACGCATCCCCCCCCTGAAAAGCCACGCGCACCCAAGACGGGGACGTTTCCGAGACGGAGGGACGCCTGGGAAACGTCCCTCCGCCGTCTCCAAGTACCCCCGCCGTCTCCAAAACGTTTCCTCCTGGAGGGAGACGTTTCCTTGCCATTTTTAGTAGGGAGATGCCAGGGAAACGCCCAAGAGACTTACCTATGTCCCCTCAACATGAGAAACATCTCCTCCAAAAAGCAATATAATAATATTTTTTGTTAAAAAACATAAAACCTAAAGTTTTACTTAAATGATTCGATGATATTTTTTAGTTTTTACTATCATTTGTAACTTTGTTTTGACTTCTAAGTCTTCATCGTGCGACTAAGGAAGCTTCCGCAGTGAACACTCAACACTAGAGATTTGCCTTTGGAGGTCAAAACTTACAGGCACAGCAAGGTTTTTTCATTTTTTGAGTTTTCTGTGTTTTTTTTGTGGGCTATACTTTGCCCTCCGCCCTCCACTTTGGCTCCTGTGTATGCAAAATGTGGAAGCGTTGGCAATGGCAATGTTGGGCGTTGTTTTTGACTGAACGCCTCAAAGAGATGTCGACTCATGGAATACAATGGTCGCCAACGCCCAACATTGCCATTGCCAGCGCTTCCACATTTTGCATACATTATTACATACATTAATAAATTAATAATTATTATTAATTTTAAGTTTATTTTAATTTTAATTTTTTTTTAAATCATAAAATGTAAATTTTAAAGTTTACACCTGCTATTTGCATTTGCTTGAAAGTTCCTAAAGCCTTTTCAATTTCAACTTCAACTTCAAGCTTACTGTTTTCAACGCATCCATTTTGTGCATTATATTGTTAAACATCTTTTTATAACTAATTTTTCAAGTACTATATGTATTTCAACGCCCCCCCCGGCACCATCACCGTCCCCATCCCCTACCCCGAAACTCCGTGGAACACTGCTTTTTAGTTCCTTCATTTTGACCTCCAATGCTTTGATGTGAGATCTCTAATGACTGATGATTCTAGTGAACGTGCTGAGCTATGAAATGGATGACCAGTTCAGTACAGGAAAGATTGACTGGCTTTGCAGGTCATGAAAGTTGACTTAGGGTTCTCAAAAGTATAGGCACCCCTAGCCTGCAGGGGCGCCTTTAACCTTTTGTGTTGAAATTTTCATCTTGCAATCTTTCACGAACAGTCCCAATTTGATCTTCGTCGTCAGATGTTAGATTTATCTGTTGAGTTTGCTAACGATGTCATTGTTGAGATTGATCAAGGCAGAGAAGGACTCCTTGGAGGTCACTGAGCTTACAGATTACATTTGATTGCCCAAAAAGTTGGGCGCCTATTTCTAGGAAGGTGCAATTTCCTTAACACTTAGCCAATTCTTCATGTCTTTCATTTTGCCTTTGCTTCCAACGTTTTACACTTGATCTTTGTTTGCGAATGCTTGACAGGTCCTGTGAACGTGCGACTAGATTGATCGCGAAGCTAAAAGGATGCTAAGCAGATGTCTTGTAGAAAACAGTTGCTAAAAACTTCATTTGGTTGCCCAGAATGATGGGCGCCCCTGGTCAGCAGGGGCTCTTTTGCTTTGATGTTCATTGATTTACCCTCCATTTCATGTGCTCGGATGATCAACAACTGTTGTCGTTTGATATGTTTCATGAGTTAATTGTTGGATCCATCACGTAGCTAAGCTGAATCCGAGGAGATCACCTGGGGGTTGCCAATCCGAAGACTAGCATCTAGTAGCTTTGCTTCTTGGGCGCCCTTAGGCTACAGGGGCGCTTTTTCCCTTGTTAGGTTGGCGTTTTTGATGTCTTTCGCTTTCGGCACCTTCTGCCTTTGCCTTCGTTTGACAGTGTTTGATTAATCAATTGAATTCGCCTGACAATCCGTCGTGAAGCTAGCAGAATTACGGAGAAGATGACTATCTCGGCAAAACATGATAACTGCATTTGATCCTTTGGACTTATGGGCGCCCCTAGCCAGCAGAGGCTCTTTTGGATTCAGTATCATCAACTTTCATGAAGAGCTTCACCTCTCGTGCTTTGCGTTCATCGTCTCACCAACTGCGTTGATCACCGTCGTCACCGATGCGAACACATTCACAGTTCTTTTACCATACTGCATGTACGGGTGCTTGAAAATTTCACCAAGGCATTGACCACATAGCACCTTTCTTGTAGCAAGGCGTGCATCTTCCAAACTTAGAATATTTTCAGCATTTTTCAACCTTTGAGAATCCCCTCCATCGTGAAGCATCTTTCACCATGGATTCTTCCTTGAAGCTTTTGAGGCTTAGATTTTGATACCTAGTACTGGCCATCTGCCATTAATGGCTGTGGAGGTCCTAGCTTTTCTCCTAAAAAAATGAAGTAGACCCAGCAAAGTAAAACAAACTTTTTGGTGATTTTGACTTGACCAGTGTGATCATGAAGTCAAATTATCGTATCAAAATCATTTTCAACTAATTTTGGGAAGGTCCTATTTTCAGGGGTTTTCCTAAAAACAGAGGTACGAAACCCTAATTTTCAAATTTTCAGAAATTTGCAAGTATATTCCTTGATGCAAACCCACAAAAAGCCTATGTTTTGTTTGACCTAAAATGGACTTTTGACAACAATTTTACATGATTTAGACCATTTTGATCAAAATGCCTTATTGAAGCAAAAATTTATTGTGGGTACAACACACACATAACAAGTGGACGCAAGAAAAACACAACAAAAATGTTTGAGCTTAATAAGCCCTATCCACCCCAAAGGAAATATTACACCAACATTTTAGCACTCTTGTGTGAATTGGAGTGAAAATACATGATTTTTTGCTTTTCTCAGCATTATAAAAAATGGCATGTGCCACGAAGGTCTATGTGGTCTTGAAGGCCTTCATTTGGGTGTTGCACCTAAACTCTATGAGCGATGTTGCCTCTACACCCTCACCAGAATTTCTTTAGGAAATTTAAGCATTTATTAAATTGCCAAGTTTTATAGACATAAAATTTCCACAATCCATAATGTTAGATTGAATATTTCTAGATTAGACAATGTAAGTTTTTTTTAATCAACATTTCAAATCACACTCCATGATCCATCATTAGGATGAGCACACAAGAGAAGAGAAATGAGAATTGGCTGGTCTGTGCTATTCAACTCCCATTTCTCTTCTCTTGCTTGCTCATCCTAATGATGGATCATGTCGTGGAATGCAATCCGAAACATTGGTGAAGAAAAAAGCTTACATTGCCAAGTTTTCCTGACTTTTGTCAACAGAAAATTTTGGGTCTACCGAGTCTAAGAGTCCAAGTATATGAACTATAATTTTTACAAAGGTAGTACAAAACTAGCCATCAAATGAGTTGCAAATTGTTATCATAACTTTTATACTAGTAATTTTGTCTTTTTCTTTATTTGGGGAATCTTCCACATCTTTGTGTGCTTGCACTTGTGCATGTTTCCACTTGTAGTTGTGTGTGCTTTATGAAATCTTCCACTTCTAACCATACACGATTATAAAATTATCCACTAGTACTTGTGCATATCTTATATTCAAGTATATACATTGAGAGCACTTGATCTCATTGCAAACAAGTTAGATGCATCTATTGTAGCATAAACTCACTTCAAGATTATTTGGATAATATCAATATCCACCTTATTTCAGGTGTCTTACTTGTGTATATGCTCTTTCTTTGTGTGTAAAGTTCTAATGTGTGTGCTTTATTGTAACAAGAATACAAAAAAGAAGGAAAAACATAATTTATTATAAAAGACGTTACAATATTAAACACAAGAGAAATGATAATTTCTAATCAGTCACATGTCGTACACTCAAATCCATAGTAAATATGAAGGATGTCTTCTAAAATTTGCTCTATCTCCATATGTGAGTCATATTCTTCATATGAACTTGAATATTTATTCAAATCCATAATGAATTTTGACAATTTGACCCACCCACTATAGTCCCAAGTCTCATAAATCCCAAGGGAAAAGGGGGAAAAACAACCAGAAAGAAATTATGTGCACCTCAAGCATAAAAAAAGTCCATCATACCTGATGCATAAACTGTCGAAAAAATGTGACGATCAAAGGGGCAAGAAGCAAGATCCCAAATCTCATGTGGATGTGAATAAAGCCCTTCACACGTCAGTTCTGCACCAAATGGTGAAATCTGGATTAAATGGACCTGCATCAACAATAAGCAGTATAACACATGAAACAAGCAATTGATAATAACTTCAACTTAGTGTCTGATTGTGGTTGTCTGCCCTGTCATGTTGTTGTCCAAATAAGACATTTTTCCCTTTCTAAACATCAGAGAAAACCATGTGTTGCAGAAAGAAAATTATGAAATCATTAGTTGAATGTATAAAACAATAACTGAAGTCAAAAATTTAGACAAGTTATTATGAATCTTGACCAGACTACAACCAAAACCAAGGTACCAATAAGTTGCAATTGTTTTTCTATGAAACTAATACTGTTTGATGCTCCATGACATGAACATTACAATATCCATAAGCAACATTATGTAAGATACAATCATACATTAAGCTTAATTCTTGATAAAGATGATATGTGTCAGTTAGATTGAGTCCTCATTAAACCCAAAAGAGTAAAATATTAAATTGTCCTTGCGATGGTTATCCAAAAAGCAGTTTCCCTTGAATTGTGAAACACCACGACTAGTAAGTTAACCTATGAGTACAGGTTTTGGAAACTGATAAAATTTTGTTAGACTTGTCTGAAAGAAATGACCTTTCAAATTCCACAATGAAGGATTTATTTTTCCATTTGCATTAAGAGATGTTAGGTCATGTACGACCATAGAATGAGAAGCTTGTATTTTAGAATTTGCTCAGTTAATAAAAAAAATTGCGCACAAAATATTGACATTCTTGGGCCAAGTGACCTCAACCAATTCTGGAAAACACATGGGAGACATCCAAAGCCCCTTGCTATAGTCATTCTTAGGGGAATTTTGTTAGATATTTTCTGAATCCACACGTATATTAATGTGCAATGAGTTAGGTGATAGACAATGTTTATGGAAATCTATATAATTATTTTGGAAACTAATCTTTATTTGAGTATTAATAATTTATCAAATAGCCCTGAATTTAGCATGCATGATTATTATTTTGTACTCCCTTTGAAAGGAATATTAAAGATGTTATGAAATATTTTCTCTTTCACCTTTATTAAAATTTGTCATATTCATGAAATTTTTCACATTGAGTCATATCTTAAGCCAAAATCCTATCATTTCTCATTTGGAAGGCATACTTGAATTCTTGTTCACAATGGTTATCAATGATGTCTTCATCACTTTTAGCTAGCACCTTTGCAAGGCCAACAGAAAGAATTATCTAACACATCGGGCAAGGTGGACACAATTTTAGACGATGGTCAAAGACAATTATTTGAAACCTGGAAAACCCTGCCAATAATAAAGATGCAATCGCTGAATTCAACGAATGCCCTCATCATCAATAATAACAATTGTATGGCTAGACTCCTAAAATAATATTAGTCATTTATAATTTCCTTCAGCACACAATTCAAAATCCAACATTGAAATTGAGAAATTGAGATATTATATTCAAACCCTTATATCTGAAATTTTGTCTTTGAAGAAGACATCACAAAATTTCCACAATCGATCTTGAAGCCCCAAATGTGAATCCTGTTTGGATCCGCCTAAAAGAGGATTTGGGTTTTTGTCCAAACTTCTGATCCTGGAACTCAAGGGTTTTCGTCCTCAAGCTTCCTGCAAGCTAAGCTCTCCAAATTTCTGACAATCTCCAAAAGATAATAATTTCTCATGATGATCAAATGATCTGTCCTCAACCATTTTTATACGCTTAGCTCAACTTCTAGAAGATTCCTTTAAATTAATAAAGTGACTTTTATATTATTTATTATTTTTTTTTTATTTGAGTCACTTTAATATAAATGTCCCAAATATTAATTTAGGGAAAAAATAATATTTAATTAATTAAATATTGTTCGGTCGAAAATTGGGGATATTACATTTTAGTAAAGAATTCCTTTTATTTATTTATGTTTTTTGTGAACCCAACATTCAAACCACTCTAGGGTTCTAACCTTCTTTCTATTTTCTAATTTTCAATTATGATGTCTCTTATTGCTATATTTTTAATTCAGGTTTGCTTAGGGTTTGGATCCTATCTCCATTGTTCATTGATTTGATTCGCTTACAATTGGGGCTTTTGTTTCTTCATCTCTATTCATTCCTTAACCCCCAACCTTTGATTGCACTTTTCATTGCTAGATATTTCTTAGCCAAGGTCACTCCTTGCATTAACATGCTTTATGATGATGTTACCTCATTTGTGGCCTACACTAGCGACCTAACTCTTTTCTCCACTCTATATGCATATGATGCATCTAACAATGATGCCCTATGTGATGAGGCTACACCTCCTTTAGCTACTTGTTGGCATTTCATTTCACATCTTTGGAATGTGGATTAGAAACGAACAGCTATGCACAAATTAACTACTCTTCGAATTAAGAGGGGAAGCTCCCTCTTTGCTAATGATGCTTTAAAGAAAGTAAACTAAACTAATTTTCCAATCTTTTTGTTCTCAACTAAGAGCACAAGGTTATAAAACTCTAGCACCGTAGCTAAGATTTTCTTTTTTTGAATTTCAACTACGACTAAGCCTACTCTAAAGACGCTTTTAACAACTCAAGTAAACTCAGAGCTTGAGAGTTAAAAGTAAACAAGGAATGATCTTTGACACAAAACTCACATAAACTCACTCTCAATGTACACCTTAAGACTCACTGTACTTTTTAGATGCAAGCTGAAATAAAGATTATATAAGCATAACACATAAAATGGAAACCTGAGACAATAGATCAAAGCAGCAAAGCAGGCATAAGATTTCCTTTCTCAAATTTCAAATAACAAAGATTACACTTCTGGGACAGCAGGATTGTAGCAATAACAGGCTTATAGTTTTGCGATCAACCAGAATACATTGACACAAGTAACACATGAACTGAACAATATCTTGCAGCAAAGGTAGGCATACAAGCTTGCTCTTATACTAAGTGAACTGACACTAAATAACAACTTGCAAGCAAAAGTAGGCTCAGCAATTTGCTATCACAATAATCGTAAAAAAAAAATAGGCAAGGCTGCCCTTATTTATACACAAGCAAAGGAGTAGGGAACCCTAAAATCTCCTTGCTTTTACAACAAGACTTGCCAACATGCAAGCTTTATTTCTAAAACTAAAACAAGATAACTATCTAACAACCTACCAAAGCACAAAAAACAGGGAAAGTGCCAACTATTACAACTTGATATTTCTCTTTCACAAAGAATAGATAAGCATGAGACAAGAATAGCAAGAAAACTCGGAAAAAGCGTCAAGTTTATTGCTGCTTCGGAGTTCTATTCTCGGAAAATATTGCTGCCCCAAAGAGGTGACCCATTTAGGAAACTCAATCTGCCAAAAAGCTGATTTCTTCTTGATTTCAAGTGGAGAGTACTGCATGCTGAAAATCTTGATTTTTGACTATAAACTTGACTAGGTTCAAAAACTTTTTGCACAAACTGCTGAAAATAGAATGCTGCTTCAGTGATTTGTCTTGAAAAAGCGATTTCTCCAAAAAAAGTTGGGACCTAGGTTTTATAGAGAATCTCATTCCAGAGAAACCCAGCTGATCAAGTTTCGAAAAAGCTAAGGATTTCCTGAAAAAGTGTGAAAAATGTAGATTCTTGAAAACTTAAAATTTTCCAAAGTTGAAGAGAATCAAGAACTAAGTGGACCCAGATGAATGAATTTTGAAAAAGATGACCCCCCTCTTCTGAAAAATGATGCCCTGGAAGAATAAAGCATGAAAAAGTGAGCTTTTGTGCTTGTTGATCCCGAATCCATGAAGAAAACTGAAAAAGCATTGTGTTTAAGCCTCCATATCTTGAAAAACGGAAAATTGTATGTTTTCTCTTTTGGACACCAACCTGTAAAAAGTGAATAATGAAATCTAAAGCCTTCTTTTATAGGTTTTGAGGATGAAAAAGACGCTTTATTCTCCAACTTTAAATCTTTTGAAGCCAATCCTGAGCAGGTTTGTCAAATGTGGACGTTGTTTGAAAGTTGAATGATGAAATTTTGGAAATTTCTCTAAGAAATGAAAACTTGGATGCCCTTCTTGGCAGACTTAGCCATTTTCTTGAAATTTTCAACTTTTTGCTTGATTTTGACTTCAGTTTGATCCTCAATTCTGGGCGCTTGGTGGATCCTATGAATTGGTTGATGACCTCGTAAAACTAAATCTAAGGTCTCAAAATCTTGGGCGCCCCTGGCTACCTAGGACGCCCAAGTCCTCCAGACAGCCATTTTTTTATGTTCTTCAACTTTACACTACTTTCTAATTCTTCAAATGAATTCTCATTTCTGGCCGTTCAAGAGGTCCAATGATCTGACTGTTGGATTCGTTGGATAGCCTGATTAATTATGAGGGGGGTCTTCTGGAAGTGATTGGCCTAGAAAAGCAGTTTTAGGGGGTCAAAAGCTTGGGCGCCCCTGGCTAGTAGGAGCGCCCAACTCCTCCAGAGTTAGATTTTTTTCCTAAGATTTTCAACTTTGCTTTTGACTTTTCTCATTTTGCAAAATTTTATTCCTCCATTCAATTGAACATAACTGATGCTTGACAAATCTGACGAGCTCGCTATTGACTTCATTGAAGAGCTGGTTCAAATCTGAAGAAAAGTTGTTGGAGGTCTCAAACCCTAATTTCACTTTCTGGATACCCAAAAGCTTGGGCA
The DNA here is from genome assembly GCA_007258455.2 of Sequoia sempervirens. Taxonomy (NCBI): domain Eukaryota; kingdom Viridiplantae; phylum Streptophyta; class Pinopsida; order Cupressales; family Cupressaceae; genus Sequoia; species Sequoia sempervirens. Next base: position 169,491,597 of record VDFB02281492.1, on the reverse strand, counting down.
TCCCTGGCTACTTGGGGCACCCATGATCACCATACTTAACCATTTTTAGCCCTTTTTCAATCTCTCAAATTTGTCCTTCATGTCCTGTCCTCCGTTTGATCTGCAACTGCAAATGATTGAAGAATCTGATAAACTCACTAAGATATCCACTGCGAAGCTTGCAGAATTCCGAAGACAATGATCATATTTGCAAACCCTAATCTTTGAATTAGGTCCTCCAAAACCCTAGGTGTCCCTGGCTAGCTAAGGCGCCCAAATTTCCCAGACCTTAGAATATTTTTTATGTTTTTCATGATTTGCATTTTGCTCCTCTGTCAAGACTTCTCCGTTCGATCCACAATTTCAATTGAATGATTGATCTGATGGACTTGCTGGTAGATTTATTGCAAAGCCGGGAGGATTCTGAGCAACACTTCCTGGGAAGCATAAACCCTAATAACATCATCTAAGGCCCTGAAAAGATGGGCACCCCTGGCTAGCAAAGGCGCCTTTATTGGAAAGTGTTAGTTTTTATTTTGTAATTTTCAACTTTCCTTCGTTCTTCATCCTTCTGCTTCATTCTCGACAACCGAGGTTGAAAAATATTCTAAGGCATGACTAGCTAGGCGCCTAGATTGAACAGGGGCGCCTAGCATCTCTAGACTTAGTCAAATTCCTCAGTTTTCAAGATTCTTCAACCTCCTTCATTCTTTGTTCCTCGAGCATCTTTCGTCGTTTCTCGATCTGTGCAGTGCTTGAGACCTTGAATCTGACACCTGGCAGTTGAGCAACCTCCATTAATGACCTCGGGGCTTCTAATTTGGCTTCTGAAAAAGCAAAAAAGACCCACCAGGGAAAAACTGATCTTCTGATGTTTCTAACTAGACCAACCTGATGAGGAAGTATTTTAAGCCAATCAAAACCAGTTTGAACCCCTAGAGTCAGAAATTCTATTTTTAGAAAAATTTGTCAGCATCCATTTGAGTAGAAACCCAAAAAAAGTCTATTTTTAGAAAATTTCCTAAAATTTAGGGCCGAAAAACTAGATCTAGGTTAACTTCACTCTGAGCAAACTCATATCCTCAGATTTTGAAAATTTTGAGTTTTTGAGCACCATGCATGACATGCAAGTTTCAATTTTCCGACCTTTTGACAATTTTTTAACAAGACTTTTGACCAACTCTTTCAAAATGCCTAAGTGTAGCAAAAATTTTAATTTGGGGTACAACATTTGGCTCTGTCTGGGGATCATGTCAGATACTTACGGCATAGGAGAACCAAGAATCTTTGGACTTTTGAGCATAGACCAGTGCCTTATCCATTGGGCATCAGAGCCAACAACATTTCCTAATCACCCAGAACAAGACTTTCCCCTAAGTCACCTATGACAAGACTTCCTAGAATCACCTAATAATTGGAACTTCCCTAAAAAATCACCTAAAACAAGATGCCTAATTACCTAGAACACGACAAAACTTTTACAGAAAGGAAACACATCACGAAAACAAAAAGGGGAATTATTTACAGAAAGATTACTCCACTCCCGAAAGGATGAAGTGCTTTAGATACTACCCGCTGTGTGGCAACAGGAGGAGCATTCCATCCAAGTGCGAGAGAATATAAGTGTTCTCCCCTACGAGTTTGTGGATCTTAAACGGCCCCAACCACAAGGAGTCAAATTTGTCGTGCATTCCCTTGGGCTTGTGTCTCTTATCCCACAATAGGACTTGATCTCCAACCTCGAAATCTCGTTGGTGAGCTTTCTTATCAAAAATTCTCTTCACTCACTCCTAGTGCTGAGTGATTCTGTCAACAACCTCCACCCCTTCTTCTTGAAGCTTTGTTAGGTACAGGATACACTTTTCAATTGGATCTGTGAACTCCCCATCTTCTACTGCAGATGCCAACTGCAAAGCAGACAACTCCAGTGTGATAGGTAACATAGCCTACGTATCATACATGATGCTGAAGGGAGAAGTACCAATGGCTTTCTTGGGAGTAATTTTGTTAGCCCAGAGAGCGTCGTAGAGTTTCTTGTGCCAAGTTCGTTGACCAGAATCAACTAACTTGCGTACAATTGTGACTATGTTCTTGTTTGATGACTCGGCTTGTCCATTACCCTAAGGGTAATAATCTGATGAATGTGATAAAGTAATACCATGATCAAAACAGTACTCCAATAGCTCCTCAGATGAGAAACATGTTGCATTATCAGTCACAATTTTGCGTGGCACCCCGAAGCATGAAACAATATTCTCTTTCAAAAAGTCACACACGACTTCGGAGGTAGCCCGCTTGGTTGGAATGGCCTCAACCCACTTGGTGAAATAATCTATGGCTGTCAGGACATAAATATGCCCCTTGCTGGAACGTGGGTTGATAGGTCCTACAAAATCCAAACCCCATTGCTAAAATGGAGCGTCTATGACAACTGGCCCGAGAGGAATGGTTGCCAACTTCATCTTGCCAACAAACTGCTGACACAACTGACATCTGTGCACCCATTCATACGCGTTGCGAGACATAGTTGGCAAGAAAAACTGTGCTCGCAGAATTTTGAATGCTGTAATCCTTGAAGAAAAGTGGCCACTGCCCGCTTGACTGTGAAAAGCTTCCAACAACCGCCATTGTTGATCTTTGCTAACGCATAACAAAAATGTTCCATCAAGCCATCGCTTGTATAGAACGTTATTCATAAGCACATAATTTTGTGCTTTCAACTTTAGTGTTATCTTATGTTGTTTGTCCAAGTGTCTTGGGCATTCACCATAAGTTAGGAAGTACCATATCTCAGTATACCATTCTTCCATAGATTCAACCAGTAGGACCATAGGAAGATCCTTTTAATTTTAGGTTTAGTTTCAGGTTCACCCTTGGCCTGGAGCTTCTTATCACCATCCTTTGCTATCAACTGACAAAGACCTCTCCCGCGAACGAGTTTGGTCAGCTTGATCTCCAAGTCATACTCCTGCACTCTTGCAACCCAGTTTCCTCTCTTTGTGCCCATCTCCTGATGAGTTAACACACTTTTAATCGCTGGATCGGTAACATACACAGTTGTGTGGGAATTCAAGATATAAAATATGAAATTCTTTATAGCTCGGACCACTGCATATGCATTCTTTTCAATCTGAGAGTATCACGACTCACTGTCCTTGAAACTGCTGCTAATGAAAGTGATAGGAGACTCATTTTCTTCATTTAACTTTTGTGTCAGTATGGCAGACAAAGTGTGCCCTAATGCATAGCAATAAAGGATAAAATCCTTATCAAAATCGAGACGGACCAACACTAGTGCTCAACTGATAGCTTCTTTTATTGTGACGAATGCCTTCTTGCCTTCTTCTATCCACTTGAAAACAGACTTCTTCTTCATCATAGCAGCTATATGATATATCTTTTGTCAACTCCAAGAAGTCCAGCACAAACCTTCATATGAAATTTACCTTACCAAAGGAGTGTACCCTAGTTTTGCTTGTTGGAAGAGACAAGTTTTTGATAGACTCAACCCCTCTAGGGTCAATTTGAGTTCCCTCCTTGGAGACAATGTGGCCAAGCAACTTGCCCTCTATCACTGCAAAGATGGACTTTTTAGGATTCAATAAATTTTTGTGGTATCTACATCTCTCGAACACTTTCCCTAAGTGTGAAAAATGATCTCCTCGAATCTTCGAGAAAATAGTGAGGTCGTCAAGATAGACAACAATTACTTTATTCCTCAAGTCTCCAAACGCCAAATCCATGGCTCTTTGAAATGTAGCACCAGCATTGATGAGGCCAAAAGGCATCCTTTCATATGCAAATTTACCCCACAAGGTAGTGAACGCCATTTTAAACTAATAACCAGAAAAACCGTCTAGTAAAGACAGCATCTCCGAACCGATAACCATTTGCAAGGTATGCTCCATGATTGGCAATGGATAATTATCTTTGAAATTTAATTGGTAATTGATCTGAGATTGTGGCTAAGGACTCTTCCTCACAATGTGCTCCAAACAATGAAGACAATAATGGGTGCTCATACATTACACAGTGCTAATGGTTATTACTAACCAAAACTTCCATTCAATATCTATTTAGCTTGAGAAATAACAAGAAAGCGCCATGCCTAATTTTATCAATTTAATGAAACTTAGTAGCATAATGGTGACCTTGACCAGCATGAAAGGATGGTGGTCATAGTGCACAATAAGGTTGAAGACCACACGAGTATGAGAAACAGGGACATTCCCTTTGGAGACAACGGCTAAGATTTGAATAAAAAATTGTCGATAAAAAATGGCTAGAATAGAGAATTATATATGGCCCAAGATGATGTGAGTGAAAGATTTAAACAGGGAAAGGCGCAATTAAATGAAACAGAACAATAAATGAAAGTCTAAATACAATTGCGAAATAACAAGATTTGAGAGAGAAAAACTAAAGAAAACTATGTGGAAATATCAGTCTCAAGCAAAGCGAAAGAAAAAAGTACTACATCGATGGATTTAACCCCATATATGAGTATGCGGCAGAAATAAAATGGAATGTAAAAATATTGATCGGTAACTTATAACCAAAAGAGAGAGAAAACGAAGTCTTGTCTTCCTCCACTACAATATTATAGAGAAGGAAAAGGAAAGAAACCTCGTTGTCGTCGCGGGGAGAGAGAGTTCCTAATAAGAAACTTGTGTTATGCGAATCCGCAGTGACATTGGCAATGCATCGTGCCTGCACCCCACCGTAACCACAATATTCATTGTTAAGTAACAGTTAACAATAGCTACCCATTACTACCAGGCAATGTCCATACCTGATACTTGAGACCGTACGCCACGCCACCAGAAACAGGCTCCATGTTGGATTGAGTCTTCGATCCAGATCTCACTTACCTTTTATACCTAACCTGTTTTAAGTTTGCCGGCAAATTCTCGCTCGCTCTCGCTTTAAAGTTTTAGAGATTCGAATAAAATTTAAGAATTCAAGGCGGCCTTTAAAAAGCTTTAGAAGTGATAATTGGAGTTAAATTTTTAAGGAGGGGATGTTTTTGTATGTGAAGTTTTTTTGGTATGTTAATGATTTTATGTAGGTTTCGATTTTATGTAGGTTTCTTCAAAGGTTGTAAAGTATTTAAATATTTTAAACACTTTTATAAGCTGGTGAATATTTATAAGTTAATATTATAAATAATAAGTTTATGATCTTTCTAAATCAAAAATTTAAGTTTTATTTTTAAGAGATATTGTCCAAGAAATAATTGATATAAATATTTTGAGATAGACTTCAACAAGAAGTTTAGTTGAGAAACTTATAAAAAGAGAAAAATTTTGAGAGGTTGGAAAGCAATTTTTTCATTACAAAATAGAAGCAAAGAAGTTAAGTTGTAGGATTAGAAAAATATCTTAAAAAATGTTGAGCTATTAGCAATTTTGGTGGTGTTTTATGGGTGTGAATTATGGGTTGGTAGCACTTTTGAAATAAAATGGAGACAAGATGAGAGGTTTAAAAAATATTTGATCACAAGCAAAGTCAAAATAAAAGATTTGGTTCCTCGTGAAGTTCTTCTAGCAAAACTAGGTACCTTCCCTATTGAGACAATTGCTATAGTTTATCTCTTAAGATATTTGGGAAAAATTGAACATATGGAGACAAATAGATGGCCTAAGGTTACACCAAATAAGTTTTGAATGAGAGACATAACACTTGGATGAAGCAAAACATCAAATGGATGAATAAATGGAACATCAACTTGGATGTGTGTCCAAATAATAACAAAGAAATAAAAGCATGTCTTATAGATAAATTTTGTACATCTATGTGGGAAAAGGTGTTAGGGAAAAAGATCAAATATTGTCTTGATGAATTTAACCTCATGTATGGTCATCAATAAAAGGCCTATGTAAAAGAAGATATCACTTAGGGAGCAAAGATGCTTGTAGCCCAATTGAGGACTAACTCACATTATCTTTAGTGTGAAATAAGTAAATGGAAGAGGCCAAAAGAAAAATGGGAAGAGACTATATCTATCATTTGCATAATTGGGATAGTTGAGCTAGAGAAACACTTTATTTAGAGTTCTCATATTATAGTGACGTCTGGAAAAAATACATAGGTACTTTAGCAATATTTTTATAGGATTCATTCAAAGAGGAGAAGGTTGAGAAAACAAGGGAAACCAGCAAAATAAATACCAGAAGGTTAGTAATACAAAAAGCTAAAATGGTTGGGTCAATTTTCCCTTGGCTTATCCTTGGCACTATGGGTATTAAAAATATTATATTATATTGTATTCTCCTTCTCACCCTATGATTGGATAAAATCATACTAGCAAGATTTGCATCATTCAAAGATGAAATGGGTGAACAAATAGGTAAATTAATGGTAAGAAATTATAAAGGAAAATAATACTTAATGTTAATTTAGGTTTATTGAATAAATACATTAAAAACTCAATATAAATTAATTTAGATTAATTAATAATTAATAGGAAATGACATTTAAGTCTATAAAACAATGTCAATTTAGGGGATTAAAATGCAGTGGATTAGGGTTCTTAGCTCTAGGGACAATAATAAGAAATAATTATGATGTAGCACTAAAATTATTACCTTGGTACAAAATCTAAGTAATTTGGATATGCCCTATGTCTAAGATTCTATGCAAATTTTTAATAGTCTCCTTGGGTTAATCCTACACTGCATGGATCTAATCTCTAACATATGGTAAATAATCAGACACAATGTGCAATTCTCTTTTTTGGGTTTTTTTTAGTTCTCTTTTTTGGTTTGATATGATCTATACTCCTTATTTATTAGTAAGGATTGGCAGTATTTTAAAAATGCCTTAGGGATAATAAGAGATTATGAAGGTCAAGTTCTCTTATGTCAAACCTTAGAATTTCCAACTTAATAACCTTGGTAACTAATAGGGGAGTGTGCAAGTTCCTAAGATGTGAATTCTAACACAAATAGATTATTTTTTAGCGATTCAATTGAAGTGTTCATGTGATGAATTCTCCTTGTATTCTTTATGAATTTGAATGATTATAGAATATAATTTCATTTCCAAATGAATGTCTTCAAGATCAAGACATAATTTCAAATAAACATGCACCAAGTCAACCCTAAATAGCTAGTAGATAAGGGCAAATGTCAACACGTTTAATTTTTTTAAATTGAATTTGGGGCTAGATTTGTACCATGCAAGATCACTCTTGCATAACATGGAAATGACCCAACACAAGAGTTCCCAAGTTTATGATTGAATATGGATGTACAAGATTCTAGGCCAAAAAATCATGGAAATATGTGAGAAGAAATGTAAATAAGATGGGGATAATGATGGGTGCAAAGGAATGTGTGTAAATGAGGATGATTATGGATGGCAAAGATTTATACTCAGTACAAAGTGTGTCACATGTTCTATAATCATATTAAAATATTATCTCAAAAGAAACCTAGAACTAAATGAAAACACTACGGGTATGCAAATGTCACCATTGCATTTTGTCCCCACCTTGAGGTACATGTGAACTTAAAATAAAAATGTATTTCAAAGTATATGAGCACTCACAAACATGAATTAAAATTAAACACTTGATCATGAAAAGGATACTTATGTCCATATAGAGTAATTTACTCCATTGTATATGTTTGTGTGTCCATTTTCCTTGACATACATGCTCCATGGGAACATACAAAAACAAAGAAAGGATGTAGTGACTAGATATTTTCTCAAAATTTAAAGAGGCATGAAAGATAGAGTTGCTTTAGTTGTCTAAGAAATTGAAAAGTAGGAAACGAGAATGAGTAGGTTTAGGAAATTCCACTTGTATGAATGTGACTTGGTAATGATTCATCCTATGTGATACCCATAGGATGGCATGGAATATTAGCTATTTCCATGTCTTATGATCAACATCCATCTAGACACAATGGTAATTATTTGTATGTGTAACTATAATTGTCTACAAGCTCAACAAAGGAGTGTTAACAATATGATATGTCCCGCCTTCATTTGGTTGCATTTATAATATGCAAGGGATCAAAGGAGATAAAAATAATGCATAGCATGTAAATGAACTATAAGCAATTATGTATAAGATTCATGTAAAGTAAATCACTAAATTGTGACTATATCATGTAACAATCGGGATAAAAATAGCAAATTATGAGGTGTAATAAGCACATGGGCTAGAGAAAAGCATGGAGGAATATGAATTTCCCTTAGTATAGGAAAGTGAAAATGGTGGCATGGACTTTAAAGGCAAAAAATACCCATGTAAGTAAACAAGAGATTAAGTTAGGTTTATACCCCCAATGTGGCATCCAAGGATATGAGCATATAATGATCAAAATTAGGTAGTAAGCCCCTACTAGTAAAATGGATCTACATATAAAATCAAGCATGCATAAAATAAGGTAAATAATGGATCTAAAGTTAATGAAAGGTAATATAAACACAAATGATATAGGGTAATACATAATTCCCTCAATATAAAGATGTGGCAATGAAGGCTCGATGTGGAATAAGGAATGCATGATGCCCCTAGACTAGTAGGATAACTCTAAAAGTGTAATAAAGAAATATAGGCTGATGAAAAGTGATATAATATCAAGCACGGAGATAATAAGCATGTGGTTTTAATATGGTAAATGTCATATCAAGTGTGTAAAAATTAGGAGTATATGCTAACTATCATGGTAAAAGTGGGTATAAGGATGCATAACAAAATAGGAAACAATCGAGGTGAAGTGAAAAATAGAAGTGGTAAGTCATGAACCACGAGATCCTGAGCAAACAAGCACAACAAGTAGCATAGCCTCAAGGAGGCATGATTTGAACTATAAAAATAATAGGTAAATGATCAACTAGAGTGGAAAACATGGACAAAGATAAGGGTAAAGCAAAGCATACAAGGACATAGAAATAAAGGAGAGGCAAACAAGTATGGGAGTAAATATGTCAAGCAAGGAGAAGGGGAATAAGAAAATACATCTAAAGTGGTGAAGAGTGAATGTGGGACATGATAGAGAATGTGAAATAATCATATTAAGCATAACAAACAAGGAATGATCAAAAAGGCCAAAGTGTAAATGTAATAAGAAATCAAAAGACAAAATGAAATATAAATAATAGGTGTATAAGTATACACGTTATAGAGATGTTATCATTGAGTACATCTCAAAGGATCGATATCATCCTCCACCTCCAAAATATTACCTCCATTTGAACAAAATTCATTTCTTTTGTGCTTGGTGTTCAACTTGACCTACCTTTTCTATTGAATGTGTTTCATCTATATAATACTTCATGATTTTACATAAAAATATGGTAAAGTAGTGTCACATTTATGATTTCTTCTTACCCATATTCTCTTGCTTCTTTACATGTGGATGTAAAGAATTAACTATAATTGATGCACTGCAACTTCTTGCTTTGGTACTAGAACAAATTTCTAGGTATGAACTCTAGTTTTTGTACCACTTTTATTGTTTGTGATTCTTTCTTTTGGTCACATTATTGATGTGTTATTTGTGAGGCTCTTTATGTTTTATGTGCTAGTTCATTTATTTATTTTTCTTGTAACCTCTCTTAGTATACTTCATAAATATATTGTTTAGTTTCATATGGAGGTTACTTTGGAGTTGGAATGAATGTGTTCAACATAAAGTGACTCAACTCCATGTGTGGCTCAATTTTATCTCTAGAATCTCACTAACTCTTTCTTCATGAATAAATGTTGTGTATTGATGTTCAATGAAAATAACCATTTTTAATGGTCAATCCATGGTGTACCAAGTAGTATTACAATCTACCAAAAGAGTGAATAAGCTGACATAAGACATATACTTCTATAGGTCTAAATTTAAACAATAAGATGGCACAACATAAATTGTTAATCAATATTCAATTTTTCATATTTGTAGAGACTCAAATGAGCATAATATTTTATCTTGATATGATTATTAATTATAAATTATCATGTGCATGTGTTATATTGATTTGTAGCATCAACAAGAATATTGTGAATAACTTGATCGTGTATCTTTTCTATAATATATAATGAACCCTAGGGGTTATTTTGTGGTATATCCACATCAAAAATGTAACTAGATGAGGAGTAACAGAATGTATAGTGATAGTTTCAATCACCCCACAAAGACATGCATATATGATGTATCATGACAAATTCAACATACACAACATCTACATAATAAATATCCTCGTTTACTATTGTATCATGTGCCTACACTTTTTTTGCATGATCTAAAAAGCGATTTGTGTAAATTCTCAATTAATAATTTTCAGGTGCAACTAAAGGATTTCTAATGTAATTGAAACCTTCAACATGAATCATGGTGTTTTCTATGATATTTTGTACTCTGTGTTTGAGTCCCATGAATGATTGAGTATAATGACCATAACTCTATGTGAATTTCAAAATGCTTGGTCCTTGTATGTTATGGGAAGTGGTTTTCCTTGGATCTAATGGATATACTAAATGAAGATAATAAAATTATAACCCAATAAAATTTAAAGCACGTTGTTGGTTGTTTTTAAATAACCAATTAGATCTCGCCAAGTACCTATGAGCTCCAAACTCAATTCTCGAATACTTGAGAGACAATTGGCCAACGAACAAGATGAAGCTATAATGCTTCTTCTCCTACACTTCGGGCTCTGCAAAACCCGAGAGGGTGATCCCACAATGTATATCTTATGTCTCTTCTAAACAATTAACTGATACATCGTATAACAAAGCAGATATATTCCCATCAGAAGCTAAATAGATGAAATCCTTCAAGAAATTGGCAATTCTTTAAGAGAATTAAACACCTAAAGCCAAGAATACCATACAACACCAACCACAACAAAGGTAGATCAATAAAAGATTATTTATGAATGTTCTCAAATTGGATAACTGAAACCATGGGAAATGCATGCAATACTTAAGATCGGTGTCATATCTTTGGGCCAAGAGTCGAGACAAAGCAAATTGAATTTTAAGGTAATTTTAATCCTAAACATCCATGATCTACATGAGATTGCCTTGCAATTCACAGATTAATACTCAAAATTTACCACTACTTATTAGATCCACTACACATGCATACGAATTCATGATTTAATCGATGCATTTTAACTAATCCATTGAATCAGAGCCTAAATTAAAACATACATCAAGACAGTGACAATGAAGATTAATGAAATGATATTTGATCATATTTTCATTAATAATTCATATACAATGTATAGCTAGAGAGAAGATAAACTCAAAGAATTTGCATTCTTGTTCAGACATGTTCAGAAACCATACAATTAACAAAATTCACTAGCTAGACTCAAACTTAAGATACAAACTCCATAAATGTTCTCTTTGTGTTCAAAATTTGCATAATTGGGATTCAAAATTTAACAAGAGACCTGTACTAATGGCCTTGAATTCCCTTTTATGATAACAAGGGAGAAAAATAAGCCTCGGGCCAAGAGTACACATGTCACATCCTAATTGGACTGCTACAAGACATATTCCCTTTGTAGCTATATTTACACTTTCAATTGGAGGGAATACACATGAGACAAAGATTATTTCCATTTGATAAGAGAAGCAAACTTTCCTTCCAAAAGGCACATGTTGAAAAGAATAATCTTCTAACTATTGTAGCACATTCATTCCATCGAGCAAAATGACAAAATGTGTAAAGATAGAAAAGGAAAACCAACACCCAAGTCAACATCCACATCATTGGAGATCAACATTTACCTGTGGTTCTCTTAGTCAGGAGACACATATTTTTTATGCGTTGTAATCTCAAAGGCCAGACTTGTACTATACTTGACCAAATATATGTGTTCCATTTTTGTACTCACAGATCCAATTCATAAATAAATATTTTTTTCCACTGCTCATATTTTGCATCAAATGGCCAATTGAAATCAATGATTTCATTCATCTTCTTTCTATATGGAGAGTACTTTGTCATCACTGAATTGGCTTCCTTGTCAAAATCTTCTAAAAAGCTGATGATGAAAGACAATTTCTCCAAATTATCTTTTAGTATATCAATATCAAACTTTTCACAAATAAAAGTTGCTTGAGAAGCAATTGTAGTGTCCACTTGATTCTTCGACATTGGTAGGGCTTTTACCTCATCATAGGTATGTTGAATATTAGGCAGCAATGTCAAATCTTCCCCATCATACTTGGCCTTCAATTCTCTTGTTTTCTGTTATAATGGGGTAGCATACCCTTGAAACTTTTGTTCCTTAACCTCACTAACAAATCTATAAGTTGGGACCACCCTTGGATATCTATCTTCCTGCTGCTTAGCCCCAATGATTCCATTTATCTAGGATTGGTGTTCCCAATTCATTATCCCTCTGAGATAACTTTATTGCTCATAGCATTAAAGAATAATTTGCATGAACACTATTCAATTTACCTTGAATCTTTTTATTCAAATGCTTCAAAATAGTGTGAAAAATCTTTGAATTGTTCTCATACATTGTGTCCTACATTTGCTCAAGCATTTTCTTATATACCTCAATTTGTAGAAGTAGTTGCTCTCTTGTAGGCTCGTTAGATGGAGTTTCACCTAATGTGCTTGGCTCCTCTACTGCAAGCAGTTCTTAACCCATATTATAAGGCACAACTATCAATGATTGCTCAAGTGGATGAGGAGGAGACTAAGAATAAGTCACAGGAGAAGTAGGAGAAGCATGACTCGACCTAGTTGGTCCTTGAGTCCTTAATATTTCCTTTTGTTGTTTCCATAATGCTAGCTTTGTTTCAAGTTCAACAACCTTATGTTGACTCTTATTATATTATTCATCAATAAGCTCATTATACTTACTTCTATGCATACTCTTGTCTTCAGTGAGGCTTTCAACTGTTGCTTTTGTGAACTTAGCAACATTTATGGTCATGTCAGCAGCTTCTAATGTTGGAGTATCTGCAACTCTTTTTATAATCAGTTGCCTACTAAAGTTAGTCAGTTCTGCAACTCTGGGCTTTCTAGAACCAAGAGACAATGATCATATAGCCAAAGCATCCCATTCTTGACTAAAAGCTAACCCTTGAAGTTCCAATCTGGCCTCTTCTTCTATTTGGAATAAAGGCTTTTCAACTCTCCTTATAGTGTCAAGTACAACTGCATTGGCTATATCCCATTCAAGCAATAGTAAAACACCACTCTTTTGCACAAGTGCCCTTCCTTCTGTAGCTGAGATATTTTGAAATTGATTTTGCATTTCCTTATATTAGCTTGGATACTGCTCTCAGGTAATTCAAGATGCAAGCTTCTCTCATAGGCAACCTTCTCCGCATACTCTGAAGCTTTAGCTCTCCATACAAAATCTCTAAATGCTACTGTTTCAAAAAATAAATCATCCTCCTTGAATTCCCTCCAAGCCTCCTATATTATGTCATCCATATTACTCAAACCACTTAATTCTACCTTTCTTAACCTTAGGCTGCTTCCTCCAAAGCTTGATGTGACTTCCCTTGGAGGAGAAGGCATTCCTTGTTGCATATCTTTAGGTGTTATCAAAATGCCATCTTCATCAATATCAGGGTAGTCAACTACCCCACTCTTTTCAACCCTGTGTCTCTTAATTGGTGGTTGCTTTAAGGGAGGAGAATCAAAATTTATTATAAAAGGTGAAGACTGTCTAGGAGGCAATGAAACTGATCTAGTTGGAGAAGTTACCCTCGAATCCTCTAATGCAACAGGGGTTGGCACTGTCTCCTCCTTCTTTACTATCTCCTTCATCCTATAATATACTCAGATCTTCTTGGGTGGCTAGTAAGAATGCTTTTCCTCCTCCCGTATAGATGGTCCCTCTTCTGTTGCCAAAGCCTTCCCCTTATCTACAATTATTTCTTCCTTTCTTAACACACCAAAAACACTTTCAAAGTTCTCCAAAACATACCTTACCCTATTCCATTCACCTTGAATGTTGGGTAGAGGATCATAGTCAAGATCTAACTTCCTGATATTTGCTACCATCTTGTTGAAAGCAAGATACATAGCTTTCCTTTCATCTTGCACTTGTAAGTCAAGAATATTTCTGATGACATCCTCGGGGTAGTAGAAATTATGAACAAATATACCCAGATTAGTTCTTGCCTTTACTACAACAATGAAACCCTCAGGGTCATGGCTTCTAGGGCATGTTGAACTCAATCTGTAGGGTTTAAGGATCTTATCAAAATCCATCCATCCTCCCTTAACCATCACAAAATCTACAAATGTTGTGTACTCATGGAAGAATGAACCCTTCTTTTTATTCTCTGGCAGGTGTGCCATTTGAGATCCTCCCAATTGTTTCATGATTTCTATAAATCCAATCCTCAGAGACACATCCCTTGGTAGCACAAAAGGATAAACACTTGTTCTATATACCCTGAATATAGTTTTGTCTGAATATGGGATGATGTCTCCCAAATTATGAGTTATATTCAATTCAGGCTTCCTCTCTATGGGCCTTAAGAAGTCATGAATTTCTTTTGGGGTCCTTGGTGGATCAATAACCAGGAATGTCCTTAACTTGGAAGCAAAAAAATTATAGAATACCACATAATCAAATTTGTGGTCATCCTTGTCCAGACTTTGGGTCCAACATTGGACAGGTAGCTCAAGATCATCCTCCATCTTGTTCAATAACATATCTTCACTAAAGTTCCTTTCTTCCTTGTATAAAAACATGAGCATCAAAAGGGAGTACCACCAGAATCTGACCCAGTACTTCCCTTCCTTAAGAGCAATCAAGCCCTTATGCATATTCTCTGCCAAATAGGTAGCAAAATCATAGACTAAATTGAAAGTTGCATGTTGAATGTTTGCTTCCATGTACATGTATTCTTTTGGTATGGTATCGGGTGCATCAAAGCCAATTATTTGATACAAGGAGTAGATAGTCTTCATAAAATAGTTGGCGAAGTACCTCATAGGAAAAGGTTCCTTCTCATCTCTGTCAATCTTTATTTGTTTTCTATTCTTTCCATGTCCTGTTGAAGCAGTGTGCATTTGAAACATTGCGGTTCTGAACAAAACCTTGGTATTCTCATATTCCTTCCTAAAAGCATCAAGGTCAATAGGGATCATATCTTCACTCCACTTATGCAATTTAAATAATTTTTCAATCTCTTCCCTGGTGATCTTGACCATCTCAGCACCATTACATACCCTAACTATTCTGGACATAGGGTCATATCTTGCTGCAATATCCTTGAGCAGCTCTACATCTATATACATGTTTGGGACCACAAGTTTCCCCATATCTAATCCCCAAGTATTACAAGTGGGAACTCCACAATTCCTATTCCCAAACCAGTTCCTAAACATTTGCCATCCAGTGAAAGGCAATTCAACATCCTTGATCCAAGGTTGTTTATCCAGTAACCTTTCACGAACCTTAGGGCCATAGTATATTATTACTCCTTGATTCCTCTTGTTGGTCAAGGGTTTGAGTTGATTGAAAATGTATTCAGAAAGTGGCCTAGTTGTGGTTTCAGAACGAGACCTCAGTGTTTTGGGAGCCATGGATAACTAGGCAAGTTCACAACGAACTAGGGTTTTGACACAGAGAGGCTCAAAACCTAATTCTTTCAATTAAAAGCCTAGGGCACAATTAGAAGATACCAATTTGAAAAGGTTCGACAAAAAACTACAATTTATGTGCAATTTTGACACAACAAAGCAATTAAAGCATGCAGTCCAATCCAACTAGATGAAAAATAGTCACAACTTTCCCTAATTCAAGAATGTTTAAATAAAACATAGGATACATCTTTAATTGTACTTACGACTTTTTTACGTTTGTAGGAACCCTAATTTGTTTGTGTTGCAGCTTGAAAAAAATTTGAGTAATCTCCTAATTACTCTACATTCACTTGCAATCTTCAATTGTGTGAGAAAATCAATTTTATGTGCCTTTATGACCCAATTATGATAGTTGCTAATGTCTTATCTTCCATTACTACTTGCTCGCACAAAGCAAAACAACTCTAATATCTGTGTGTTTGATTTTAAATAGCAACCATTGATCTTCCTCTGAGCTGGCTCATTGAATGACTCAGATTGAGTCAACATGGTTTGGATTCCTATCGCCATCATTCACCAACTCATTAGCCACTGAGACCATACTAATTGGAAGCCACATCACTCCTTCCTGTGGGCTCCACTTCCTTTCCCAAGGGTATGAAACAATACACGTGTCACTCATTCACAGACCTCACATGTCTCCGGTGAGCATTATTTTAATGCTGCAAGGTGTGCGATGGATAATTGAGATTTAATCTTGTGATTGCATATTAGCCGCCGATCTTAGAATCATTGAGTGTCAGGAATCTTGAAAGAAGACCGAGCCCCACCATGGTGAATACATGTATCAAACAATCGCATACCTCACACCATCTTTGAAAACCATTCTTTAAACCCCTGCGAGGTATGCAATCAACGACCGAAATTTGATCATTGGATCCAACGGGTGGGATTTATGTACATGCCAATAAAGTTAGTTTTAAAAATGCGGCCATGAATAGGCTGACAAGATTATGACCCTCAAGGCTAATACTTAGACTTAAACCCATTTGATATAAAATAAGTTTTCCCAACATAGAAAAAAATTAAAATAATGACATAACATTGGGCAACCGACAAAACTAGGTGAAAGGGTCGGTAAAGGCATGTCTCTAATGGCTTAAGTTATGACTTAAGTGAGTGGTGACTAAGTGAAGTAGGTCAAAAGAGGATTAAAACACCCAAGGTTTAAGACTTAAGAAAATTCAAAGAAAGGTTATAGAGCTAAAACCCTAAACCCTACCCTTGGGCACAAATTAAACAAACCATTACAGGGTACAAAACAAGCTCAAATTTTTAAAAAAATTGGGAGCTCTACCAGTGGCTCATGCTCGGGGATGCATACCCCTAGCGGGTATGGCGAGGATCTAGATCTTAGGTGAAGCAGACCAACACAGAGAAACCCAAAAACCCAGGAGCTTACTCAGACAAGGCAAGCAAACACAACATAAAGTAAACAAACCAAACCTATATACACTAATTATAAGGATATACAATGTGCATGGAAAATAACCTATTTCATGAGAAATGGGACTTAAAAAACTGTCCATGTACTAGCAGTTCTAGAATTTCACCTATTAAGGACTGCAAAAAGTATGAGTCCTCCCCATGCGTATCTGCAATCAGATATGGCCCAAGCCACAGAGGATCAAACTTCCCATGTTTTCCTTTCTCTTCCATCCTTGCATTCCACAATAAAACCATGCATCCAAATTCAAATTTCCTCTCAATAACCATCTTGTCATACAGGTGTTTGACTTGAAGCTACAACCTCTCATTTCTTTTATGAGTTTCTCTTCTAGTTTCACCAAGCTCAATTAACTCATCCACCCTATGTTGCATCTCATCACAAATGCTTTGTACATCTTTATCAATTTATTATGAGGTATCCTCGCTTCCACCTCATATACCAGATTAAATGGTGACTTCCCAATGACCTTTTTAACTGTAGTCCTATCTGCCCACAATGCAAGCTGCAATTTGGAATCCCATGCCTTCTTGCTCTTCTCTATCATTTTTTTGATGATCCTCATCAAACTTTTATTGTTGGATTATGCTTGTCCATTTCCTTGTGGTTGATAAGGAGACGAGTAAGAAATACATATGCCATATTTGTTGCAAAAGTCAATAAACTCTTTAGATCTAAAGCACATGGCATTGTTAGAAATAATTCTTTCTGGGACTCCAAATTTACTCAATATATTATTCATTAAGAAATCAATTACCACTTTGCTTGTTGCCTTTCTAGTAGGAATAGCTTCTACCCACTTCATAAAGTAATTTGTTGCAACAAGGATCCAGGAGTGACCCCAACTTGAATTTTTTGACATCTCTTCAATAAAATCAATGCCCCATTATTGAAAAGGGGCCTGGACTGAAACTAGTCTAAGAGGAAGGTTACTAGAAAATTTTAACTTACCAGTGAATCTTTGGCAAGCATCACATTTTTTAATAAACCTATGAGCATCTTTGAACATAGTTGGCCACCAAAAGCCTGCCCTCAATATTTTGTGAGCAATTGTTTTGGCCATGTAGTGACCTCCACATGCTCCCTTGTGCATTTCAATCAAAAGGTCTTCTGCTTGATTCTCCATCTACACATCTGAGTAACACACCCTCTGGACTTCTCCACCAGAGTTCACCATCAATGATAATGTACTTGATAGCCTGCATTTTTAGAGTTCTTCTCTCATTTTTAGGCATGCATTCAGGGCATTGCATAGTCTGCAGGTACTCTACAATTCTTCTATACCATCCACAGGTCTACATGTTGCATATGGGTGCAACATTCTCATGTTCAACTTGATTAATCTGATTAGCCTCCAAATCGGTCTCAGCCATTAGCTTGGATAGACCTTGACCCCTTACCAGCTTTGTAATCTAGATATCAATATTGAACTCTTGGATCCTGTTGATTCATATGCATCTTCGACCTGTGGTCTCTTGTTGGGTAAAAAATGTCTTTAACTGCTACACTTGGAACATAAGCTACAATAGTTGCTCCAATCAAATATGGTCTAATTTTTTTGACAACCTTTACTAGGACATAGGCTTGCTTCTCTGTGGCATCATATTTAAGCTCAACAGCCTGTAGGGACTTGCTAAAGAAAGCAATAGGCTACTCAAAGCCTTCATCACTCTTTTGTAATAATACCCTGCCATTGTATGAACAAAGGTAAATAGCTGGAATGGCTTTGTATAATCAGGAGATTTGAGGACAGGAGATTCCTTGGTGGCATTATTTATGGATTGAAAAGCCTTAGTAGGTTCTCTTTTCCATGCCACCTTTTCTCCTTTCTTCAACATTTTAGAAATGGGCCTAACAATTTCAGCAAAATTAGTAACAAATTTTCTTACAAAATTAATTTTCCTGAAGAAAGATTGGATCCCCTTCACATTTCTAGGTTGTGATATTTTATCTATAGCTACTACACATTCAGGATCAATCCTGACCTCATCTTTTGAGACAATATGCCCCAACATCTTACCTTCTTTAACTCCAAAAGCACATTTCTTAGGATTCAAAGAAATCTTGTATTCCAAAGCTCTGATAAAGATTTTCTCCAAGTGAGAACAACGATCTTCTTCCTTCTTGCTGTGAGCAGTTAGGTCATCCTGATATATAGCAAGGAAGAGATGTGATAGGGAGGCATGTACCACGATTTTATCTCTTAGAATCTCTCAAAAAGATCATCAGAATTGACAGAGGAACAAATGCATAAAATAAACATCACAAAATGTGTCACAGTCGTGGCTATAAAGCCTGTAAATGGCTTCAAAAATAGAAAAATTATTTATTGGTTACTTTGATATCTGTTCACTTATGACTCTAAAGTGATCTTCAGAGGAAGAATTCAAAGATACAAGCTGTTGTTCTGGTATATACAACATTTTTACCTTTCAGAGGTAGAAATTTATACTTGGCGACTCTGAGCATATTTACTGGTTTCAACAAAGCCCGATGCTGGTATGTTTCAAACACAAATTTTATTTCTAATTTCCAGTTAATTATATGAGTAAAGATGTCAGGTTTTCATAGTCAACATGTATACCCACTTTTGTTTCATGAAAATACTGTCAACCAATCACCCTATCAACCATATCAGGCCAATCATGCTGCTAGTTTTATCCCAAACAGCCATGCAACAGTAGCCTATTACCTCCCACTCACCCATGCTCAGCCTTCAGATCAATATTCATATGTCCACAATCAGCTCCAAGAGGTTGATGATATGAAGAAAAACATGAATAACATGAAGGACACATTGTTAGAATTCACAATGCAGATAGAAGAGATTAGGAGGCAGCAAGAGTATGATCAACAATAAGAAGAGATAGACTATCAGGCCTATCTCTATGAGCAAGAATTACTGACGCAAAGGAGACAGTTTGAAGAAAAGCTCAGAAGGGAGTTAGTTGTACAAGAGAAGCATATCAAGTCTTTGCTTGCTCAAAAGCATGATATCCAAACAACTTCTTGCATTTCAGATCAGTTTCAAGAGGAAGAACTTCCAAGGTATGAAATCCCAAATTTTACAACCATTCATCCTTCGCAAGTAGATGAAATTAATCTAGTACAACCTAGTGTAGTTACAGAGCAGTCCATTGATAAGGACACTTTACTCCTCATGGAGAAGGTCAGAAACGTAAACCCATTGTGTTTAGCTTTGGAAGTTTACCGATTAGAGCAGCAAAAGAATGAACAAAAGGAGCAGGAAGTTGTTGCTGCTTGTACTGTGTCCCCAGCTCAAAATTACCATACCACCAGTGAAGAGGATGTTGGATCAAATTCACTATTGAACACCTTAGATTTTGATTCATTTGAAATATTTTCTGAAGCTGTTTATAAGATGAATGATGGCAGAGTACATGGATTACCAGTTAATGATCTCCACTTGCAGAGAGAGAATGCCCAAGTTTCAATAGAAAAGGCACTACCTGAGGAGGAGGATTCAATTTCTTTATTTAACCAACTACCTGGTTTTATTGAGCAAGCTAAAGAGAGCATGCAAGTACCTGATTTACCAGTTGATTTGGAACAACCGAAGGATATTGCTGACTTGTTTGATAAACTTCCTCAATTTGTTGGTGAAAATGAGGATCTCACATGCATGATAGCACCTATGCCTGGTATGCAACAACTAAATGATAAAACTCATTTGGATTTAATGCAAAGTTATGAGTTAGATGAGAACATGTTTTCAGGCATCATAGAAGCTTTTTGTTCTAACATAGATGATAAGCTACGATCATATGAGCCAGCAGCATGTGATCAACCCATTCAAGTCAGTGAGGCTATTGAAAAAGTTGTAGAAGATAATGCCTTGCAGCCTATGAACTTATTTGATGAGCTGCCCCACTTTGTTGAGGAGTTGTTTTCTATCGTGAACGAAGAACATAAGGAACAATAATTTGAAGACCTATTTTTAGTCATTCAACAAGGATATCAACTCCTTAGTCAAGAAGATCCAACCATTGAAAACATTAATGATTTCTTTTCGGAGACTATTAAACATGATGCAAAGAAGCAAGACTCCTTTTTCATTGCAAAGCTAAAAGAAAGGATAGTTGATCCTCCTATAAACAATAATAGACAATTTTTTTAAGAAGATCAGACTGTAGCAGGCAATGAACAACCTGCATATTACCTCCAATCAACATCTTTTCAAGGAAAAGATGAAGTCTTCAGAGATCAACAAGGGGTTGAAGGTTATAAGTTGAGTGTCATAACAAGGGGATGTCCTATCAGACACTTGGCACACTTGGCGGGCAATCAAGAGGAGTTACCATTTGAATTACCTGCTTGGGAGCACGAGATTCAATATCAAAAGGCATCAATGCAGGTGGCTTATCATATTCAAAACAGTTACGTACACCTTTTGTCTAACACAAAAAAGGAGGTGGTTTTCATGATTGAAGAGGTGTTTAATCTATGCACTCGGCATTTACTTTTCCTTCATCCTTATTGGAAAATTTGCAAGCAGGAAGCACATCCTATGTTGGTGAGAAAGGGCAATTTTTTCTCACAACCAATGAATGGTTAAGTTTGATCACTACCAATGTTGGGTAGTGTAGGATAGAGTAGTTTTAGTTTCAATTATGCTTTCAATAAAGTGTCCCATGGCACATTTCTTTTTCAGTTTTTTTATTCTTTCAATAAGTGCAGTTGCTGCACGTGGTTTTCAAGCTCTGTCTTAAACAGAGTTGCAGTAGTTTCTTTCAGTTTGTGGTTTGAGCTGAGTTACAAAGGTTTTCAGAAGTTTGAAGAGTAGAGATGGACTCCATGCCCAATGGATAAGCTATATACTGGTCTATGGTGTTTAGTAGGCAAACACTCCGCAGAGGTCGCTAGTTTGTTACCTATTTTTCACTACGAGCTCAAACACTTACATTGCACTCAATTGCCATTTAATTATGTCCCTTTGTGATGTTTTTAAAATCATTTAACCTAAACCAAGGATCAGTTTGGTCTCCATACTATTCTTTTAAGATTCTATAGAAAGCATCCTTAGAATCAATGCTTGCATCAGGAAAGCTCTTGTACCAATCCCTTGCATCTTTAGTTAAGGATTGCATAAAATATTTCATGGCAACATCATCATCCCATAATTCAAAATCTTCTACAAAACTTTGAAAAGCTTTTAAATGGTCCTCACCATTGAGAGCATTATTACCAGTAAACTTAGGTACATGTTTCCTCGCATTATTTGGAGCTAGATTTGGATATCCTAGGATGTCCTCAAAACATAGTTTCCTATACCTATCAGTGTGCAATAATATCCTTTCGATAGGTTCCTCATGCTTATTCTAGTTGTCATGATTCCTTCTTCTATCATTATTATTTTCAGACCTTCTCGGTTGCGAATCATATTGGTCATTAAACTGAATTGTATTAGCTTTGTTTTCCGGCTGTGAGGATGAACTAGAAGGATTTGCACTAGATGATGCTTTTTCATTTACATGATCACTTGAAGATGATGTGCAAAATTGAGGGACTTGAGTCTCGAGGACAAAAGCCTTTATAGTGGATTCTAGGAAAACAAGTTTCCTTTCATCTCAATGTTTACAGATAGTAGTTCCATCTCTTTCACTTTCTTCTCCAACTCTTCATTTTCTTTCATTAGTTTATCATCTAGTGAGATAGAATCATTTTGTGATGTGTCCTTTTTAGAAGGACCTCCCTCATTTATCTTTACTCCCCCCATAGGTTGTTTTCCCTTATCCATATTTTAGGGAGCAACATTTGTATTATTAGGGGGAGGATTAACTGGGTTGGAGGCCTTTACAACAACATTGGTCCATGAATTTACAAAAGCATTATTTGTAGAGGGAACTCTAGGGTTCGTTGTTACAATCTCCTCAACAGTAGGACCAGTTGTATAGGAAGGTTTAGTTGCTAACCTATCTAATTCCTCCATTTGCTCAACCTTTCTTCACAACATATCTCTCTCTATCATGGCTTCCCTTATCCTTTTCTCTTTCTCTTCATCCCTTTTCTTTCTATTCTCATCACACCTTAAGGCTCTTTCTCTAAGTCGTTGCATATCATTAAAAACTTCTTCCTCCTCTGGTAAAGTAGTATCAACATTAGATGCTACTACAACTTCAGCCTAATTAGGAGCATTGTTATGGGGATATTCATCAAATCCCGTTAACAGGTCTGGAGGAAGGGGAGTATATGGATGAGAAGCTGGGGTCAAATATCCTTCAGCTCTAGCATGCCTAGCACTTGCATTATCTCTTTGTATTCTATGCTTCTCCCTCCTTTCCATGGCTCTTAAGCCTTGATTTTTGGGTCACTCATTCACAACAGACTTCATTGTAACTTCTCCTCTCTCGGTAGAGGTGCTATCACTAAAGTCTAACAAATTCCTTTCACATTCAGAACTAGAACTAGAATGAATATCACGTTCAGGGGTTGGATGGGGATTAGACTTACATGTTTCTGCATCCTTTGCTTTTACCCATTTCCCACGAGTGTTCTTCGAAAATACTCCCTAGTTTATGCTTTGGATGCTTCTTCATGTGGCCACGAGTTCCTCACATTTGTGCTTGAATCTTCTTCACGTTTATCAACCTTTTCATTTTTTTTCTATTCTTCTTCTTTACTTCTTTAATATTTTTAAACACTGGCACACAGTGGTGCAGAGACTTCAGAGTCGCCACCCAAATTGCTTGGGACAAATTTGTAGCAATTATGTACAATTTATGCAAATTTCACAAAATCCTTGGAAACTCAGACAAACTTTGACAAATCTAAAATGCTTTTAAATGAACTTTGAACACAAGCCTTTCAATACAAAAAATGACAAGAAGCTTTAATATAAACTTTGGTCGGACACTTGGCCAAGAATCGAGCAATGGTTAGTAGAAGCTTCAAATAAACCAACTAAATAGGTAAACATCACCATATATTGTACTAATCTTTGATAAGGCACGTTGGAGAATAAATATTTACCAAACTTACGTCTCCCTAGCAGAGTCACCAATCTGTTGGTTGTTTTTAAATAACCAATTAGATCTCGCCAAGTACCTATCAACTTGCCAAACTCAATTCTTGAATACTTGAGAGACAATTGGCCAATGAACGAGATGAAGCTATAATGCTTCTTCTCCTATACTTTGGGCTCTGAATAACCTGAGAGGGTTATCCCACAATGTATATCTTATGACTCTTCTAGAAAATTAACTGATACATCGTATAACAAATCAAATATATTCCCATAAAAAGCTAAATAGATGAAATCCTTCAAGAAATTGGCAGTTCCTTAATAGAATTAAACACCTAAAGCCAAGAATACCATACAACACGGACCGCAACAAAGGTAGATCAATAAAAGATTATTTATGAATGTTGTTCTCAAATTGGATAACCAGAACCATGGGACATGCATACAATACCTAAGATCAATGCCATATCTTTGGGCCAGGAGTCGAGACAAAGCAAATTGAATTGTAAGGTAATTTTAATCCTAAACATCCATGATCTACGTGAGATTTCCTTGCAATTCACAAATTGATACTCAAAATTTACCACTACTTATCAGATCCACTACACATGCATACGAATTCATGATTTAATCGAAGCATTTTAACTAATCCATTGAATTAGAGCCTAAATTAAAGCATACATCAAGGAGCCATGACAATGAAGATTAATGAAATGATCTTTGATCGTATTTTCATTAATAATTCAGATACAATGTATAGCTGGAGAGAAGATAAACTCAAAGGATTTGCATTCTTGTTCAGACATGTTCAAAAACCATACAATTGACAAAATTCACTAGCTAGACTCAAAATTAAGATACAGATTCCATAAATGTTCTCTCTGTGTTCATAATTTGCATAATTCAGATCTAGAATTCAATAAGAGACCTGTACTAATGGCCCTAAATTCCCTTTCATGAGAACAAGGGAGAAAATAAAAGCCTCAAGCCAAGAGTACACATGTCACATCCTAATTGGACCGCTAAAAGACATATTCCCTTTGCAGTTATATTTACACTTTCAATTAGAGGGAATACACACGAGACAAAGATTATTTCCATTTGCTACGAGAAGAAAACCCATCTTCCAAAAGGCACATGTTGAAAAGAATAATCTTCTAACCATTGCAACACATTCATTCCATCGGGAAAAATGGCAAAATGTGTAAAGATAGAAAAGGAAAACCAACATCCAAGTCAGCATCCACATCATCGGCTATCAACATTTACCTGTGGTACTCTTAGTTTGGAGACACATATCTTTTATGCATTGTAATCTCAAAGGCCAGACTTGTACTATACTTGACCAAATATATGTGTTCCATTTTTGTACTCACATATCCAATTCATCAATAAATATTCTTTTCCACTACTCATATTTTGCATTAGATGGCCAATTGAAATCAATGATTTCATCCATCTTTCTATATGGAGAGCACTTTGTCATCATTGAATTGGCCTCCTTGTCAAAATATTCTAAAAAGCTGATGATGAAAGACAATTTCTCCAAAGTATCTTCTAGTATATCAATATCAATCTTTTCACAAATAAAAGTTGCTTGAGAAGCAATTGTAGTGTCCATCTGATTCTTCCACAATGGCAAGGGTTTTACCTCATCATAGATATGTTGAATGTCAGGTAGCAATGTCAAATCTGCCTCATCATACTTGGCCTTCAATTCTCTTATTTTCTGTTCTAATGGGGAACCATACCCTTGAAACTTTTGTTCCTTAACCTCACTAACAAATCTATAAGTTGGGACCACCCTTGGATATACATCTTCCTGCTGCTTAACCCCAATTGCCATGAATTTCAAATTATCAACCCTAGGAATCCATTTTTCTAGGATTGGTGTTCCCAATTCCTTATCCCTCTAAGATAACTTTATTTCTTGTAGCATTAAAAAATAATTTACATGAACACTATTCAATTTACCTTGAATATTTTTATTCAGATGCTTCAAAAAAGTGTGAACAATATTTGAATTGTTCTCATACATTGTGTCTTGCATTTGCTCAAGAAATTTCTTATATACCTCAATTTGTAGAAGTAGTTGCTCCCTTGTAGGCTTGTTAAATGGAGTTGCACCTGATGTGCTTGGCTCCTCTACTGCAAGCGGTTCTTGACCCATATTGTAAGGCACAACTGTCAATGATTGTTGAAGTGGATGAGGAGGAGACCGAGGATAAGTCACAGGAGAAGTAGGAGCAACATGAATTGAGCTAGCTGGTCCTTTAGACCTTAATATTTCCATTTGTCATTTCT
This sequence comes from Sequoia sempervirens, assembly GCA_007258455.2. Classification (NCBI taxonomy): domain Eukaryota; kingdom Viridiplantae; phylum Streptophyta; class Pinopsida; order Cupressales; family Cupressaceae; genus Sequoia; species Sequoia sempervirens. Next base: position 169,465,298 of record VDFB02281492.1, on the reverse strand, counting down.
AGAATGCTAGCTCTGTTTCAAGTTCAACAACCTTCTTCTGACTCTTATTATATTCATCAATAAGCTCATTGTACTTACTTCTATACATATCCCTATCTTTAGTGAGGCTTTCAACTGTTGCTTTTGTGAACTTAGCAACGTTTATGGTCATGTCAGCTACTTCTATTGCTGGAGTATATGCAACGCTTTTTATAATCAGTTTCCCATTGAAGTCAGTCGAATCTACAACTCTGGGCTTTCTAGAACCAAGAGACAATGACCATATAGCCAAAGCATCCCATTCTTGACTAAAATCCGACCCTTGAAGTGCCAATTTGGCCTCTTCTTCTGTTTGGAATAAAGGATTTTTAGCTCTCCTTATAGTTTCAAGTACAACTACATCGACTATATCTCATTTAGGCAATAGTAAAACACCACTCTTTTGTACAAGTGCCCTTCCTTCCTTAGCTGAGATATTTTGAAATTGTTTCCTCATTTCCTTCCTTACATTAGCTTGGATACTGCTCTCAGGTAATTCAGGATGCAAGCTTCTCTCATAGGCAACCTTCTCTACATACTTTGGAGCTTTGGCTCTCCATACAAAATATTTGAATGTTGTTGTTTCAACAAATGAATCATCCTCCATGAATTCCCTACAAGCCTCATGTATTATGTCATTCATATTACTCAATCCACTTAATTCTACCTTTCCTAACCTTAGGCTGCTTCCTCTAGAGCTTGATGCGACTTCCCTTGGAGGAGAAGGCATTCCTTATTGCATATCTTCAAGTGTTATCAAAATGTCATCTTCATCAGTATCAGGGTAGTCAACTACCCCACTCTTCTCAACCCTTTGTCTCTTAATTGGTGGTTGCTCTAAGGGAGGAGAACTTGTTGGAGGAGAATCAACATCGATTATAATAGGTGAAGACTGTCTAGGAGGCAATGAAACATGCCTTACACTATTCCATTGCCCATGAATGTTGGGCAAAGGATCGTAGTCAGGATTTGACTTCCTAATATTTGCTATCATCTTGTTAAAAGCAAGATATATAGCTTTCCTTTCATCTTGCACTTATAAGTCAAGAATATGTTTGATGACATCCTCAGGGTAGTAGAAATTATGAACAAATAAACCCATATTAGTTCTTGCCTTTACTACAATAATGAAACCCTTAGTGTCATGGTTTATAGGGCGAGCTAAACTCAATTTGTAGGGTTTAAGGATCTTATCAAAAGCCATCCACCCTCCCTTCACCATCATAGAATCTGCAAATATTGTGTACTCAAGGAAGAATGAACCCTTCTTTTTATTCTCTCGCAGGTGTGCCATTTGAGATCCTCCCAATTGTCTCATGATTTCTATAAATCCAATCCTCAAAGATGCATCCCTTAGTAGCACAAAAGGATAAACGCTTGTTCCATATACCTTGAATATAGTTTTATCTAAATATGGGATGATGTCTCCCCAATTATGAGTTATATTCAATTCAAGCCTCCCCTCCATGGGCCTTAAGAAGTCATGAATTTATTTCGGGATCCTTGGTGGATCAACAACCATGAATCTCCTTAACTTTGAAGCAAAAACATTATGGAAGACCACATAATCAAATTTGTGGCTATCCCTGTCTAGAATTTGGGTGTAACATTGGATAGGTAGCTCAAGATCATCCTCCATCTTGTTCAATGACATATCTTTGCTAAAGTGCCTTTCTTCCTTGTATAAAAACATGTGCATCAAACGGGAGTACCACCAAAATTTGACGTAGTGCTTCCCTTCCTTAAGAGCAATCAAGCCCTTATGCATATTCTCTGCCAAATAGGCAACAAAATCATAGACTACATAGAAAGTTGCATGTTGAATGTTTGCTTCCATGTACATTTATTCTTTTGGTATGGTATCAGGTGCATCAAAGTGAATAATTTGATACAAGGAGCAAACAGTCTTCCTGAAATAGTTGGAGAAGTACCCCATAGGAAAAGGTTCCTTCTCATCTATGCCAATCTTTATTTGTTTTCTATTATTTCCATGTCCTATTGAAGTAGTGTGCATTGGCAGCATTGTGGTTTTGAACAAAACCTTTGTATTCTCATATTCCTTCCTAAAAGCATCAAGGTCAATACAAATCATATCTTTGTTCCACTCATGCAATTTAAATATTTTTTCAATCTATTCCCTGGTGATCCTGACCATCTCAACACTATTATATGCCCTAACTATTCTAGACATAGGGTCATATGTTGTTGTAATATCCTTGAGCAGGTCTACATCCATATACATGTTTGGGACCACAAGTTTCCCAATATCTAATCACCAAGTATTGTAGGTGTGAACTCCACAATTCCTGTTCCCAAACCAATTCCTAAAAATTTGCAATCTAGTGAAAGGAAATTCAACATCCTTTGATCCAAGGTTGATTATCCAGTAACCTTTCATAATCCTTAGGGCCATAGTATATTATTACTCCTTGATTCCTCTTGTTGGTCGAGCATTTGAGTTGATTGACAATGTCTTCAAAAAGTGGCCTAGTTGCAGTTTCAAAATGAGACCTCTATGTTTTGGGAGCCATGGATAACTAGGCAGGTTCACAACGAACTAGGGTTTTGACATAGAGAGGCTCAAAACCTAATTATTTCAATTAAAATCGTAGGGTGCAATTAGAAGATACAAATTTGAAAAGGTTCGGCAAAAAACTACAATTTATGCTCAATTTTGACACAACAAATCAATTAAAGTATGTAGGCCAATGCAATTGGATGAAAAACAGTCACAACTTGCCCTAATTCAGGATTGTTTAAATAAAACATAGGATACAACTTTAATTGTACTTATGGATTTTTTGCTTTTGCAAGAACCCTAATTTGTCTGTTTTGCAACTTGAAAAAACTTTGATCAATCTCCCAATTGCTTTGCATTCACTTGCAATCTTCAATTGTGTGAGAAAATTAATTTTATGTGCCTTTATGACCCAATTATGATAGGTGCTAATGTCTTATCTGCCATTACTACTCACTTGCTTGAAGAAAAATGACTATAATATCTATGTGTTTGATTTTAAATAGCAACCATTGATCTTCCTATGAGCTAGCTCATTGAACGACTCAGATTGAGCCAACATGGTTTGAATTCCTGTCGCCATTGTTCACCAACTCATCAACCAATTAGACCGTGCTGACTGGAAGCCACATCACTCCTTCCCATGGGCTCCACTTCCTTTCCCAGGCGGATGAAGCAATACACGTGTCGCTCATTCACAGACCTCGCACATCTCCGATGAGCATTATTTTAATGTTGCGAGGTGTGCGATGGACAAGTTAGATTTAATCTTGTGATTGCATATTAACCTCCGATCTTAGAATCATTAATCATCGGGAATCTTGAAAGAAAACTGGGCCCCACCATGGTGAATACATGTGTTAAATAATCACGAACCTCAAACCATCTTTGAAAACCATTAATTAAACCCTACAAGGTATGCAATCAATGACCGGGATTTGATCCTTAGATCCAACAAGCGAGATTTCTGCACATGCCAATAAAGTTAGTTTTAAAAACGGGCCATGACTAGGCCGACGAGATTATGACCCTCAAGGCGAATACTTAGACTTAAACCCATTTGATATAAAACAATTCCGCCCAACATAGGAAAAAATTAAAACAATGACATAACGTTGGGCAACCAACAAACCTAAGCGAAAGGGCCTGTAAAGGCATGTCTCTAATGGCTTAAGTTATGACTTAAGTGACCAGTGACCGAGTGAAGTAGGTCAATAGAGGATTAAAATTCCCACGGTTTAAGATTTAAGAAAATTGAGAGAAAGGTTATAGAGCTAAAACCCTAAACCCTACCCTTGGGCATGGATGCAACAGACCATTACAGGGTACAAAACAAGCTCAAATTTTCAAAATTTTTGGGAGCTCTACCACACATCATGCAAGGATTCTTTTAATTTATTAAGTTTATTAAGAATAGTTGGTTTAAACTAAGGAAAAGTATATATAGTGGCAAATTGATTAACTTTTTCCTTTGTATAGTTGCCCTCTTAAAATGTATTTATATTTTTAAACTTATAAGAGTAAGATGATTGAGATGATTATCTATATTTCAACATATTAAATGTTTAGAGTTTAACCTTGAGATACTTTATATGTGTACACATATCTCTAAAAGATGGGGAAATACTCAAATGTACATTTATTATTAATATTTATAAGTACACCCTCAAGAAATAATTTGTATCTCATCATCATTAAATTGGTGATTTAATTTTTTCACTCATATATTAAAAGTAGATGACATATTTATTTATAGTTTAATTACTTCATTAGTCAATTCATTCTATGCAAGTAGTTGTATAAGATTTTGTATGAAAAATTTGATCTCCTTTTTGTTATACAACTCAATTGAGGATCATGAACCTACTATTTAATAGATATGTAACCATCGCAAATGTTAATCATATGTAGTGTGTTAGATTATAAGCAAATGAATATTTATTATTATTGTTAATTTTATTCTTAATATTGGTCATTTCTTGTAATAGCATATTTAAGGTATAGTAGAGATAAGGGTTGTGTTGGGTGTATATAAAACAATGGAAGAGACATAATAAGGATTTGATGTAAGGAATGAGGGAAAAGATATGGATGGATGGGTCACATTATGAGAAATATTTATCATGGTTGGTAAGGGTAATAATGTGATTCATGGGTTGGAAAGGAGGAATAGTGTAAGACAAATGGATGGAGTGAATTAAACTAGTGGCTATGTGGGTACTACACTTGTGAGGGTGAAATCACTAGAATAGAAATAATAGGATTTATAGTAGGAGTAAAAATAATAATCATGGGAGCAATTGAGGTAGGTGTAAGATTGAGATTTAAAAAGAGGATAAATAGGGCCATACACCTTTCAAAGATCCAATAGAGATTTAAGATCATGTAAAATCTATACAACATAGGAACACCCTTCCAATGTCTTGCACTAGATATGTGTTGATTGATGAGAAGATTTCTCTAAGTAAATGTATCAATTAGGGATTTCCTAGTTAGTGTGAGATATTTCTCAAGAAAGTGATCATTATTATCACGTTCTTATTGGTCCTCAAAGTGAGTCTCAACATGAACATAATTTTTTTTATCAATGTTGTAAGGTTGGGTAGTCATATTAGGGTTTAAATGAGCATTCCTTCTTATGAAAGATTGGGATCATATGACATAAATAATGATATAAATATAAAGCTCACTAGTTCACTTTTATATTTTATAAATAAGAAAAATTTACAAGTATGTCATACCTAAAAATAAACCCTAATGGGATAGAGAGGGTGAGTAGTGTGGTAAAAATAGGTGGCATTGAACAAATCCTAGACCTTGAAATAATAGATATATGAAAAAAGAGAAATAGAAGAGTAGATAACATGTAACAATATTTGAAAAGGGATAATGCAACCATATGTACACATCTAAAAACCCTAAAATAATGGAGGTATATAAATATTAAAGAAAAAACCTAGGGTGTGTAAGATCAAGGGAGCTCAACAAGAATATAAATGAAAATAACCTTTCCCTAATGTTATTCTTGGCTAATTAAATAATTGCATACATATGAGCATAAATTAGCATATATTAATTAATAATTAGATAGGAATGGTAAATGCATATAGAGCCGTGATAATTTAAGAAATTAAGTGTAGTAGACTGGGGTACACTTATCTCTACAAAAAATGGTGAAGTAATAATTTTAATTTTGTCTAAAAATTTGTTTCCCTACTATAGAAACATAGGTTATTTGGATATGCCATATTTCTAATATTTTATACAAAATTGTCACTTTCTTTGGATTAAATCCATGACTCTAGGTCAATCCTATGCTAAGTGGATCTAATGTCTAACAAGTAACCCTAATTTGGAGAAATATGCACTTATAATTTTTGGTTTGATGTGATATTTGATCCTTGTTGATCATTAAGGATTGTTAGAACTTAAAAATACATTGGGATGGATGTTGGATTGCTATGGTTGCAAATTTCCCTAGGTCACGTATAATGTCCCAAGTTTTCACCTAAGAAATTAATGGATGAATAAGTTTCATGTTAAAATGTGACGCTAACATGCCACATTGCACACCTACGAACACAAGGTATTGTGGTACTGTTGAGGGTCAAAGCAACACAACAACATTAAACAAAATATTACTATTCTATTTCTCCTGAAAGAGAAAGATAACACATGGTGACCTAACTCCCAAGGTCCTAGTAATTGGTTCTCAATTATGCTGATATCACTTAGTGGTTGATATAACTGTAATATTCAAGGGGCCTTTGTTGGTAACAAGGAACAAAACTGCATAACATCAATTAGTCTACGTTGGGGGGGGGTTTAAATAGAATAAAAGATGAATCGGAGCTTCAAATCAAAGAAACATGAGTAAAATTCTTACATATCTATACATGCATATCAATAATGAGTGTTTATCCCACCTAACCACAACTATAGCAAGATTCAATCCATAGAATAAACTATGCTACTACATACATCCATAATGCTAATTCAAATATCATCAACATTCACTAAACTTTCTTCAAACAAAATCACTCACTCATCATCTAAAACGTAGATCAAATGAATACGATAACAAATTCATCCACAGATAATCCAATGATATAATCTTGAATCCAGTTCCTTCTATTGAATTTCATCAAATAAGAAACAATTAAGCACAACAAAAATCACTGGCGTATGGATTGATCATGTACCATTAACCTTATCAAAATAGATCCAAACTTTAAAACCATAACATGAAAATGTATGAAAAACTGTAAAATAACCAAGTTTTTTTTACTGAACTTTTAGAGTATCTCTCCTAAAACATAGAAATCCTAGATCTAATCTCTATTTTCTATCATCAAGTGGTTGATCTTCCTTCAATTATCCGACCTTTACAAAGTAGAACCTAATAATACATATAGGGTGCCACATGCACAAGTTTCTCAATTATCAATCAAGATCCACAATTAATGGAATTGGAATTGAACACAGAAGTGGACTCATGAACTCTTGTTCCAAGGCTAATTGCTCTGTTGCGCCAACAAGAAATCTGATATTCCAAGAAGAAAGTGAAACTGACGGCTCAAACTCAGAGTTGAGCTCATGTCAAAACCCACAAAAGAGGAGAAAAGCAGATATTTGAGTATGGTGAAAAGAATCAATTCACTTTTGCACTGAATTCTCAAGGATGTACTCATCATAACTAGAGAACACTTGTTGAAGAGTACCCAAATTCAGCCCATCCAACCAATCACCTTCAAATTTGATCCTTTCAAATTCTGCAGAAACCAATCTTTGCATCTCCTTTAACTTGATTAACTCCTTTCTAGCAGTTCTTACCTCCTCCCTGATATCCATAAACTGATCTAATAATAGATCCTCCCCATCGTCTCCCTTTTGCATAATTTCCTCAAACCTACCCCTCCATCTCTCCCTTAGTTTATCCAAAGACATGCCTTCTTTGTTTGAGGAATCTAGGTTAATTAAAATAGCCACAATTGCCTCTAATTCAACCATTTGTTGATTCAAATCTTTGCTCATTTCTCAGACTTCTTCTTGATGCCCATGAATAGCCCTAGAATTATACCTTATGATGCTCACATTTTTTTCCACAAAATCTACATTACCATGCTCAAGAATTGAATATTCCAGCAATGTGGACTTGGGCACTTTGCTAATATCTTCAAGCCTTTTAACACATTCCTTGTATTCATCGTCCTGCTTATCTAGATCCTTGGCCTGCTGATCTAGATCCTCTACCAATTCAAGAGCAGCCTTATGAATCTTAGAACCCTCAACAAGAACATCATCAACCTCCTGGTTGAGCTTATCCAACCATTTATCCATCATTCCTACCTTGATTTTCATTTGAACTAAATCATCTGCTTCCTTCTTTGTTAACAAAACTGGGGATTCAGGAAGAGCAGCTTGTTGGGAAATGGGACTTGAAACATCTTTCAAAAACCTATGAAGTTGATCCAATTGAGCCTTAAGCTCATCCTTCCTTTGTTTATCTTTGATCATTTAGGATTTGGTTGAAGAGGCCACAATATCAATCAAACTCATTTGTTGGTTTCTTGTAGGCTTTCCCAAATTTACCGCCCCCAACTGATAATCAGTGATTTGCATATCATCACGACTCTTCTCCATTACGGGTATGGCACATTCAACAACAATCTCTCCAGCATCAGTGAGCCTAGTAGAGTGAAGAACCCGAGCCTTCTTTTTAGGTTTCTCCTTCCTAATTTCTTTCATCATTTCCTCCCAATTCAACGGCTGTGGTTGAACAACTTGTTTTCTTTCCAAGTCCAGTTTTAACCAAGTAGGAGCAATAGGAGTAGTGGCTGCCTAGGCTGAAGAAGAAGCAACAGTAGTGGAAGATAGAGGTTGTAACAATGTAAGCCCCAATTGAGAATCAACTTCCTGCACATTTTGTTGATCACTTTGTTCCTTTTCCTATGCTAACCTTTCTGCTTCCTCTTTATCCTTCTGCTCTTGCAACATTTTAGCCTCCAGCTCTTGCTTTAAACATTCCTCTTCTTCTTTCTTTTTCTCTAACATTTGATCCCGCTGCTTCTTCAACTCTTCAACATAGTTCCATGCCTCCTTGGACTTCTTTTCATATTCAACAATCTCAACAGCCTCTCTTTCCCTTTTCAAACGTTCTTGCTCTTTCCTTTTCCTATAAGCCTCTTCTTGTGCCTTGAGCTAGCTTCAGTAGCTTCTTTCTCTCTTCTTTGCTGGGCCTTTTCCTCTTCAAGGTTATGAATCTTCTACTGCATCATCAACTTATCTCTCTCTTCTTGTATCTTGAGCTCCTGCTCCTTTTGTTGTTGCTGTTGAGCTAATTCATCAGCCTTGGCCTTATCTTCCAACTCCTTCTGCTTGACCACCAATTCAGATTGTGCCTTGGCCTCCTCCTCTTGTTGCTTAGTTGATGCCTCAGCTTGTTCCTTGGCATCAACTTCTCTTTTTGCATCTTCAAAGAGTTTCCACTGATCTTCCTCAGTCAATATGTGTTCAGTCCCTGCATCACCTGTCATATCAAAAGATGTTAATACATGATGCTCTTTATTAGATGGAGTCTTTTTTGAATCTGTTTCTATATTATGTATCTCAATTTCATCCTCCATTTTATTTAAGACCTCTGCTTCATCATGGAGGGCTCCCTTTGGTGATTCTTGACCTAATTCTTGTGCATCAGAGGGCTGAGTAGATACCTCCCCTGCAGCAGATGTAGAAGCCCCCACCTCCGTAATTGTTTCATCTTCCTGCACCTCTGGAAGGTCTTGAGGAACCACCTCCTCTTGTGTATTAGAAGGCATAAAATCTAAGGGTTCCTTAGGTTCCATCCTTCTCTTTTCCCTTTTATATCCTTGGGTGGTACATACAACTTTCCTCTTCTTAGATGATTGAGCCTTAGCCTGATTAGTCCTCAAACTCACCCATTGAATACTCCTATCCAGCAACGGTCTTGCAATCTGCTTTATGTCAATTGTCTCCTCAACATTCCAATCTATTGGATCAAGATCTTTAGTACCAATCTTGTCTGCATCATACCCGGGATCCAAAACTATCCCATCATTAGACAATGTTTTCAGAATGTCTTCTTTTATCCCAAACTCAACCATAAGTGGGATAGGTATCCTTTCATAATTCTTTTTCCTAAGGTCATATTCATCCTGCAAGTCCTCCCAAAAATCCTCCAATAGATTAAAGTGCTTCTCAATGACACTAGGAAGCAAAGCCCTCAACTTGTGCTTGGGGTCATAATACTTCCTTGCAGTGTACAAGCCCAACTTTAAATAAACTAATTCATCACAAACGACCTTAGCTACTTGAATGTGTGGATAGTTAAAGACTCCCAGCCTCATTGGAAGCTTATGGCAACATGTCTTGTGTTTGTTGCCAAATTGGAAATTAATAGCCAAGGCTTGATAAATAAACTCCATTAGAATGATCCTATCACCACAACATCTAGGTAGCAAATGGGGGTGACCATCAAATCTTGCTAACCTGAAATAGGTGAATGTGGGGTACTGGATAAACCAATGCCCCCATTCATTCACAAAAGCCATTGCCTCCCTGCTAAGCCTATATCCCACATCACCATTAAGTTTTTTAATAATGACATAAAGAAAGGCATCATTAACCCTTCTATAATGTTGCTCTGATGCCTGCAAGGTGAGATGATTGTAATACTCCCACACTCTCTTTTGTCCTTGGGCTTCCCCCAATATACCTACTGTTTGAATTCCAAGAAAAATCCCCACTTGGGCAGCTGCATAAACTACATAGGAGGTCATAAAGAAACACTTGGTTTCTCTCACTTTTATCATTTGATTGTGAATGTTGTCTGATACTATCATTGACCAGTCAAATTGTTGCCTCCCATCCAAAATAGTTTGGATAAAAGGAAACATCCATTCCTTAAACAGTGAAGCATCCCTTTTTCCAAACACCCTAGAAAGGAACATGATTATATCTACAATCCCTTTACTAAATTCTGCCCTCTTAGGCTGGTCTGGAAGCTTGGTCAGAGACTTCTTCTCCACCCTCATCCAAGTCTTATTCATGTGAAATCTATTCCTCTCCTTATTATCATTGTAAAGCTTCAAAGCCTCTGCCTCATTCAATTGCCTAGGATTTTTGGGATCAAGTATATTAAACATGAATTTGATCATTGGAGGCATGAAGTCAATAATGACATTCCCCTTTACATCCACACACTGCCTAGTAGCAGGGTTATATGCCCCAGCTGCTGCCAGAATCAACTCCGGACATTGGATAGATAGGTGGAAGAGTGCAACATGTGCCAGCCCGGATTGAATAATCCTTTCTATCCTTCATGTGACCTGCTCCTCGGTGAATGTCTCCTCATGCAATTCCTCATAGTTAAAAGGGCCCAAATTGGTGTCAGTAACATCAACCTAGTCGAAATCAATTTTGCTAGCTGTGAGGGCAACCTCCCTATGCTTACATCTCAAGGTATACGGAAGTTGTTCCACCTTGATGTTCTTTGGTCTAACTCCTTGCCATGAAGTTTCACCCAGTTGGCTTCTCTGAGAGGCCTCATCTCATGCTCCCGACATTTCTTGATTCCTGCAACAACTTCCTGTATTAGATGAATAAAACATCCAGGTTAGTCAATCATATAATCCCTTCTCCATCCTCCTTAGATAATATTTACTTAGTCAAACTATGCCTTTATCAGAGGCGGAACCATAGAAGTATTAGGCATAAAAGATATTTCTCATCATGTGGTGGGGTCGGGATCAAAATTAGATAAGAACCAAAATGGGTCAGAAGCGGGACCGAAACGAGAACTGGACCAGAACTAGTTGTTAGTTCCCAAATTCAACTTCCACTCTAGATCCGGTTCCATTTAAGAATAAGGTATAAAGACATCATAATGAATGGGAGCGGAATAATTCCAGCAAACAGAGAGTATTTCAAACAAGGTACAGTCATATGAACTTTAAACCCTGGGTCACATGGGCTTAAAGAAAACCAGGAATAGCATAGTTTAATCCTCCAACAGTTCCTTCGTACAAAAGGTCATTTAAACCCTAGAAAAGGTCATTTTGTGAACGTTGTCGAGCAAAACCCTAGTTCACTCGACATGTTATTTCTAAAAACTAGGGCATAACGAGAATCCTACACGGACAACACATAATCAACTCGAGAAGACCAAAAATAGGATTTCAAGATGAACTTCATCACCCCAGTAAGGAAACACCTCAAAAATCAAAACCCTAGTCAAAACCAGAGCACGACAAAATGAATCTGTCATGAAGTGACAACAGAACAAACAACAAAACAAAATGACAAATGAAAGACAAACCCAAAACAGAACGAGACGGAAAAGAAAGGACCAAACAAACAGAACAAGAAAAGAAAAACCAAACACAAACAAGCGAACAAATTCACAGAAAAAAACCCTCCTACGAATACGCTAAAACAACACACCTGAAAGAATAGACGGGAGACGGAAACGCAAAGAAACCTACCTCAAAATGCTCCTCAAGATTGACCAAAAATTAGCCAAGATTCGCTCTGCAATTCGCCTTCGCGATCAAATCAATTCTTTCGAGACTTCCTTGGCTGTGGTTTGCTTAAACAATTTGAATAATAATAATAATGAGGTAGTTTAAACATGATTAAACCTTTAAACATTAATTCGTGCATGCAAACAAGCTACATTTAATGCCATAAATGCAGTAGTTTAGAGACGGAGCTAATGACGTGAACAGATAGTTAAGTCAAGTCCACGGAACATCAAAAGGTAAGGCGACGCGGATTTGGGTTGGAGACAAGATAAAGAAACCCACACAAAGTTCCTTACTTAATTTCTAACCCCAGATCCGGCCTTGACAAAAGGACAACGACCAAAACACGACACAAGAGGACGGGGGCGGAGACAAAACCGAAAATGGAACTTCACAAAGTTAGAAGTTTGATTCCAGGTCTGGATCCGGTCCTGACCAAAAAGAAAAGAACAACACACAAGCACAAGGGAAGCGGGACCAGAGCGAACACCGGACCCGGCCCAAACAACAAAGAAAACGAGGAAGAAAACGAGGGGAGACGGAGTCAAAACGGGGACACAATATGGAAACTTAAAATTTCATAATTTCGTTCCAATCCCGATTCCACTTCCGCACGAGCAAACAAACAAAACACAAGGAAACGACCAACAAACAAGAGGACAAACCAACCCAAGTGTTCGTTGAAAACAACCAATAGAACAAAGGAGAAACAAAAGAGAAGACAGAGTCGGAGTTAGAATGATATCCAAACTAGAAACCTTGAAAGAGTTCCATGTTTAGGTTTGGTTCCGGACCCGCCTCCGACAGAGCAAAAAGAGAGACTTAGGAGAAAAACAAGCAACTCCTAAGACCCAACCAAACAACCAAAGGTGAACAAAACAAAAGAAAAAGGGGGACCCATTTTGTTCCAAAATAAAATAAAATGGGGTGGTTATGCAAGGAATAACAGGTACCACATAGCAAAACACAAGGAATGGAATCACCAATGTACTATGTATGGAAACACAAATAAAAGAATTACTTTAACACATTTTGAAGTCATTATGACAAGCTCAAATAACAAGCAATTTGCAGGATCTTCAAAGTTTGGATGCAATTTTTTTATCCTACTAGACTTTGCAATCTAGATTTTATTTTATCTCATTTTGGACTGCAAAGTCTAGATACAATTGTTTAGATTGCCAAAATTTTACCCAACTCTGATCACAAATCTAGGTGCTACTAACAATAGGTTAATTTTTCTCAAAAAATATGACAAAAATAACTCAATTCAACTATTGAGTACATATTGGCTCCTCATTATCCAACCAAGAAATCCCCAAGCATTTAATTATCTATTCAAACCAAAATCATTATAATGTGCCAATATGGGTCTATACATATAACATAATGACAAATAATCAAGAGGGGAAATGACCATACAAAAAACCTATTTCAAGTTCCAAATGAATTATTCATTTCATTAAACATCATAATTGAATCACATCCATAGTATTGCATGTTCAATTAACCATTAAAAATGTCAAATATGCATTATACTCATGTTATCAAAACTTAACAAAACATAAGAAATAATTACAAAAAACCATACAAATTTGACTCCAATGTTGATACATGCTCAAAAAAGGAGGGAGTTCATACCATATACGTGAGAAAATTATAATCTCATAAATAATTTTCTCTAGTCATGATTACAAATTACAATGCAAGGGATCAAATGTAGACCTTGTAGGTCCACCCCTTTTTACTAGGAGGCATTCGATTGGGTAGTCATTTAAAACACACCACACACATTAGTATGATACATGACCATTGCAATCAAATACATAGAATTGAAGAATCCATCATGTAATAAAAATTGCACTTGATATTGGGAAGAACACACCAATCAAAGCATACACCAATGGGTTTTATAGGCACTCATTAGATTTAGAATATGACACACAAACAAGAAGGGAGTAATATAGGTACACCAATGAAATTATATCATATGGTTTTACAAACCATTATAGAGAATTTGAGTAGTATATGCCATCTTATGGGGATCTTCAATGACACTAACATCAATATTTAGAATTAGCTCCATGTCCTTCACAATCATACATCATATCTATGTGGCCATACAATAAATGAATTCATGATTAATATTTTATGTGTGAAATGTGTAACCCCATTTTTAAAAATTATTTATTGTTTATTACCACTAATTGATCTTGTAGGAGTTGAATGTGAACTCCAAACACCTTAATATCAGTGCCAAACCAAAATATCTTCCACGAGAGAGAATGGCATGAATAGCTTACTCGGTATGATATGATACAAAGTGTACAATGGCCTTACTTATAAAGACAAGGTTGAGAGATAGTATTAGAAAAGATCATGAAATGTGTCTTAATCCTCTACAATAAGACAACTACCTCAATAATTATTAAATGACCTAGGACACTAGAATTCAATTACATGATAAGATAAGATAAGATCACATGAAACCTAAGACTTCTAGATTTATTCCTAGGACCTAAATAATATTAACATGTGAATATTCCATGATTGACTTCAAGCCCATCAGCTTGTGTAACATCATTTATAAGATTTTCTCTAAAATCCTTGTCAACTGCCTAAAACCTTTTCTTGAAAGAATGATTAGTCCTTACCAAAAAGTATTTGTCAAAGGTCACCACATTATGGATGTTGCCATTTCCACACATGAAATCCTTCACTCCATGGATAGATGTAATAGTGCTGGTATCACTTTCAAACTTGACATTTCCAAAGCATATGAAAAAGTTCTATGGAGTTTTCTTCTCGAAGTGTTAGCTAGGTTTGGCTTCAATCAAACTATTGTTAATCTCATTTCTGAATGTATATCTATGATCAAGTATTATGTTCAGGTCAATGGGGTTCCACATGGCTTTTTAAATTTTGGAAAAGGGATAAGACAGGGAGATCCCCTTTCTCCCCATCTCTTTATTATGATTGTTGAAATCTTAAGCCACAATATTTCAAGAATGTTAATGAATGTTACTATTGAAGGAGTCAAACCTACAACTTCCCTTAAACCTTCAGATATTCTACAATTTGTGGATGAGACCATCCTCTTTGGGAAAGCTTCGATGGTGGAAGCTAGGAAATAGAATAATTGTCTAAATAATTATGCTTCTAGCTTTGGTCAATGTTGTAGAGAAGGGGTACCCATCACCCCTAGGACTCCATGTCATAAAAGAGCCCCAAGGAACGAGCTACCCTAAACTAACTTGGGTTTGCTAAATAGATTGAAAAGGACAAGTGTTGGGGCTGAAACGGAAGAGAAAATAACTTGTCTTTCTTTCTTCTAAAACCAGATGTTCGTAGGGTTAGAAGAGTCGACCTCCAAGGTTCAATCTATTGCCTAGACAACTCACTATCTAAGGATGGCAGCACATATCTCATACACCAGCACGACACGCTAGTGTTTAAGGGACGCGCTAGCGTCCGTACGGATAGGGGTCCAGAAAATAGACAAAAATGCAAGGAAACCTACTAATTGTCTGACTATGTGATGTTCTATGTTTTGAAAAAGAATAAATAAGTAAAAAAAAAACAAACACAATGAAAGGAATACTGGAAATAAGTTATTCTAGAAATGACGAAGAGAGTGGGAAAACGTACCTTTTCACCCACAAGTTGATTCTTCAAGTAGCTCCACTCAAAAACACATGCACACACAAAAACAAGAAAAATGTTGGGTTGTATTCAAGTTCAGCCTCAATCAAACCCCTGTTTTGGTGTTCCCACTTCCACAGACAACTAGGTAGCCACAAAGGATAGAAATAAATAAAGGAAATAGAAAGGAAATGATACCACTAGCTAGAAAGCAAAGACAACTGTAATGCTATCCAATAAACAAGACGATGCAAGTGGGCAACAATAACAATATCACCTTCTCAATTATGAGCACTCAAGGCTAATAGTAGAAGGAAGAAGCTTGAGGATCCTCCAGTGGTGATGGTGTTGCAACAAGAATGTGGTGTTGGATCCAAAATAAAGAGCTTGTAGCTAAGAGAAGTGGTGTAGAAGCATGAGAATGAAAGTATAATGAACTAGAATGCAAGAGAGTGAAGCAAGTCCAAGAGAGTGAATAGAGAGTGAAGGAATGAGAGTTGATCCATTTGAATTAGAAAAAGGGAGGTAGAAGGCTCAAATTTTCTCATTCAAGGAGGTAGGAGACGTTACACTTTGCACCCAATAGGAAACATAATGTTTCTATTGATTCCAGGGGCAGGAATCCTATCAGAACGACAAAACGATGCGTGAACATTTGC